>JACAGA010000004.1:18890388-19257301 GCA_029231665.1 Morus indica | reverse complement strand
AGCACCCCAGCCCTCCGATTTGTGTACGCGAGAAGAGGCAGGAAGGAGCAGGGGCAGAAGGAGAAAATAGGCAATCTGGGATCGAGGCAAGGATAGGAGGCGTGGTGAGATTGCGGTTACAAGTATGGGGATGTGTGCGAGATTCTGTATGGGGAAGAGAGTTAGTTAGAGGAAGGGGAAAATAAATAGGGGTGAAGTTAGTAATTGGGTAGGGATTATTTTCTGGAGAGTTAGTCTGTGAGACAGTGGAGGTTAGGAGGGGTCCTCGAACTCCCTTCCATCTTTCAATTTCCTGCATTGTATTTGCTTCCTTGTTAGTTTGTTCATCATTCAATCAAAGAATCCAGGCTCTCTGGTGTTCCCTTCATTTTTGGTTCTATTAATTGTTGTGTATTTTCGTTCTTAGCTGACTGTGAAACAGGGAATCCTAACAATTTGGTATCAGAGCATCGATCCATGGCCAACCAACCAGATCGTTTCACGCTGTTAGAGAGGAGGTTGAACGGGTTCCAGGATTCTCTGCAATCTTTCGGGGACATGGTGAGTTCAGTTCCTCGACTCCAAGGAGAGGTGGGGACTATGGGAGCTCGTCTCGGAGAAGTACAAAGTGAGATGACCTCCATAGGAACCAAGATTGACGGAATGCAGGGCTCGATGGCGAGGTTGGAGGAGCTGATGGTGAGGCAAGCGCGTATTGAACCATCACCACCCAGGAGGCAGCGAGGTGAGTTCAATTCTCCTGGGCGTGGAAGGATTGACCAGACTCCTCCGCCGAGGGAGGCCTGGCGACCAGCGCGCGGAGAGTTCAGTCCGCCGAGGAGGGAGCCGATGAGGGGAAGGATGGGACAACCCCGTTACAGATCGCCGGAAAGGATGCGACACCGAGGAGAATACCGGGGCAAAAGGCTGGAACTGCCACTGTTCCACGGAGAGGATCCTCACGGATGGATCTTTAGGGCCGAGCGATACTTCGCCGTCAACGACGGGGAGGAAGAAGAGAAGATCGTAGCTGCTGCCGTGTGTATGGAGGGTCGAGCCCTTAGCTGGTATCAATGGCGAGACTCGCAAGAACCGTTCGATGAATGGCCGGAACTCCGGTCAGCAATCCTCCAGAGGTTCTGCTTGTCCCGGGAAGGAGACCCCACTGAAAAACTGATGGCAATCCGACAGGGGGGAACCGTGGCGGAGTACCGAGAGAGGTTCGAGGCGTTAGCGGCGACGTTGAGCGGCATTCCCGAGAAGATCTACAGGAGCGCGTTTCTCAACGGTCTGAGAGAGGACATAAGGGCGGAAGTAAAGATGCACAGGCCCATTGGGCTACCCGAAACCATGGCCATGGCCCAGCAAGTGGAAGACAGGCTGGAGGCAGTGGACCGGGTGCGGAAGGTGCGGGCGGGTCGGTGCGGGCGGGTCGATTACTGGGGAAAACCGGGTTATAACAATAACCCTAATTTCTCAGAAGTTCCTGAGAGCCCCCTTCGATCCCAAGGACCGCGTGACCTCCCCACGACTGCGCGACACCGAGACACGCCTGGAGGAGGAGCAGGAGCAACAGCTAATGGCGGCGCAAGCTTCCGGAAGCTGTCGTATGAGGAGATGCAGCAAAAACGAGCACGGGGACTCTGTTTCAGGTGCGATGAAAAATTTGGCCCGGGCCACCGCTGCAAATCTCGACAACTCCAGGTTCTTCTGGTCTCCGGGGAGGACTCCGATCGCGAGGAAGATTCACGGGAGGAACCGTCGGGCGAAACTGATGTACCAGCGGAGACTTTGGATGGTAACATTGACCTCTCCCTTAACTCGCTACAAGGATTTGTTTCCGCAAAAACTATGAAGTTGCGAGGTACTATCGGCAACAGGGACGTCGTCGTGTTGATCGACAGTGGGGCTTCCCACAGTTTCATTTCGGCGGAACTGGTGGATTCACTAGCCATACCCACGGATCTGTCGGTGAGGCACAAAATTCAGGTAGGCAATGGAATGAACTTTCAGCAAACAGGGGTCTGCAGAAGGGTGCGGATCCTCATACAAGGGCTTTGGGTGGTCGAGGATTTCTTTCCGTTTGAATTAGGTAGTGCGGAAGTAGTTCTGGGAATTTCGTGGCTGCGGACTCTCGGCGAAGTACGGGCCAATTGGGCGAACTTCACCATGGAATTCCAGCAGGAGGGGAACCGAGTACAATGGACAGGGGATCCCTCTCTCAGCTATTCTCCGGTAAGTTTCCGGTCCTTATCCCGTTTTTGTCAACCACAGGAATTCGGGGTGCTCCTCGAATTAAACAGGGTAGAGGAAGAGGGGTTGGACAGTGGTACAAACAATTTGCCCCCGGAAATTGGGGAAATTCTCCAGCAATTTGACCACGTTTTTGACACCCCGAAGGGGCTGCCACCGCATCGTGCAAGGGATCACTGGATCATCCTACGGGAAGGGGCCACCCCTCCCAACATCCGCCCATACAGGTATCCGCAGGTACAAAAGGGAGAAATCGAGAAATTGATCGCTGATATGTTGACTTCGGGCATCATTAGACCAAGCAGTAGCCCGTTTGCCAGCCCGGTGCTCCTGGTTAAGAAGAAAGACGGGAGTTGGAGATTTTGTGTCGATTACCGAGCACTAAATCAGCTCACGGTGCCGGATAAATTTCCGATTCCGATCATCGACGAGTTATTGGATGAATTACATGGGGCTTCGGTGTTCTCCAAATTGGATTTAAGGGCTGGCTACCATCAGATACGAGTGCGTGAAGGAGACGTAGAAAAGACGGCGTTCCGTACTCACGAAGGGCATTACGAGTTCCTCGTAATGCCTTTTGGCCTCACTAATGCGCCAGCCACGTTCCAATCTCTTATGAACACGGTATTTCGGCCTTTTCTTCGTAAATTTGTGCTGGTTTTTTTTGACGATATACTTGTGTACAGCAGGACGTGGGAAGAGCATCGCAGCCACCTTAGGCAGGTCCTCACAGTCTTACAACAAGAAACTTTATTCGCCAACTCAAAGAAATGTGTCTTTGGCCAGCAACGTGTGGAATACCTTGGCCATGTAATATCTGCCGAAGGAGTGTCGGCCGATCCATCCAAAATTGAGGCCATGGTTTCATGGCCGAGCCCGCGAAATGTAAGGGAACTTCGCGGATTTTTGGGCCTCACAGGGTACTATAGGCGTTTCGTTAGGGACTATGGTGCCATAGCCCGCCCTCTTACCAACCAGCTTAAAAAGGGGGCCTTTCAGTGGACGGATGAAGAGGAGGCAGCTTTCCGGCAACTGAAGGCAGCAATGACAAAACTGCCGGTCCTGGTCATGCCGGACTTCACCAAGGTGTTTGTGGTAGAATCAGACGCCTCAGGAATTGGAGTGGGAGCCGTCTTAATGCAGGAAGGTCGGCCCCTAGCTTATTTTAGCAAGATGCTTTCAACCACAACCCGGCTTGCTTCGGTATATGAACGCGAGCTCCTGGCTATTGTGCTCGCTGTGCAAAAATGGAGACACTACCTTTTGGGGCGACACTTTATCGTGCGATCGGACCAACAGAGCTTGCGATTCTTGCTAGACCAGCGGATCCTTCCCCCGGCGCAACTGCGCTTAGTGGCCAAGCTGCTGGGTTACGACTTTGAAGTTCAGTATAAACGGGGGGCGGCAAACAAGGCCGCCGATGCTTTGTCTAGGCGCGACGGTACAGCGGAACTCTCCCTTGCAGCTATCTCAATTCCTCACCACTTTGACATGGAGAGCCTTAAGAAAGAACAGCAGACAGATCCATACTGTGCTGTGTTCACTTCGGCAGTGCATAATGACCAGCCTGTGCGGGAAGGGATGGAGGTACGTCAAGGATTACTCTACTATCGGGACCGGGTTGTTCTGCCTCCATCGTCGGCGTGGATCACTCGAGTGTTGCATGATTTCCATAACTCAGTGGTCGGAGGGCATTCGGGGTTTCTGAGGACGTATAAACGGATAGCAGCAGTGTTCTTTTGGAAAGGTATGAAGAAAACTATAAAGGAGTATGTGGCAAAGTGTGAGACGTGCCAGCACTCGAAATCAGAAGCATTGTCACCAGCGGGGCTGCTACAACCCTTGCCAATTCCAGCTCGGATTTGGGAGGACGTGTCTATGGATTTTATCGGGGGCCTTCCTAAATCGCAAGGTAGGGACACTATCCTAGTCGTAGTCGATCGCTTATCCAAGTATGCGCATTTTTGCTCCCTGGCGCACCCATATACTGCGGTTCAGGTGGCTGCACTCTTTGTTCGTGATATTGTCCGACTACACGGCTTTCCCCGCTCCATTGTCAGTGACCGGGACTCAATTTTTATGAGCCAATTCTGGCGCGAGCTGTTTAGGCTTCAGGGCACAAGTTTACACCCGAGCACTGCTTATCATCCGCAGTCAGACGGACAAACAGAAGTTACGAATCGGTGCCTGGAAACTTACCTCCGCTGTTTCGCTTGCGACAAACCGCGGAAGTGGTTAGAGTTTTTACCTTGGGCAGAATATTGGTTTAATACCACCTACAATGCTTCCACCAAATATTCTCCCTTCCAAGTAGTGTATGGCCGGGAACCACCCCCTCTATACCGTTTTCCCGACCGTTCAACACCTGTCAACGAGGTCGACACCCAGCTTCTGCAGCGCAATGCCATGCTGGACACACTCAAGGACCATTTACTTTTGGCGCAGCAACGTATGAAACATTTTGCCGATCGGCACCGCAGAGAGGTCCAGTTCGCCCCTGGAGATCTGGTTTTGCTTAAGTTAAGGCCCTATTTCATGAAGTCATTAGCACGAAAGGTTAATGAAAAACTGAGTCCTCGCTTCTACGGACCCTTTGCTGTTGTGGCCAAGGTGGGACCAGTTGCCTACCACCTCAAATTGCCGGAGAATTCCAAAATCCACCCGGTCTTCCACGTATCGCAGCTCAAAGCCTTTAGGGGGCAGCAGTTCAGCGGAAGAGCTTTGCCGGAGAAGTTGACTGAGGAGTTGGGAACTCTTAGTTCAGCCGGCTGTGGTTTTAGACTCTCGATCCGTGACTGTGGGAGGACGCCAGGTCCAGGAGATATTGGTGCAGTGGAAAGGGTTACCACCGGAGGATGCTACCTGGGAACCACTGGTGACCATTACAAACCAATTTCCTGACTTCGACCTTGGGGACAAGGTCGGGCTTGGGGGGGGGAGTAATGTTAGCACCCCAGCCCTCCGATTTGTGTACGCGAGAAGAGGCAGGAAGGAGCAGGGGCAGAAGGAGAAAATAGGCAATCTGGGATCGAGGCAAGGATAGGAGGCGTGGTGAGATTGCGGTTACAAGTATGGGGATGTGTGCGAGATTCTGTATGGGGAAGAGAGTTAGTTAGAGGAAGGGGAAAATAAATAGGGGTGAAGTTAGTAATTGGGTAGGGATTATTTTCTGGAGAGTTAGTCTGTGAGACAGTGGAGGTTAGGAGGGGTCCTCGAACTCCCTTCCATCTTTCAATTTCCTGCATTGTATTTGCTTCCTTGTTAGTTTGTTCATCATTCAATCAAAGAATCCAGGCTCTCTGGTGTTCACTTCATTTTTGGTTCTATTAATTGTTGTATATTTTCGTTCTTAGTGACTGTGAAACAGGGAATCCTAACAGAAAACCAGCTCACAGAGAATGAAAGAAAACAAAAACAACTAAAACTGCCAAAATCGTACAAGAGAAATTTGAATTTTGAACTACATAACCAGGAAAGGGGTCGTCCACACAAATTACCTTGAAATAATGAATAGCACCACGCATGAACCCTCCATGAGAAGGATCGCGAAAGTGACCAATGTTTACAATCCAGACCAATACGCAGATTCCAGCAATAACCTATATGCACATAGAATTAGAAAAAGGAAACACTAGTGAACCTTTATATGTGTGTGTGTGTGTGTATTGTTGGAAGTGTCCACTCAAATAAACTATCATAAAGAAACCTCATGCAGGTTAAAAATGCTTGGTTCATAGAAGCAGTTTCAGGTCATACACGTCAGTCTCTATTCTGAGTCCAAAGTAAAACTTACCTTAGTTGATACTTTCAGGTATGTAAAATAACAGTACAGGTCAAGAATGCTTATTTTTCAGGTCATGCAAATTTTTACACACTCATTCAACTTTGGCTAAATTGAACTCAAGTTTAACTAATATGATTTCCCATACGTTGCCCACTCCCGAAATAAATAAATAGATAAATAAATAAACACCAGTCAGATGACAACTCTAGAAACATGATAGAACAAACAAAAATGCTGTCAGATGACAACTCCAGAAACATGATAGAACGAACAAATGCTGTACTAATAAATTTTTCCCAAAATATTTCTGGAGAAAAATCATATTTGCTCGGAACAATATAACACAAAGATATGATCCTACTACTACAATCCTATGACATGGTGAATATCAAAGAGAAAAGGGAGAAACTTTGCAGTCGATCACCTTGGCCAGAAAAGTACCAAACTCATCCAGCTTTTTCTTCAGTGGTGTTGCTTCCTGCAGAAAAGAAAATTTTGAATAAACCAAATGGAAACTTGCAAAGGACTTGTCCGCTTACCTTTCTATTTTTCCCACCATTAGATACTAATGAAATCATTGTAGAAAAATAAAGACACCGGCTATATTATGTCGCAGAAATTTGGTGACAAGATCTCATGCAGTGAATAAACAAAATTGAAAATATTGACAAACTGATGATTTCTCTTTTCTGTCTCGAACATGACAAAAGAAACTGAAGATTTACAATTCTTACATCTTCTGTTTGGAGCATTGAATCACGTATGCTACCCATGGCAGTGTGAGCCCCGACTCCAACTACAACAGCTCTAGCCCTGCCAGCAACCACTATTGTACCCTGGGCAACAAAATATGTACTTGAATAAGTCAGTGTATCAAGTTAGGATGACATAATTTCGTGTGGACAAGTTAATATTAATTTGAAGCAAAAGTCTAACTGCCCGGATATAATATTAATTTAAAAAAATATTATGCCATGACATAATATTAGTTTAAAAAACAATGAAATGAAGTGCTGTCCAATAAAAACGGGGAAATGGAAACAATCTTAATCATTTCTTTCCCATTTTCTCCAGTATATTGTAGAGCACATTATTAACAGAAACAGATTCAGTCATGCTATAAAGATTAAAGTGATTACCGAGAATAGAATATTGGTCTTGTCTTGATACACAGCATTTGTTGCTATTGTGGACTCGAGCTCTTTCTCCACAGACCAACTCTCACCTACCATCATTGAGTAATATTTACTGAACACAGACGTTCTTTGATGTAAGGATTACCAAAGCGAAAGATCAAACTGAACATTATAGAAGTCAGAGATTTGTTGATGAAATTCAGCACTAATTTAATGCATGTAGATGTACAAAACTAATAAAAAGCACCAAGTATAACCCCCTTTAACTATATTCACATAAATAAGAAAGCTACAATAAAGCAATAATTAATAAAAGGAGACTGAAGTACGTGTGATAACTCTATTATCACCACTACATAAAGAAACACAAAATGTAAAGGGGAAAAAAAAAATAAATGCGCCGGCCAAACAACAGGAGCTCTTAGACCTTCATCTTTATTTTATTGTTTTCACAAACGTGCAGTCAAAAACAGGTGAAAATATATGTATATCCTATAGAAGCACATACAACAGCAGATAACCTAAGGCCCCATTCTTTTCGCAGTTCGAATCACAATTCAACATTTTGCTATAGTGTTTTCTCTCACACAAATTTGAATTTTAGTTCAAGTTTTCCACTCAAACCTATGAAAAGAACACCCCCTAAGGAATCACAATTCAACATTTTGCTATAGTGTTTTCCCTCACAAAAATTTGAATTTTAGTTCAAGTTTTCCGCTCAAACCTATGAAAAGAACACCCCCTAAGTTTCCTTGGAAATAAATTTTTTAAAATAAGGTACAGATGAGGATGAGTGTTCAAAATTTCTAGCAAATACTTAATCTAAAGTCCAAAGTCAAACATCTCATTAAACTCTACTTGACGTAAAATATTTGTCCCATTCCACCCAGTGCAAGCAAGAACAATCATCTCCTAGTAACATGCATGCATACCATACAAACATAGGGAAATTTAAATATACCCTGTATTTTGGGTTTACTAAGAAAGTATACTATCCATCTTCAATTTGTTTTATTATAACAAAAGTTTTTTTTTTCGGTTTTTCGGTTTAAAAAAAAAGGGGTTTTCTTCTTTTCTTTTGTTTTTTTTTTTTTTTTCTTTTTACTTTCAGGGTGTTTTTGTCATTAAATTAGTCAAAAATGAGCCTTGACCATTTCAATGTATAAATTTGTCACACACTTCAAGTGTCCTGGTTTATTTTGATCCTGGTATATTTGATATGGTCCAAAATATGTGCTTTCTGAATAAATCCAAAATACACGGCATCTCTCCCTATAAACATTTTTATTTTGCTCCAAAAGTTTAGAACTTAAAAACTTCAAAGCATGGTTCCAATTTGAAAGCAGGGATCATAATATACCAACTCTTACATATATAATCTTCTTAAATGAACCCATCCTCATTAAACAACAAAGACTCGCAAAACTATGAAAAGCAAATAAATTTCTCATACTAATAAACAACAATCAAAGCACTCGTCTATAAGAACGTTGTTGGATTAAGCCTCGATTTATCAACAAAATAGCAAGAATAATATGAACAACTACCTACTCAACATAGCAGTTATCATGCAGCAATAGTTGTGGTACCTGTAAGAATTGCCTGATCAATACGTAATTCATTACTTAGCATCTCAATCATTCTCATATCCGCTGGAACTTTGCATCCCACTAAAAAAATAAATAAGTAATAAATAAATGAATGAATGAATGGATAAATAAATAACCTTTAGAGTATTGCAATAAACCATTTTTGCAAACTCATAGAATTGACCAGCTTACCAGCAACTTCCACTATATCCCCTGGAACAAGCTCTGTCGCTGGAAGTATGGAGAAACAACCTACAAGAGTCGGTGACAAAAAATGTTTTGAGTTAATTTAGAGCATCATGCAATGAAGAAAAGTTTCTATCGCAAGAATGGCTAGATGGTGGAATGTAAAATCATGATAAATCTTATGCAAGTGATGTCACAAACATCAAGAAAGCATGAGAAACGGCATGTATGCACACAATAACCCCATTATGTACATACACACATATTTTGTTTCCTTTTCTCTCAGGAACAATCAGAATGAGGAAATTGGTAGTTTCTCACCCAACACGATAACAAAGATGGAAATATTAGGCAGGCAGATAACAAGAATAAGCACATCAAGTTACAAAGCCTGTCGACAGAAAGAGCTTCTATTTACCATTAAAAGATAATCTTTCTTATTCAAATGTTTTACGAGTGCTCCTATCTCCAAAACACAACTTCAAAGATGAGTACAAATGCATCCTTTAAAAAGGCTGACCATACCGTCCTAAAGCATATACCAGAGCCAGAGAGAAATGTTTCCACGGGCAACTCAATGAGGTTAAACCATACAAATTTTGAGAAAACAGGCACAATTACATGTCCCGACAGGAAAATGTTCAATAGACAAAAGGTCTGAAACATGAGGCAACTTATCACCAACATTTTAACGCCATAAATTTGCTTAATATACATTTACTTTACCATTTCGCAGCACAGTTGCAACATCAGCTTGATACGCACGTAGCTCCTGCAAGATTAAGGTTTTAAAAAAAAAGGGGGGTTCATATTTAATGATTGAGAAGACCTTAATATCAGCAAAATTGGCCATCCATTAATGATGATGGCAAAAACGTTTTTCCACTTGAAGATCGGAATTACATAAATCAAAGAGACCAAAATGAGCTCTAACTGGAAATTGCATACAAGTATCTAATACACTTCCAAAATTCAAGGAAATATGCTAATTGCTAACATAACTAAGCATACTGCACGAGGTGAGTTTCAACAAGAAAAAGGTCAGCAAGAAGAATTCAAACTATCAGAACAAGGCTCCGCTATAGCTGGTACTTTTGCCAAATTTTAGTACGTGTTGAAAAGCCTATGAATGCATAACCTACCTCAAGGGCCTTTTCAGCATTTGTTTCTGTAATTACTCCTACAGCAGCATTTGCAGCTAATATCAGTAGAATAACCTGTACAAATAGCAATGCACTTAAAAAAAATGAATGAAAGAACTAATTAAAGCAATAGTATAAAGACCATTTTGAGCAGGGGAGGCCAATATATGTCACTGAGTATGCACGCTATTTATGGAAAATACAATCAACTACAAAGTCAACGTATCATAAATATCATTGATCAAATGCAGAGTAATATCACAACATATTAAAGATGTAACCGTCTAACAGTACCAGTAATTCAACAATTCTCCTTAAGCAAATTGCATCGAGAAATCTCCTATGTCCATGAATCAAGACTTAAAACATGGAAAAGTAATGACAACAACAAGACATAATTTGACAAAACCAGATATCAATCATTAAACTAAAGATGTTTTTCTTTGAGATGTGTATTATTCTTTTTACTAATAGAAACAATGCCTTTTCAACAAATATACTTATTTGAAAAAATCAGATGGAACTTCATTAATAAAAGAGATGCTCTCATGCAATTCAAAACAGCTCAGCGAAGGAGAAACATAAGCCTCCACTACTTACAGAAGGCTCAAGAAATGCGGTTAACCCTGTTTCCCCATCAACCAAAGCCAAAATGAATGAAATGAGTGCTGCGGCTATCAGGATCTTAACAAGTAAATCATCAAATTGTTTCAAGACCAATTTCCAAAATGGTGCCCCTGCAAATGTGAAATAGACAAGCTTGAGAACAACCAAGATGAAACGTATTTAAAAGAAGCTTGATTTGCATAATTAAAAAAAAAAAAAAAAATGAACCATATCAACAACATGTGTGAATATATAACTTTCTAGTTTTCTAAACCACAAAAGAAAAGAAATATGACTGACAAATCTATATCTACGATAATAACAAAAGTAAAATCTTAGCATCCAAGGCTTTAGGTAAGGTGACAAGGATGGGCGAAACCAAATCCGATCAGCCGGCTCTCATTCTCTTATCCCTGTCTACAACTTGTTACAGGATACTTCACAACAGAACAACTTACGCATGTTCTTTTCCTTGATCTACAGCCTCGAATCTAGTAGTAACAGAAAGAATTTTCCTAATCCTTCAACACTTTTATGTCAGAACTTGATACAACAAAGAACAACAAATTAACTTGCTTTATGTAACTTCAAATCGAGAATGAACAACGAAAAAGCTGTATAGTGTATAGTGTATAGTGTATACGTACTTCTCTCCTCTGGCAGCACTGCAGATCGTATTTGAAGCATGTGACCAAAAAGGACAAAACACATTAGACAAATAGAAGATAAAGAAAATCAAAACCAAAACCTATAAATATAAGGTGAATATACGACGGCGTGAAAAGAAATACCAATGAATGTTACCCTAACAAAACAGAAATGCTAGAATGAACAATATCAGTACTTATTTGACATCTTCATACGCTACACATACTTAGAAGTCCATCTTATCCCAATACGACAGCCAAAAACAACTCTACGGAAACCAACTAGTAAAATGGGAGGGAACAGTCAAGCAATTTCTTCAAATTTTACTTATTTTGCAACTTGAAAACATATAACAATTGCAACATAATTAACATGAACGGTTTTGTGTATTTAGTTTGGAAAAAATAAGAACAACAAAAAGCGAATAGAGTTATAATATATGGAATGACAATAACTAATTATACAAAGTTACAAACACCTTAAAACAGAGAGTTTTTTCCTTCTCATTTTTTGGCTATGAAGATATGTTCTTTGCATGTAGTCAGTCCTAAACAAACATTTATAAAAATACAATCCAATGGAATTCCGAAATACATGTAAAATACAAGCTTTTGAAAATAGAAACATACCGTTTTTACCGTAAAGCCTAGCATTTTGCGAAACCTGAGAGCGACAGTATTATTTTAGAAGAAGAAACAATTATGTAAGTTCGGGCTCTAAACTAAAAAGATTTCGACCGGCAAACTCGATTTTTAAGAAGGCATAAAGGCCCGGTTTGTTTCGCTCGTTCAAGTTGAGAACTTGAGTCAAAAAAGTGAATTCGAAGTGAAATTCAAATTAGCAAACCGACGAGCCTAAAATCTTTGCCTGATAACGAACGAGCAAGTAAAAAAGCGCGGCATACCTGAGCATCGTTAAGGCCTTTGGTAGGTTCCACGCCAAAGAAATCCAATACCTAAAGCGCACAGAGAGCCAAGGAAACACATTAGTTGGGAACTCCGCTCCAGAGAAGTAATGAAACAGAAGCGTAGCACAGGCACGAAACTGATGACCAATTTCATTTCTCTGGCATTTTCTCGGAAACCAAACGGAAAAGGAAACCAATTTTCGGCTTATGCCGATGTGAATTACCTCAGTGACAGATCTAGCAAAAGCGTCCTCCATTTAGCAGTGAAAGGATTGGATCGGAGAAGAGAGCTTCAACTTCCGAGGCTTTAATACTGCGTCCTTTTTCCTTTCTTCCTCAAAACAGTTTTTTTTTTTTTTTATGGATTTGCCAAAAACAAAAAACAAAAAAAAAGAACTGGGCTTCTCAAGTCTCAACGCCTTTGGGCAGACGATATATTGAAGGAACCGTCACGTTGGGCCACCTAGGGCTTCGTGCGATACAGACCGTTGACTACACGTGAGCCCAATTCAATTCTGTACTTACGAACTTGATCTAGGCTTTCAGTTCAGCCCGCTTGCCCAATAGGCAATTTCCATTCTAGGACAGGACACCCAAACAAATAAATAAAAGGAAAAAAAAAATGTAAATCGAGGAAAATTATTCCCCAAAAAAAATGGCCGCCGGCATCCACAACCGCACCAATTTTCACCAGCAGATTCACAGAACTGCATTTATTAAAAGAATAAAAATTGAAAAACTACGGAAAAAATGTTAAATTGAGAATAAAACAAAAAGGAGAAAAAAAAATAACCGAAATAATACACTCGACAAGTCGTTGCGCCAAATTGAACTAAAAAATCATCTCAGCCCCAGCTCCAAAAAAGAAAACCCAAAAGAAATGAAAAATCAAACCAAAATGAGAACGAAAAGAAGTTAAATTGACTAAAAATCCGTGAAAACGAGACCTCCAAATTAATCGAGGATGAGGGATTTACCAGAGCATATGTCTGTATGTGTATCAGTCTAGAAAGTCCAATCAAATGACCAGAACCTAAACTTCGATTTCCTCAATTCCGTTCAATTTTCGTGAAGACCATCCGGAAACCCTAGAAAGAGAGCGAATTGATCAAACAGCTTTTCTAGGGCTTCTATGCTGAAGTAGAGATATCGATAAACGAAGATCGAACTGCTGGAGAAACGAATCGGAAGAATTTAAAAATTCACCTAGACGAAGCCGAAATTAATATCGCTTCGTCCTGATTATGACCTATCTAATCGTAGCTCTCCAGGCCAGGGAAACCACAATTTGTTCAAAGCCTAATTATTTTGATCGACACATTTCTCTTGAGATCTCAAATCAAATTTGCTAAAGACCCTAATCCTAAATCCGATCGCAAATGCGACGATATTATTATTATTTTTTAATAAAGAAATAATTCCCCGCCTATTAATATTCACGCAGAAGTAAAAAAAAAAATAGCCGTTGCAGAAGGTCAAAACTAATAATAAAAAAATATCAAAAAAATTATAAAAAAAAACTAATAAATGAAAATTTATTAGCATATTATTACGTTTTGTTTATAAATTTAGAATAATGTTTCATAACCATTCTCAATTTATGTGTATTTTTTATGTAAACAAATACTATAAGGAACTACAAATTATAATTTAAATTATAGTATGAATACGGCAACCAAACACACAACCGTTTAGAAAGGAGAAAAAAAGTTTGTTGCTCAAAACTAGAGAGCCAATAAGACGTATCGACCAAGAAAATAAAGTAAAGGGAATTAAAGGGAGCCCTAGGGTGAGATTCCTTAAAACAAACTCACCTGTGGAACACTATTGGAATGTTTATTTTAAGAGTTCGTCTCTGATTTTAAATCATGGTTCTTAGTTCTCTACAACGTTTTTCTCTCACAAAAAATTTAAATTTCAAAAATCATAATCATGAATCATGGTTTTGAATTCATGAACCAAACCACTCATATGTTTTGATAGTTAGATTAAGTTTTTAACGATTAGATCTGCGTAGGTCCGTATTAAAAATATACAGCGAACCGCATAAAATGCTCTCTCTGGAAATTTAACCATTAAAAAAATTAATCCAACGGTCAAAACAGAATGTTTTACCGGTGAGTTTTTTTAAAGGGTCAAAAAGTATATATATGGTACAATCATAGGGCTTTGAGATTAAGGGTCAATAGGATAAGATTTGCAAGTTACTCATATCCATTTATGGATTAAAGTAACTTTTTTGTTCTTAGAATAAAATATTTGACCAAGTGGTCAATACTTATAGATTCTAGCAAAATATAAATGAATTTTGTGTTTATAAGCATACTAAAGAAGGGAAAGTGGTTTTTCTATTATTATATATTGATGACAATCTACTAATTAGGAATGATGTAGAAACATTGTCATCGGTCAAAATTTGACTTACTAAACACTTTGACATAAAGGATTTAAAAGAAGCTAATTATGTTTTGGCCATTTAAATACTTAGAAACCAAAAGAACAAACTGATAGCTTTCTCTCAAACTTCATACATTGACAAATTTCTCAAAAAGTTTATAATGTAGAATTCTAAAAACGGCGAGCAACCATCTAGTTACTCTTTCAAACAAAAAAACCTAACTACTTCCCCAAAACAAGGTTAACTAATAATTTTTTAAAGAAAACCCAACTACTATTTTAAACATAATAAAATAATATTATCCTTAAAAACTCATAAATTAACAATATTCCTCGAGAAACACAAATCGATAAATTAACAATATTCCCCAAAAAGTCTCTAGAGTACTAGGAAACGACAATGAAATACTACATTACATGAGGAAATGACAACCAAAACAGTATAAATTTGAAAACGGCATCAAGCGCAAAACGACAGAGATCCGAAGTAGAAAACGACAATGGCATAACACTTGTACTAACCTCAAACAAACGACAATAAAAAAAAAGCCTAACATAAGAAAATGACAGACAAGACACGAACTTGGAAACAACAACTAACTGAAAACGACAATATCATTTCAAACCACCTAAAAAGGACAAAAAAAAAATGAAACGACAATGAATTTTTAAGCAGGAAAACGACAAGAATATCAGAAGATGACAGCACTTCAAAAACGACATTACTTTAGCAAACAGGCGTTAATTGAAAAACTGCATAAAACGACAGGATTAGCTAAAAACATCACCTAGGGACAATTACTTCAAAGACGACAGTCTTGTTTCTAAACGACAGCAATACTTAACCGGTTCACTTCGCTGATTCAAGTTTATAATTCGAGTTGAGATATGATTTTATGTGAGAGCTTTTTACTGTAGCAAAAAAAAAAAAAAAAAAAAAAGATGTGACTGTTTCTGAGAACATTTTACTGTAAAAACTCAAATTCTAAACTCGAATCGGTGAAGTGAATAGGGCCTATATCAACCTAACAACTGTAGTAAATCCAATAACCTTAAAAACTAACAAAGGGGAAATCAACCTAGCTATTTTAATTAATGTTGTGTGTTGTAATTTTAGTTATACTTTCATTATCATTAAGAAACTTTCATTATGAGAAAAATGTTTTTCGTTTCATTTTTTATTTTCATATTTTGCAAAGACGGCTGGTCATTTATTGCTTGAAATTTCCTTTGCATTTTCAGAATAAAATTATAAAAAGGATAAAATTATATAAACGACATGGTGTTCTTAATTTTTTATCGTTTTTTTCGCATTTTGAGAAAGTGATTTATTTGAACTTGAAAAACAACACTGGTGTTTTTTGAACTTGAAAAACATATTATCATGTTTCAGCGTCTATAATGTTTTCAGGAGAAAAAAAAATGTTTTAGCATCTATAATACATGATAATATGCTTATTAGACACTATGTGACAATATGTTTGACTATTATATATTCGTTAAAAAAAATGTTTGACTGATATAAACATGATAAACAAATATAAATCTATCTACACATATACATAAGAATAAAAATTTTTAACAGTCGCAATCACTGTTCTTGTACAGTGGATGAACAGTAATTGTTTTAATATACCATAAAATAATTAGTAAGTATATTGTTTTATTGTATATTAAATGTTTTAATATACAATTAAACAATATACTTACTAATGAAAATAATTAAAATAATTAATAAAACAATACACTACTAATTAAAACAACAATTAATGTACAATAAAATATAATTACTAATTAAAATAATTAAAACAATTAATAAAACAATATACTTACTAATTAAAACAATTAATATACAATAAAACAATATACTTTCAATTAAAACAATATACTTACTTACACATATCCTTATATCCAGATTGGACCCATAAATTTAAACTAATTATTATTTTCCAAGAATTATGTGCAAGGTATTGACTTCACATACAGGATTGACTACTTATATATCTCTAAGGTCTCGTTTAAGTTTTTACAGTTAAAAACTCTCAAAAAAATGTCACGTTTAACGTTTTGTGCTACAGTTAAAAACTCTTAAAAAATGTCACATCTCAGCTCAAATTAAAACTTCAAATCTGCAAAACGAACAAGACCTAAATAAAATAAAATAATATATCAACAAACATCAACTTATTTATATTCTTGTATTAAGCTAGAAGCTCAAAACTTTGGATGCTACAATTCACAACTTCTTATACAAATTTCGTCCTCAAAATTTAGCATTTCTAATTTCTCTTTTTGAACAACTATCCTAAAAAAAATACAAAACATGCCTTCCTCAAAATATAAATCCTACACCTTAACTGAATAGTTAGTCTTGTGACACTCCCCTTATGTTTTCAGAAACGTATTGCTCTAATACCAATATGCTCCACGTCACTACTTATTTCTGGGCATGTCATTAACATTTGAGTGTAAAAAACACTCTCCAATATAATGTTATTTGTTGTGTTAAATTTCTAATATGTTATATTTTGTGATAAATTTCTCACCAAGTACAACATATGAGAAATTTGACATTTAATTACTATTAGTTAAAATGTTTACTTTTTCATGTAATTATTGCAAGTTTTGCATTTTCTAATTATTTTAGAAATCAAAGTTTACTTTTATAACTTTCAAAGTTTAGTGATTATAGAAAAAATAGATTTAACATTTTAAATAGTATTATGTATTAGAATAAAAATAAAAATAACATAGTATATCACACTTTTTGACGTTAGATATATAATTAGCGTTAGCGTTATCATTTGCATTAAAAATTGTGTTAGAGGAAAAAGAACTCTTCACTAACTCTTACATCAACTTATCTTTTATTTTTTCATTTAGTTCATCTTTTCCCTAACTATCGACACCAAGTTAACTGAGTGAGGCCCTCATCTAATGACACGGCAGTGTTAGAAATAAAAGCATGAAAAATTAGTACTAGTTTTAAGATACTTTTTTCCCAGCGTTATCTTTGTAAATAAGTCTTGTTTATATGTGTTTATAAATATTAGGCAAAAATATTGTTAAAAATCTTTTGTTTATCTAAATGTGTATGGTGTATTTATATGTATTAGGCAAAAAAGTATAAATATGTATTTATTTATACTTTCTTTCAAGGTATATCCTTAAACTTTTCTTGACAAAATAGTATCCTGATGGGCTACATAAAGGCTTCTAACATGCTTCAAAGTCGCATAACACAATGAACAAAGGAAGACTAAAACGAAGCATATCAATTATCTGTTGCAAGTAATGTGCATTTTTTTTAGTTTTTAGGGATTAAAGATTCTTAACTTCTATATCAATTATACTCTAACACTAAAAGATATTAACATTCAAATAATTCAAAGGCATATCGTTGAACGAGACAGAATGGTTACCATATTCTAATGATGTTGATGTTGTCCGAGGATGTGTTTGGCATACATCCTGGCTTTGTATTTAACCTTATAAGAAAAAAAAAAATTTTCATATTACTCCAGATATTATCCATTATTTTATATCATTATAGTGTAACATAATATATATAGTACGTACCTTTCGACAAAACCTTCATTGTCTCTTGATTAGTGTGGACATGCACCCACGGTCCATTCGCCGTGGCGACGAGTGTGGCGGAGATTCCGGCGGTGATGGCGATGGTGGAGGACTGGGGGTTGTTCTTGGCGATCTCGACGCACTAGGTTCGGAATGGGGAAATAAATTAACTCCCGGCGAGATATCTGGAAAAAGCCCATGGGCGATTTCTGGCAGCGGCTGCCGCAGCGGAGGTTGTAGCGATGGAACTGGACCATTTTCCGGCTGAAACTCGTCGGCGATTACTGGTGCCCTAACATGGACGATCGGAGTCATGACAGGTGTGAAGGTGGCGCTTATACTGAGAGAGCGACCACTGCTAGGCCGAAATCTTAGGGAGTTTGAGCTTGACCACGAACATTCTGAAGAACAGAAGATCAAAGAGACAGAGAGAAACAAAGAAAGAAAGAAAGAGAGAGATCAGAGAATTGATAGCTGTTGTGTTCTTTGTGCGAAAAGTTTTTTTATTTCTTTCTTTCTTCTTGGAGTCTTTGAGAGCGGGAAACTAGAGAGAGAGAGAGAGAGAAATGAAAGAAAGAAAGAAAGAAAGAAAGAAAGCAAGTTAGAGAGAGATGGATTATTGAGGGTTGATTTCCTGTGTTTTATATATTTACAACAAATTATCATTTTTACCTTTTATATTTAGGATATGTATAAATTCAACAATATTACAATATATTTACTTTATAGTTGTTGATATAATATAATTTTAAATATATATATTTTTTTTATTTGAGCAGTTGTAAATTTATATAAATGATTTTAAAAGATAATTAATAATAGACAGATATATATCATTATGAGTTATTTTATAGACTCATATACAAAAATAAGAACTCGTGGATATTCTTTGTTTTATCCATCGTAAAATAAACATACGTGTAATTAACTCTTAGAGTGTGTTTAGATTAGAATTTTTAATTTAAGTTGAGATGTTAATTTATGAGAAAGTTTTTTATTGTAGTAAAAAATTTAAATGTGATTATTTTTAAGAGCTTTTTATTATAGTAAAATTTGAATTTTAAATTCAAATTAGTGAAATGAACATGCCTTATTATGTTAAATTACCCTTTCTCATGTCATTAGGCCTGTAAATCGGGAGGGTAGGATTAGATTGGGCCTGTCATTTGGGTCGAGCCAAACAAGTTCAGGTGAGGGAATATTGGGCCGCAACACCCCTACTGGCTCACAAACCCGTAACTCTTCGAGTTACCTTCGGTAGGTCAGATTTGCGGGTTGCTCGGTTTGAGCCTGAACTATTGGGCGGGCCTAGGTTGTGTGTCACTCCCATGGTCTCCCGCTGGGTCCTCTTGTGGCTAAAAATTTTCAGTTTTTCATCTTAGACTTCACAATGCAAAATGACACAATCTATTTATCAAGCCATGTTAAATTATTGTGAGCACGTCATGACACATACACACACACATATATATATTTCAATGATTTCATATTCCATAAATGAACATGTTTGGCCGAGTAGGGGTATCTGGAGTTCATAGAATTCCACCCCGCGTTCCTGCCAGCACAGTATGGATTGAGCATAATTAAAACTGAAAATTAAATAAAAAATTAAAAACTTGTCATTTTAGAGTAGAATCAGCTCGACCTGACTGAATTCGTGGAGTTTGAGGTGATTTTTTACAGCCTTACACGTCATTTTAAGTGGGCTTTATGGCCCAAGTTTTTAGTTGCCGGTTGGCCCAACTAATAATGGGCAAGCGCCCACTCCGAACGTTGAGTAATGAAATTGGGGGTCATATAAACTCAAAGACTTCAATCAATCGCGCCGCGCTAAAACCCTCAAAAACCTAACCTCACACTTCTCCACCGTCTTCTTCACAACTTCTCTCTTTCTCAAGTACTTTTCCACATTCTACTTCTTCATCGGATGCTTCTCTCCCCTCTTTCTCACTTCTCCGCCGCCACAGAATCTCGAATCGGAGCGATTTCCGGCGATTGTTGTTAGGGTTTTCCGACATGTTCGAAATTTTCAGAAACGGCTCGGTCGATTGGGAGCCGTCCCCGGTAGTAGCCCTAGCCACCAGCGTCGACGACTCTCAGGTCGCCGCCGCTCGCCAGGACGGATCCGTCGAGATTTGGCTTGTCTCTCCCGGCTCCGTCGGCTGGCACTGTCAGCTGGTACACCGACGACCCAAAAAGAATATTTTGCGTTTTGTCGCTATTAGATGGAAATCAAACTTTTGCTAATGATTTTTGGGTTGTTTTGTGTGTGTTTTTGTTTTGGTTGGGCTAGACTATTCACGGGGACCCCAATTCGAGAGTCTCGTCGCTTGCGTGGTGTCGGGCTGGTTCGAAGGGACTGCCTTGCGGCCGGCTCTTATCGTGCAGCATCGATGGCTCAGTTTCCGAGTGGGACATTTTCCTCTTGAAGCAGAAGGTTCGTTTTCTATTTCAAGTGTTCATTTTTTTTTTTGGTTAGATTGTATGCTTCTGATTCAAATTGCTTGAAAGTTTAAAACTACTTAATCAGTTATTTGCATTTTCAGACCCTGTTAGAGACGATTGGGGTTTCAATCTGGCAAATGGCCGTGGCACCCTGTAATCAATCCACAGAAACCACATCCCGGATGGGAAATGGGCATTTACGTAATAATTTGAACGGCAGTACTCATGGTGAAACTAGTGAAAGTGAAGACGATTCTGATTCCGATGAGTTTTCTAAGCTGTCGGGTTTTGATAATCAACGGGTGGCATTGGCTTGTGATGATGGTTCTGTGCGAATATACATTTTGGTTGAAGATGATTTTGTTTACACTAGATCGTTGCCTAGGGTCAGAGGTGAGATATTTGTTTTCTTCAGTGCAAGGCTTGATATAAGTTTAGCTTCTTAGTTTCTTTATTCATCGATTTGGTAAATGTTGTTGTTTTCAGGACGCACTTTGAGTGTGACGTGGAGTCCTGACGCAAAAATGATATTTTCAGGGAGTAGTGATGGGTTAGTCCATTTACCGGAGGTTTTCTATTTGCTATAGTTCATGTTTATAATTATCTGTTCTAAATGTTTATACTGCAGCTTTCCTTCATTTCTTTGATTAGTGTTAGTTTTCTCAAGCTTGTCTTAACACTAATCTATTTCTATTTCTGTTTTTTCTAGGTTAATAAGATGTTGGAATCCTATTTTGGGTAGTGAAATCTATCGGATTACAGTAGGGCTAGGAGGTCTGGGTAGTGGATCCGAGCTTTGTGTGTGGTCGTTACTTTCTCTGAGGTATTTATCAAGTTACTGTATCTTTTCCTGGTTATCAGGATCATCTTTACATTGGTTATGATGTTTTTCACCAGGTCCGGGACTCTTGTAAGTGCAGATAGTACTGGTAGTGTTCAATTTTGGGACAGTAAGCATGGAACTCTTCTGCAGGGGCATTCTTATCACAAAGGCGATGCCAATTCTCTGGCAGCTGCTCCTGGACACAACAGGGTATTTTCTGCGGGTTCAGATGGTCAGGTATAATGATTAGTTGCACAAAAGTCCATGTTCAAGTTCAACATTAGTCTACATTATATTTTGCAAATTATTTCATGGTTGGATATTAGTTAATACATTAGCTGTTGGGAGAGATACTTTAATTGTTTTGATCATTTTATTAAAAACCATATTTTGTACTAATTTTAATTTCGTTTTTGAAAATTTTCCGGTTGCTTTTCTTTCATTTTCTACCCTTTTACCTTTTCCACTACGTTCCATTGTAAGTTAGTAAACGTGCCCTTAATTCAATATGACTTGTATTAGCCACAAAGTTTGATCACGAACTGAAATTTGGAGCCAAGGTTATGGGTTAAAAAAAGCCAGCACAAAATCTAGCTAGCTTTTTGGCTAGTTTGCTTGCGGGTTTGTTTTTATCAGTCTTTCTTTTTTTATTTTTATTTTTATTTTTATTTTTAACTGGATATCATTCTCATAGTATTGTCTATCTACCTGCTTGTACTTGTAGGTTATTCTATATAAGCTATCTAGTGAGACAACACAATCCGCTGATGGTGAATCTTCTAACGTAGTGAAGAAATGGATATATGTTGATAGTGTACGAAAGCATACTCATGATGTCAGGGCTTTGACAGTGGCTGTGCCTATCTATCGAGAAGGTTGTCCCTAATTAACGCTTTGGTTAATTTTTCTTACTGTTCACAAACGTGTCATTTCTTCATCTATATTTTCTGGAATTTCTGTCTATTTACTGGTTTCTGAAATCTTAAATTGCATTATTATAATTGCAGATCCACTGCCAGATCAAAAGGTAAAAAGAATTCGATGCAAGAAGAAGCCTATTGAGTTGAGTTATCACAAATGGGCGCATTCAGGTGTTCCCATGCTTATTTCTGCTGGTGATGACGCAAAGCTTTATGCCTACTCAGCTAAGGAATTCACAGAGTTTGCTCCACATGACATTTGCCCTGCACCTCAGAGAGTACCTATTCAGCTGGTACTGAATACTGTATTCAATCAATCATCGTTGCTTCTTGTTCAAGCATCTTGTTGGTTGGATATCCTGTGTATTCGGGTGAAGAATGGTGCCTGTCCTATTTCAGCTTCTGTCCCTGGTCCTTCTGGGGGCCTAGTGGCTACTGATCTGCTGTTTCGAGTTAAGAGTAAAGCATCTCGGAGAATCATTTGCAGCACCATGTCTAATTCAGGAATGCTTTTTGCTTATTCTGACCATGCGAAACCTGTCCTATACGAGTTAAAGCGTAAAGGTGCTAAAACCGCTTGGACTCTTGATAAAAGACTTCTTCCTCGAAAACTACCCTATGCCCATTCCATGGTCTTTAGTTTTGATTCTGCTCGGTTGATTATGGCTGGGCATGATAGAAGGATTTATGTAAGCTGTCTCTTTGTTCCGTTGTTTTCTTTGTTTATGTATGGTTTTGAGTTGTTTATTTAATTTATTTTTTTTCGTTTTTTTTTTTGGTTGCACATGTGGACCTCAGAAACTCTGGTATAAGTTAACTAGTGATTTATCTATAGGTTGTGGATGTGGTCAGCTTAGAAACAATACATGTCTTCACCCCTTGCAAGGAGTTGCATGATGAGGAATTACCTCCTAGTGAGCCTCCAATCACAAAAATGTTTACCAGTTCTGATGGGCAATGGCTAGCTGCCATCAACTGCTTTGGAGATGTATACGTTTTCAACTTGGAGATATGGAGGTACGGAGCTTTTTTTTCTTTTCTTTTTTTTTTTTTTTTTTTTTTTCCCTCCGTCATCTGTGTTGATGAGGACATTATATTAGGTTGAGGGGGCATATTTTGTGTGCTAAAGACTGCTTTTGGTCCAGAGTGAACTTCAATGTGCCTTAAATCTTAACCATTTTTGTGTTGACTTCTTTTCTTCCCTGTGAAACAGACAACATTGGTTTATCTCAAGGCTGGATGGTGCCTCTGTTACAGCAGGGGGTTTTTCACCACGGAATAACAATGTGCTTATAGTCACAACCTCTTCAAATCGGGTATATGCGTTGGATGTGGAGGACAAGAAGTTGGGGGATTGGTCAAGTCGACACACCGATGTTCTGCCCAAGAGATTCCAAGAATTTCCTGGAGAAGTTATTGGTCTTTCTTTCTCCCCTTCATCAAGCTCATTATCGTCTGTTATTGTTTATAGTGCCAGGTGCTTCTCTTTCCTTGGTTAATCTGCAATTTCAATAAAGGCTAGGTATTAACTTGTAACATTTGAAGTTCCTTGGTAGGAAAGCCAATAAAAACCCTGGTAAAGGCATCTAGGAGTGTTTGGGTAGTAATTGCAGATAAACGTGCGTGATAGCTGGAATGCCATTTTTAGAACATGGCTCAATTATCAAAACGATACCTTTTATCATTTTATATTGTTTATCTTTGTTTTAAGACTAGGCTGAGAGTCATGTAGCCCTAAGATAATTCTATTTGCCCAAAATTTAGCTTTAGCTTTAATGTCTTAACATTTCTTTTTGGTATGCTTTAGTGCGCTTTGCTGGATCGACTTTGGGATGCCAGTGGATCAGGAGGATGAAAGTGGCATGATGAGCGGTCAGGATACAGTGGCCAGGAATTTAGAAGGTGATCATGTTAGCGGGAAGTTGAAACGTAAATTACGGGACTATCAAACTAAAATAATTGGTAGAAGGAATTTTGAGTTTATTAATAATGGCAAAGCTCCTATTTTATTTGTTGGACACCTTTCTAGAAATTCAATCTTGATCATGGAGAAACCGTGGAAGGAAGTTATTAACACATTTGAAACCCAACCAGTAGACAGACATATTTTTGGGACATAACTGTTGGTCGACGAAAATGGCGTTTTACAGTCTTTGAGGGAGATGCAGAATTTGGCAATCCATCTCTTCTATACTGGTGGATATCAAAACTTGCTCCAGTGTCTTGGGGATCTCCATTGTAATGTATCACAATTTTCCTGTTAAATCAATATCAGAGAAATTTTTGCTGTTAACCTGTTGAGAGTAGTTTACCTTTTTTGTTTTTTTGGTCTTCCATAATTCTTTTTGAGTCAGTTTCCATGCTTGTTTGTATACATGAGTTGATTATTTTCTTAGTAAAATTTTGACATTGTGCATTTAAAACAGAACTCCTGTCAGATAAACTTCTACAAGACTTGAGTTTTTTTTTTTTTTTTTTTTTTTTTGACGGCATTTATGTTCTCAATTATGTAATGGGAGTAAAATAAATAAAATTGGAACTTCATTTCCCACGAATCACTATCAGTCCGTTTACCTTTAACTAGCTCTGTCCGTTTCCTGCTCTTGCTGGTTTCACAGTTCTACGTTTCTTATTTCTAACCTCATAAAGTGCAACAACACACACATTGCTATTTAAGACTATGTTTGGTTGGAGGGAGAGGGGTGGAAGGAGAGAGGTGGAGTGGTTTCAGTCCGGTGATGGTTGTGGTTGGTTGGGCAGAGTCGGATCTCTTTGGAATTAGGAGAGAAGATGGTCAAACATTGTTATCCGGTCAAAGGAGTTAGAAAACCCGTCCTTTTTTACTACTAGTCTCACATATCTTGGACTAGGACTATATTTTGAGTTAAATCTAAACAATATGCCAAACACGGGAATAGGATAAATAATCCTACTCCGGGGTCTATATTGAGCTTCTTGGATGTTCATACTTTGTTCTATAGTCTTTCAATTACCATATAGGTTATAAAGGCTATAGGTCATCGGTTGTGACGTTCACGAACGGTCAACCCATCGGATTTTTGAGTTCTTGGCCTCTATTCGCACTTACACATCATATGCTTGTGTGGATAGCTGCTGTATGGCATGACGAAGCTTTGCGACTATGCCATTCTTGGCGATGGTGATCGCCGACGAAATGGTGGCGGCCGTAACAAACATAGCTTAAGAAATTAATATAATCTTTTTCATTTTTTGTACTCTCCATTCATCTAATTCTTTACATTCTTCATGCTCTCTCTACATTCTTTATGCTCTCTATCTCTCCTACCAAATGAAACCTAAGAGTACAACATGATATCAAGCCGAGCCGCATCCTTTCTACTTCATATTTATTTATTTATTTTTGATAATTCTACTTCATATTTATTGTTTTCATTTTTTACACCTTTAGCTCAGTGGCGTACGCTAAAGAATTGCTTTTATTTTTGTTCGAAAAAAAGTACCCTTTTGTCTGTATTATCATCCATCATCTCTTGTATTACCTTAGCCACTAATAATTAAACGGATTTAGAATAACTTTTTTTTTTTTTTTCCGATTACTAAAGCGATTGAATTTAACAATTAGTCTTATTTCTTTCTTAACATAACCTCCTGTGGGCTGATGTTGCAACTTGCTAGACTGCATCAATGTCGGATTTTTTTTGTCAGAATATAGTAAACAGGAGATTTATGAAACTAAATTAAGTAAATAATAAATTTTAAAACTATTTAAAGTAAATAATTTATTGTATAAATGTTTTATTTATAATTAGTAAGAGGATTTTTTTCATAATAAATTTTCTTTTTACAACTGATAAAAGATTTTTTTTTCACGTAAATAAATATTTGTATTATGTAAATTATTTTTTTGTCAGTCGTAAAAGAAACATTTATATGATAAATTGTTATTTACTTCAAATAATTTTAAAATATGCTATTACTTAATTTAGTTTCATAAATACTTCTCTTTGAGAAAGTACATGGTTTGTCATAGTTTTGTGGAGGTCTATTATTTATACAATTTTAAATAATTGGGTGTCATAATGACTTTTTATTTTATCCTTATCAATTAAATGAAAATTATTTATTTTTAAATAGTGACAAAAAATATTTTTTTTACCATCTTTGAGTCATATTTCTGATTTTTTTTTTCTTAAAACTATTCAGCATAAACTGTAATAAGGGAAACATCAAAGGTTTAGTTACCTTATTTCTGCCGAGTGTGCCATTTCGTTCTCAAAGTTAAAAAGTACAGCTTTTAATTTTATTTTTTCTCCTAGAATAAAGAGAGCTATTTTATCATCAATCAAAGGACTCATTATTTTCCGCTTCATCAATTCTATTAAGCTATTTGAGAATAGAGCATATCAGAGGACTTAAAATTTGCAGAAACATTGGCTTGTTTGTAAGAATTATTAGTAGTCAATAGCGTCGTTTCAACGTTTCAAACAACACGATAAGAAGACAACACGATAAGAATTCTCGCTTTCCTTCCTTAACTTTTAACAACTCTTTGGTAGCAACCTTTGAACTAGTTTGCATTGAGACGTGACAAATTGAGAACTTTTGAGATGGGAAAATTCTAATATTCGGAACCACAAATTACATAAAAAAGAAACTCACATTGATCCGACTTTCAGCGTGTCTGCTCTAATATATTCCGCAAAAAAGATACGCAAATTGGATAATGGAAAGATACGTTGCTCGTACCCGTCCGGAAATTGCCTGCTGAATGCCAAGCAAAACGCCTCCAAACTTTGACATTCGCTTTTATGTGTATCTGATAAAAAGGTCTTTCTTCCCCCTTAACCATTCCATATTATTGGTACTATGATAATGATATTATTTATCATATCAAATCTTAGAGTAGTGCAAGAAAAAGAGTATCGATAAGACAGAGAGGGTGGACTTGTCCTTTTCCTAAATCTAGATCATTTTCCAAGATGTGGGCTGCGCCAATTCTAGGGATGAGAGCCCCTACTCAATAAAATATTTTCAACACACCATATATTAAAAATGAAACAGAAAATAATGACGACAATAATAACAATAATAATTGCACCTAGTTTCATTCATGAATGGATCACGTTCTTTGTGGGTTGCTTTCAAGGTGGTGGTAGGGTGCTCATTTTGGTCCCTTTTGGTTGAAAAACTGAAGCTGAGATTTTTGGTTTTGTTCCATCAGAAAAATTGTCTTTTTTGAGCATTGGATTGGCCAAAATTTCACCCACCTATTTGTTGGTAAGCTAGGCTGGCAGTAGTTGAAGAAGAAAAATAAAGTGGGCCACTTGTTGCCCCTTGGCCTTTGTGTGCTTTGATCTCCATCTCTCTTACTCTTGTGGTTGGTTGCAAAATGGTCATCTAATCTCTAGTGTATTGCAAAGATCCTATCTTTCTGAAAGTTTTTTTTTTTTTTTCCTCTCTAAATTGCCCTTTATTCGTTTTGTTTTCAATTTCCATTCATTTGTATTTTGAAGCACTCTCTAATATAATTTATAGAGAAAATGCATAATTTCCTTTACATGATAATGAGCAGGACTAGTAAAATTCATGTTCATTAGATTTCTTTCTTTTCCTAGAATATTGGATTGCTTTAACGCTTCATTTTTCCATGATGGGTATTTTTTGTTGAACGAGATTCAGTGAATATTCTTGGAAAATTATGGAACCAAAGACGGGAAATTTATTTATATTTTATGTTCATAGGTTGTTTCCCACTGCATTGACAAGAACAAATAAGAAGGATTGAAATTGTGAAAGAAGATTTTTTTTTTTAAAAAAAAAAAGAAAGAAAGAAAAAGGGAATATGAGCCCTTTTTGATTTCATGCCTAGTTTACAGCTTTTACATTCCTTCCCATGTTCTTCTTCTATTTGCAGCAGCAGAAACTTAAAGACACTTTTTTACCATTAGACTGTCAATTCCAATTTCCTCCCTGGAAGTCATCTGCAAATAGTAAATTTATTAGCAAAATTCTATCTTTGTTTCCTTATTATGAACTTTAGAACAAAGAAATAATATAAAGAGAGCATTATACAGTGCTTGACCTGGCTTTTGTGAAGCTGAACCTTTAGCTAGAGAAGACTGAAACATACCAAAATGATTACCAAATGCAGATTCTCTCTACAAATGATCAAAGCAATAATCATAAGAGACAATAACAAATAGATTGGAATGAGAAAATCATTCCAGGGAAGTAGGATGAATAGTTACCTTAAAATGTGTTGCAGAGAATCCTTGAGAATAGTCCAATCTGTTGTTCTCCATAAAAGCTTCATTTCTTGGTAAAGTGGACTTTTTCTGTCAAATTGGAACCAAAAACACATTTTAAATAATAATAATAATAATAACTGCTATTTGAATCTACTAGAGTATAAGTAAAACAAAAATCTAATAATCTTGCCTTGGAGACAGGAGAGCTAGCAGTGTCATCTAGACATGAATGGTATTCATTTGTACACTTCTCTTTCATCATCATCATCATCATCTTCTTCTTCTCGCTGTCCTTTGATGACTTATTGTCGTTGTTGTTGTAAGCCCAATTAGAAGCAGAAACAGAAGATCCATTTTCACAGTAGCAATCTTCATGGTAATGTGGAGGCCCAGAAGAAGCATCAGACACCATGGACAAATCTTCCTCTTCCTCTTCTCTCACTCCTTTTCCTCCACATTCAGCAATACTATTATAATTATAATTATTATTGTTATTATCACTGTTATCTCTTTGGAATTCGCTTTCTGAGATGTATGATTGGTCTAGGTAAAGAGTCCAACCAGATTCACATCCACTACTGAATTTTGATGTTGATATGTTCATTTTCTTCACTTTCCTCCAAAAGGGTATCTATATTGGTGTTATGATGTTCTCTAGACTCCCAACTTTCTCTCTTTCTCTCTGCCTTTCTCTTCCCCATTTAAATAAGAGGAAAAAGGGGAGGGAAGAGGAAAAAAAAAAAAGAAAGAAAGAAAGAAAAAAGAACCAAGCAAATCACATTCAAATCCTAGACTAACATTTGTCCTTTTCCTACATCCTTTTGGCCTAATTATTTCATCGTTTTGTGAATGAATCAAAACTGCCAGTTGGCTTTATGTATTAATGCGTGTAAGTGGGGCGGAGAGAGAGAGAGAGAGAGAGAGAGAGAGAGAGAGAGAGAGAGAGAGAGAGAGAGAGAGAGAAGAACAACCATGATAATGTAAAAACTATGTATGTGATTCATTTTGTAACAAAAATCTATAATCCCATGATTAATAAAATTATAACGTTTTATTTATGTTTTTACGATTGTTGTTTCACAAGTGGAGTTCTATAGTTCCATGTAGAAGAGAGAGAGAGAGAGAGAGAGAAGAATAATCATGATAATGTAAAAACTATGGCCTCGTTTATTTCACTAATTCAAGTTTTCAGTTTTAAATTTTCACAGTAAAAAACTCTAAAAAAATGTTACATATATTTTTTTCTGTTACAGTAAAAAGTTTTCATAAAATATCACATCTCAACTCAAATTAAAAATTTAAATTTATAAAGTGAATGAGGCTTATGTATGTGATTCCTTTTGTAACAACAATCTATAATTCCATGATTAATAAAATTATAACGTTTTATTTATGTTTTTACTATTGTTGTTTCACAAGTGGAGTTCTATAGTTCCATGTAGAATTGAAGAAAAAGTTATCCATCTTTCTGTACTTCCATCGTGCTGTCCTTTCAACATAAAGTGATTGTCATGGTACGTGTGGCAAAAACTTTTTTTTTTTTGAAATTTTATTTGAAGTTTTAATTTTTTTTTTTTTTTTTTTTAACATGGCCATGATTGATTATGAGTTGTACAAAAGCTGGCCGTCCCATTTAGCCTCCACAGCCTCATATTTTTGTCAATGCAACAAAGAGTAGTACACATTGTGATTGCAATCAGATATTGTTTGAGAGAACTTTAAGTCATGTGATAAAACTGTATAGTTAGGCCGAATTGGAATTACAAAGTAAAAGATGGGATAAAGCTTTCATTTGTCTGTATTGGCAAAACCATAGCTGGTGAGGTGAATAAACGAAGGAATATTGGTAAAAGTGGACAAAACTTGTCTACAATAGTCTGAGCAATAAAAAAGTAATAATAAAAAGGAAATACTTTCTCATATTAAAATGAGTTTTTTTTTTATTTTTTTATTTTTATTTTTTAACCTTTACAAGAATCTACTTGTAAGACATATCGGCATGTTTTAAGCTCAACTGAGAATAGGACTTCAGTACTTTTACCGATTAAATATTATCTACAGAGAGGGGACATTCCTTAATGAGTTGGGCATATTTTCTTGCTTTTAAAGCAACAACTTCATGGAGTTTAACACGACAATTATCAAATAAAGACAAAGTTTCATGCAATCAGTAGTTAATAATTACAATATCAAATCAGTGTTGAATGACCTCTTAACAACTCAAATTTTTATAAGAAATTTATTTTCAAGCATGCCCATGTTATCAAAACGAGTGGTTCTAAATCTGGTTGTAATTCCTCACTTACTTATGAACTTGAAATCTTAAGTTTTTTCACCTCAAAATTAAGGATTAATTTTAAAAATACCCCTGAACTATTGACCTCATGTCAAGTTGCCTCCTAAAAAATTGGTATTCCCACCCCTTCATCTATAGAAAAGTGGTAAATATAGTCCTTCTGTTTATACCTGTCTAAAAACTTGACGGAAGAATATTTATGCATGCTGATCATGATCTAGTGGATGATGCATGGAAGAGATGATTTGGTAACAATTATCATATTGAAACTAAAACTGTATTGCTCTTGCCATGCATACTTGTGTACAGTTGAAAATTGAGGAGTCATCGTCATTTTCTTCACTTAAAATTAACTCTTTAGGCTTCTGGGGAGACTAGGTCTTCCTCATTTTCTTTAGCGTGGGACCTTTTGTGCTTGACAGCATGCCCTTCATGACTTTAAGATTTGAACCAGCCCCACAACAGATTTTTTTTTTCCCTCTCTCTCTGTTAATTAATTAAAAGTCTTACTACAATTATTTTGTATGGAAGAATATCATTCGTACAACTTACCATTTTATAAGAATATATATACATCAAAAGCCAACAATAATAAATGAATGGAAAAACGAAAAAAAAAAAAAAAAGTGTTCATCGATAACTACATGCACGACCCAATATTTGCTAAATTTGCTTCGCGACAAAAACCTTTTCCTCATTTAAAAGTAGAAAATCCTTTCCACTTGACCCGATATATCCTTTCTCGGGTCCCCTTCTCATAATGGCCTTTCTTCTTATTATTATCTTTTGAAAAGTAAAATGTTGTTAGGAAGACTCTACGTGGAAATTAACCCATCACATTTTAAGAATCTAACTTGATTTAAAAGGTTAATTTATTGTATTGATGGTCTTTCTATGTATATAAGTCATTTTATATTTTCATTCACTTTCCATGTGAGACAACACAATATGTATTTTTTTCAACAATCTTTCTCTCATATGTGTGTTTACTGAGCTCCCTCTTAAACTAAAGTTTATTGTAGTCAGTACATCCAAACAGGAGCCAACTAGAGAATGGAAAAGAGAGCCGAAACTATACAAGTCCACTAAATGTTTCACCATCCACACATGCAACAACATCAATTGTAGGAACACCAACCGAGTGTGATTGATTTGACCTATACGAACCATCAGCTTTGATACCACTTGTTGGGAAAAAACACACCCCTACACACACGCAGCAAAAAATAAACTGAAAAAAATAACAAAAAATAGTGAAGACAAATATTTAGATGACTCGAAAAAATTTCCTACGTCCATAGAAGAGGGAGAAAAATTCACTAACAGTTTTAGAATTAAACACTTAATAAATTTTCTCACTTTCTCTCTCTACCTAAAACCTTTATACCCTTGCTTATCTCTCTTCTCACTTTTCTTTTTTCTCTCAAAAAGAGGCACTCTTAACATTTTTTTTCTAAGCACACATAAAATCTAACACAAAACACTTATTTATAGACTCCTAATGAGCCATAAAATTCTCAAAAACAGAAAACAATAACTTACTTAAAAAAAAATTAAATATTAACTTTCTCAAAACTAATTTAAGACACTTACCCAACAAATATTTCATTATTTTCAAAAGTTTTCTGATACAAGTCATTGTGTTTCATAACTAAATAAACAACACAAAATTATATATGCTAGCTAGCATGACCCACTTCCTGAAATAATTATGTCATTAATATCCGCATAGTAACTGAACAAGAATATGAACTGTTTGAACAGTGTAGTACTAAAAATCAAAATTCATATCCCCGGAAGAATTATCTTTCCACTATTTTCTGTCTGGAAAATATGGTCATAAAGAACGACGACAAAGTTTGGTTCTGGACTTTTACACTATGAGAAAAGCCAATGCCAATATGAAATCAAATCAATTGATTACGCCATAAAAGTGTATAGTAAGATCACGTGGAAATCATATATATGTATCTCTTTTCTTCTGTCTGAAATCGATGCCAGAAAGATATCTTGCTGAGGTAAAACATATTTTTTTCCCCCACTCTTTTCATATCATGTTGTTTGTGGCCCTTATAGCCAGTCCAATTTGGTACTCAGATTTATGAATCACATCACTAATGTATTGGTCCTACGTGCATATAAAATGGGGTTATAATTTGAACCTTCTTTTGTAGTCCTTTTTACATAAAAACTTTAATTTTCTTCTCCCACTGTAGTACTTTCTTTCTACCGTGTGTACTTAAAAACGTTTTAAGTCAATTTTTTCGACTATATATAGTTATAATCAGTCTCATCAATTTATTTGGTGCTCTCTTTTTTTTTTTTTTTTTTTTTTTTTTTTAATTATACTCGATGGTCACTTATCCGTTTACAGTATGGGCGATGTAGACTTGGCCTGCAACTATTGAGCTGGCTATGATGGCCCCCCTATAACTATGGAAGAAGGTCAAAACGTTACTACCAGTACTAGTCGTATAACTATTAGGTATATAAGTAAAAGCTATTTTGTGATTGTAATATTGTAGACAGTAGACACCACCGACCAAAATTTCTAACGATTTTTAAACACTTCTAAATTTCAATGCTGTTGTTATTATTTTCAACTTTCTCCTCAAAATGAACATTTCACTTTCATGGCTCAAAGTATCCAACATCCCATGTGTCCGCATAAACTCAAGGAGAAAGTCAAACAGCCTTCTGTTCTCTATGGCTTTTAGTCGTTCTGAAGAAAATCCAGAATGCTAACAAAAGAAACCGTCCAACACGCCTTTATGAATTATGGGGGTCTCTTTGACCATGTTGTAGATGTTAAACGACGATTTTGTCTCCATACGACATGTCTCCGTCTCAAGCCTCAACATTCAACAATATTAACTGGCTTCATTAAGTAAGATTATTGAATTAACACTCCAATTTATAACTAATCTCTGAATGATCTAATGTTTTCATGAGCCAACATCCACGTACTTGGAATTGCGAATAAAGGAATGGAAGTTCAAAAAAACCAGGTGAAATCATCTCCCAAGAAAGGGAAGATAAACAAAAGAAAAGAAAAAAAAAAAATCCAAAACAATATGAAATCATTGGGAGAGAGGTGTTCTCATATAAAATTCAAAAAATGAGCCCCACGCACGAGAGAGTATCTAATAATTTGAGGAACTCCGTAATACAAGAACCATGTTATAAGGGCATACCCTCAACTTATATGGCGCTTTACATCTCACCATGCAAGACAAAAAAGCATCAGCGTATTTTGAGCGTGGGGAAAAAAAAAAAAAAAGCCCCTAAGAAAGCTATCCACGGTTTTGATATGCTGACAAACGCCAATGATCCCACTTTGTGTCTTTCGCTTAAATTTGTTGGGTTTTTTATTTTTATTTTTGGGTAATCAGAGAATTGGGGCCTGCTGGCTTAGCTGTTGTTATGATAGATCACTTATGCCGACCTATATTTGGTTTTTGGATGGCTCATTTTTTTTCTAAAATATAGTTTAGACCCATTAAAAGATATGAATGACAAAAACCAGCAAAAGAATTGGACTCTATTAAAATCAATCAATCAAAATAAGTGGGGACAATTAACATGTTATGTGAAATTTTCTTCATTGGCTATATGGCTTTTCTGCTAATGCCAAAAAATTGGATTCTGAGGAGATCATGTGTGTGTGTGAGTAGAAAATATGAACAAGATCAGCCACATCAACCTGATAAACAACCACGTGGTAAGAAGACTAGAGACCACATAACTTTTTGTCCTAATTTGAGTCACTAAGGGCATTTTGATGCACCGTATCGTATCGTATCGTATTGCATTGTATAATTTTTATACAATACGGTGTTTAGTTAGTGGTATTATTAAATATTATGCTATTTTTATTATTATAATCTATTTACGTATTAGTTTATAATAAGATAAAATTTAGGCCTAATCATAATCTAATTTGACTCTAATCTCGACCCAAACCCAACATTTGGAGGAAGCAAGGGAGAAAGTAGAGTTGCTACATATGGGTTTTTTGCAATTTTTTTTGAAAAGTAGGGTCAAATTGTAATTTTAAAAAAATTAAGAGGCAACAATATAATTTTTAAAATTTGAGGGGTCAAAATTTAATTTTTTTAAAAAATTGAGAGGTCAAAACATAAATTTTTAATAATTTTAGGGGTCAAAATATAATTTTTTAAAAGTTTAAGGGTCAAAAGTAATTTGTAAAAAATATGAACCCAACATGACTCTGGTCCCGAAACTCGACCCCAACGTCGGTCCTAAAATCCAACCCTAAGCCTTGATAATTGTGAAATATGTTATATGTTTTTAATATGATATTTTAAATTAAATTGCATAATACGGTTTAAGTTTTTTCCGTATTAGATATCACACTTCGTATTGTGTTAATTTTAAATCTCGTATTAAATTATACAGTGTAAGAATATTACAAAATATTATATTATTATTAAACAATACAATACGAAATATTTATACGGTGTACCAAATATGCCTTAAATTCAAACGGCTCCAAAGAAGTGCTCTCATGTAATTACCCCATATTCTGATGTTCTCTGGCTAATTCAAATCCTAGACGAGCAGTTTTGGCGGGGATGCATCATATATAAGAAAATCTCACATACAATGCAAGAAGGAGTATGTGATTTCCGAGGGTTTTACCGTTGTTTTCCCCTCCTATAAAATTTGGATGGATACAATTTTTGACGTTTTAGGGGTTGTTCTTTTACAATAAAACTCAAAAAAAGTTTAAATTCAAGTTATAACTTTATTTAAGTTCACGTTCTTTTAAGTTTTATTTTTATTCAACTTTACTCAACTTTATTCAAGTTACAACTTTAACTCAAGTTATAATTCAAATTCAACTCAAAAATTACACTCAAATTACACTCTAAAATAACAGGCCCTTAATTATTCACTCTTACCATTTTTAAGTGTAAATTGAGCTTAAATTTTCAACGAAACGTTATATTAAAATACCAATTCTCTAAAAGTGGTACTTCTCTAATTATTCGCTTTATTCATCCTTGTTTCCTTGGCGAAATCAGACTATGGGGAGATAGAAAGTGATTTTATGTATATTTTGTCCCTTGGCCAAGGTCTTACTTCCTCTCCATTTTTCTCACGTAGATGTTATTCATTTCCCTTTCTCTATATCTTCTTTTCTCTCTTGCCAAACAAGTATGTTAGCATTTCCATGTCCCACTGTGTACCTGCTGGGTGTTTAATTTACATACTGTAGCAAAAAATAATAATTAAAAAATGACCGGAGCAAACCTTAAAAATTCAAGACTTAATACTAATTAACCAAGTACAGAGAGATTGTACATACATATAGGGGTATGCAACAGTCCAGATGGAACTACTAACTAGTTTATGAAAATAAGGCACAAAATCCCTCAGAAACGTTACAGAGACTAAGTGCTCGTTTGGTATAAGGATTAGAATCAGAGTGATTTGAGTTTTTAAATTAAAATCATGATTCATGATTTAAATTATAATTCATGGTGATTAGAATGTTTGTTTGGATGTCTATAGACATGATTCTGATTCTAACTTAAAATATGATTCAAATTAGCATTTGGTTGTCTTGTTTCTAATTTAGAACTATGACAAAAATAAGATCCAATTTTTGGCAGTGTAAATTACGCAGCGAAATATTAGGAAAAAAATTAAATGCAAACTCAAAATTATAATAAGTTAAATGAGAAATAAATGCAAAAAAATGTGCCAGAAATAATGGATACATGAATATGAAGTAATAGAGGTGGATTTCCATTTCTGATTTACACTTTCAAACTTGTCTCCCACGGCTTCTTTGGTATTCTACCCACAAGGCGATCCCTAAAATGACCCATCTCTGTTCAGCTAACAGTAGCTCCTGTTACTGTTGGCCCTCAGGGACATTACCGTCATTGTCATCATCATCAAAGTCATCACTATTGGTTGGATCTATTTTACTAACCAGTACTCCATCACGGTAGTATTGATTTAAAAGTGGGTCTCCCTCATTTATCATGTGAATAAAATTATGTAAGATTGCACATGCCACTGGAATCTTCACTTATTTATTCATTAGATAAGTATTATTGGGTCGCCTTAGGATATAGAACCTAGCCTTTCAAACACCAAATGTTCGCTCTATACAATTTCGCAAGGACGAGTGTTTGTAGTTAAAAATATCTCTAGGTCCCTCAAATCCACCACTTCTCCTTTGGTAGTCAGGCAAGTGGTAAGTCTCACATATGCCGCGTCAACAAGATAATATTTTCTTGTGCGACTTAAACAAATTTTGTTGGAATTCGGAGGTTGTAACAGGTAATAAACTGAGAATCATATGGCTGGTTTGAAGTCTTACCAGGCAGTGGATGTGGGAATTTAAACCTCGGTGTGCCGACCGCATTTGCAAGTACTCATGCATCATGTGTTGAACCTTCCAAACTAGTTAATATGTACATGAACTTCATATCGAAGAAACAGGCTGCAATTATATTATGAGAGTTGACCCCTTTCCTATTGCGGTAAGCTGTCAGATTTTGAACACCAATCGGTGTACAAGGTATATGAGTCCCGTCAATTGTGCCTATACAGTCCTGAACCAAGGTTGTGACATATTAATAAGAAACACACCTTAAAAAAGGTTAGTGAAATTGATAAGATTGAGAAACACAACTTACGTCAAATCATGTCCCATATCTATGATGATTGCACGTACAAAATCACTAACTTTGTCATAGTTTGGGGGTTTAATGAAATCATCGTGCAGCGCACAAATGGCAACTAGGACGTCACTAAATCTCTGTGAAATGGTCTCCCCAGATGTTGCCATACATCTTGTGACTCACGATTAGGTTGACTTTGTGCAACAATAGTTAAGAAGACAAATACTTGTTCTGGGACGTTCATGTTGTTTGTGGGGTGTAACAAACGTCTCTCAGTTAGTATTTCACAAAAAATCATAAATGCACGTGGTCTCATACACACCTTGTTAAACATTACAGCCTCATTATTGTTGGCTAATAACAAATTCACTTTGTCTATACCCCTTAAAGAAGAGTTATGCATCGGCCTTAGTACCCGGTCATCTGAAACAAAAGTGGTTGCGGCTATAGTAGTGCCTATTGCTATTAGAAAGTCCCTTCTTCGGTTGGAAGATCTTCTTGAATCCACTTCGTGACTTTCGTTTGTTGATCCTTATGGCTGCATTATGTTGCTTTACACTTTAACCTATAACGACACATTACCAAAAAAAATTATTACAAGTATGATCTCAATTGGTGTAATCCACTTCGTGGAGCACCTGCGTTCCAAACTAGAAGAGGAATTGGTTATAATAACTTAAATGTATTTAAAACAATTACTCAAAAATAAATCACTACTCAAATGGTCCAACAAGTCAAATGTATTTAAAATAATTACACCACAACAATCCGGAACAATGGTCCAAGCACATTACTCGAAAATAAAGGATACAACTCATAATCAACTTAAACGTTATAGTAGGGAACACTACTCAAATAAACCTCTCTAAGTAGATAACACTCGAATGCTATTACTAGACACTAATTCGTGGTCCACCATGGGGGAAAATCGGACCATTTAAAACTACACTTGGCCATTTAATTCGTAGGTGAGTGGTTATAGGGATGTGGTGGCTGGTTGTAAGGATGTGGAGGCTAATTGTATGGATTAGGTGGTTGGTTATAGGGGTTAGGTGGTTGGTTGTAAGGATTTGGGACTTGAGAGAAGTTGCGAGATGGCTGGCTATAAGGATCCCGAAACTAATGCACAAGTGGAGTTTGTGGGACTTCAACAAAGTCACTAATAAAGGTCCATCTCATGTCATCATCAATTCTTCCCCAAATTGGCCGTCAATGGCAGAACTCATGATTTTGTCAAAAGCATGTGTTTGCGTACGCTTATCAATTCCCATTTCTCCAAGCAAATTTAAAATGATGTCAACTTCACTAGGGCCGTTAACGGTGTTGTAACTTGGTTGGCTTTCTTTGCTAGTACGAAGATCTTGTCTCAAATCATCTCTCATGTCCTTAACTAGAGAGAGTAGCATGTCCCGCAAACTTTTGTTGGATTTCCTTGCTCTAGGCTGTTTTTTCAGAATGACACGTGACGATGAGGCGATATTTGTGACATTTCACTGTCCATAACGTTCGATGCGGTTGCAAAGATCATTACGAACGTCGTCATCATCACTATTCTGGTATGGAGCATCTCGGTTAGCCTGTTGTTGTTCATCAGCAGCAGTAAGATCTTCAATGGGTGCATCCTCCGCTGCCACTTCTCCTGCATTTGGGTGATATGCACCTAAACTATAAGCTCCAACTCTATTGGGGAAAATGGCAGCCAAGTACGCCTCGCTCAGCTTCCATCCATTAGTAAACAATGTTTTCGTATCGCGGTTTCTCTAGAAATAAATTAGAGAACTAGTTAGAAACCTCTTACTAGAGAGGTAAATTTATGTCTGTTTAAATATGTCCCTATTTTTGTGAGTATAATGAATCTCATATGTTATCTTACAAAGATCTTTCTGCAGCTCCTCCGAGCAAGTAAAAGTTGTGGTGATAGGATCCCAACCTATTCTTGTATGATTTTGTAAAATTTGTACGCGGCATATAGCTTACCCAGTCGACAGTGTTTCTCCCCAAGATGCTCACCATCGGGAACATAGCCATCTAAAAATTGGGCCATTTCTGAGATCCATTGGTTATAGTGACAAGATTCTGGTTGGCGACCGTGGTTATCGTCGTGGTATTCGTACATTCTCTCTAGCAGAAAAGTCTCTGCGGCAAGGCTCCAAAAAAGAGGCCTCTCATCTTTAGTTTTCCTTGGCATCTACACACACATATCATAACCAAGCGTAGGACAACGCATGCAAAAACGCAGGATACCACATTGACAAAAATGATTACAAATCTGAAAAACAACAACAACAACAACAAGAAACACAACACCAGACACAACTCTGTGATCAAAATGCAAAAATATCCACCAACCAAAGTCCATCTGTTCATGTATGAAAATCCCATCAATGAATGCATGATCCTATACTTAAAAGTTTCGTCACACAAGGTTATTCTCGTCTTGTGCTTCGAATAGTTCACAAATTCAAGTAAGACAAACTTCGCCAACTTATTTTGACCAAAACGTCAAGTTGATCAAACTTACATGAACTAGCGTTGTAATCAAACATAAAAAAAATGCTTAACATCCTTTTTGAGACACAAAAATCAGTTGTTAGAGATCAGTCCCCACTCGTCCAAATTCCATCGCATTTCAGGATTATCAAATCAACAGCCAGATCACCCTAGTTGTAGGTAATTAAAACTTCAGAAACAAGTCAAGTTCTTTCCAATTTTTTTTTGTGTGCATTATCTAGTGTTAGTCAGCCTCTATAACTGCTATGCATCAGCATTTTCCCGATTAGATATTCTATGCTAAAAGTAGCCATTACATTCTGGAAAACATCTCAATAAAAAAGAAAAATGATGGTAGTCACAAACAATGTTACAACAAATTTTGAGAACCTAACGACTGCCGCGAACATAATCAAGTAGAAATTTTCAAATTTGACATACTCAAGCACAAAAAAAATTAGGTCAAATTCAAGAACAAACTTTAACCAAAAATTGAACCCAAAATCACAACCAAGTCCAATATTATCTCCAGAAACCAAAATGACAACAAAATCAAGCACTATCCGGTCTCTAGAAACTAAAATCACAACCAAATAAAACACTATGTTGTCTCTAGAAACTAAAATCACAACCAACTCATTTGAACGGTAAAAAGAAAAATTGCAGAAGGTCAGGAGAGCATACCATTATAGAGTTCGAGTCCGACGAGGAGATGAAGGACAACGCACGCAGCACTCCAAACGTAGAAGATGGTTTTTTCCGAGTCCTCAACAACCTTCTGTCCTCTCTTCGGTGAAGGTGAGAAACAACCTTCTGTCCGTAGTATCGGTGAAGTTGGTACCGAATGTGGAGTTTTCTTTGATTGTTGACAAAAACCCCTTTACTCCGGCCACTTCTCATCAACGCCGACCGATTTGGCACTTGAGAACAACTAGAGCAGACGAGAAGAGTAGAATATGAGAAGAGGAAGAGAGTCCCAAAAAAGGCTGAGGGGATTCTCTGCTGCTGACCCACGCGAGAGGAAGAAAGACTGCAGATTCTCTGCCCAAGCACGGGAGAAGAAGGAAGGGGTCGGTGGAAGTTGGGTGGGGTGCATTAAGAGCACAATGTTTTTTATTATGCACTTGGGTTTCAAATAGTTAATCAAGGGGGAGCCTGATTTCAAAATGAGAGCCCAAATGATCTCAATCACCTCTTCTGATTCTAACCCATTTTGGACTTCCAAATACAGATTCAGCCTTAATCATATGATTTGACTCTCCCAATCCACCAACCAAACATGGGCTAACTTTTTTTCCCTTTCACAAAGTCAAGACCTCAACCTTTAACAGCCTTGCAAGTCCCTCCATTGGAGATGGACAAGTCCGGCACAATAGTGCGTGTAAGCTCCAGCCACAACCAAGACATGGAAAAGCTGATGACTGTGGCCGGCAATGTCAAACTTTCCAGGCCTCCATTGCTCCGTTATTCTCGCTGCATAAACCAAAGCTCCCAAACCATAGAAAACCCCCATCAAGATCTCATAGCAAGTAGTTTGGAGGGCCTCTTTCTGATTCCTGTACAAGATCGGCTTGTGAACAATTGGCGCCGCGCCTGAAATTCCCATGCCGAAGAAGAGAGAGGCTCTAAGCCTGCGAAACTTGGCTTTTTGGGAGAAAGGGAGCAGAGAGAAAAGAATGGTGGCTAGTGCTAGTATAGTTATTGAAGCCAAGTAGAGGCTGCAGAAGAAGGGGCTGCAAATGAAGGAGTAGTAGACAGGAGGGTAGAAGGAGGTGGAGATGAGTGCAGCAAGGCCTGCGTAGTCAATGCGTAGCATAATGTACGAAAGGCGCTCTGAGTGGCAATACAGGAGATGGCATGTGCTGCTGGCTAGCAAGTAGAACATTGCTCCACTTAAGAAGGCAAAAAATGGCCACCTTGAGATTGGGGAGACCATATGGGGGGCTTAACATGTTCGTGACATCTTTTAAACCATGCTGTGAAAAGAAAACTGAGGAGTAAAGAGAACTACTTAAGCTTGTAGAGCAAAAGGGCATTGAGGAAAATAGGTAAATTTAACATGGTAGAGAATTTTGTTTTGTAGGCATTTAGAAGTTTTTGTATACAGAAATTCTGGAGTTGATATGATGCATTATCCATGGATAGTTTCTTGGTTAAAAAATGTATATAATTAGCTTAAGCTTAACAGAAATCTTTGCAATAAAAGCACAATATAGAGTAAATATAATTTTCTAGAAGCAGAGTTCTAGGTTACTAACACATATGAAGCCTAGAGGAGGTGCAGCCATGATTGTGTGTAAGTTCTGTTAGGAATTAAGCTCTAATTCCTCCTATTAGAGAGCAATAAGGCAAAAAAAAAAAAAAAAAAAAAAAAAAAAAAAAGAAAGAAAGAGAGAGAGAAGAGAAACTCTCAATGTAAAAACTATGTACCCTTGCCGCCGCAGAATATCACTATAATCAGAGAAAGAAATGCAAGCTGCAATTTACTTGCCGCTTGCTGGCATCGTATTTTTTTGTAATAGAAGCCATGTAAAGAGATTTTGTTCTGATCATATAACGTTTAATTGGGAAAGAAAAAAAAAGATGAAAGCTAGAAAACGATACCAAGGACAAGACAAACATTTTACCAAAAGCACAACGTTATTGTCTGTCTGATTTGCAGGGGAAAATTGCTCAGGCATACAACTGGTGAGAAGTTCAGCAAGGCTCCAACTAGAAAGTGAAGGCAAAGAAGTCTTGAAGTCTTCTTTTAGTTTATGAAGATCGGCCATGCTCGGTAAACAGTCCAAGACCTGTGATGGGATTCTGTGGAGTTCTTGAGCTCTTCTAGCTAAGTCAGGCAAGCTTTGTAGGGAATCCAGATACATAATATTTGGATACTTAAACAGAGAAAAAGGAAGAACCCGATATTGGAGAGCACAGATGTCAATGATACACTTTCTTTTTCACATTGTTTTCTGTTCTTTGATCAAAAGATAAAAGGATGAGAGTTAGTATAATGAATATCACAGCTGAACAAGATTAGAACTTTGAATTTAAATTTAGTTATTTAATAGGATATGTTTTAATTTTAGTATTCAATTTTGAAGTTAATATCATAGTTATTTTTTAGGAATATTTAGAATTTATTCAAATTTATTTCTGTTAGTTTTAGATTTCTGTAAATACCTTAGTGATTGTAATTTCTATTAGAGAGTTGATGATTGACTAATGAATATTGAGTTATATTTTCTCTACTTGGTTCTACTTCTACCTCTCTAGTGGTTTTATTTGTATTCAGAAAACTAAAAAAATAAGAAAGATAGGTATTAAAAAATTTGAGCCAAAAATCATACATGAAAACATAATGTTAGTTGCTATATAAATGGAATAGAACTCTTATATATACTGAACTTGCCTTAAGTACATGGATTCAGCTGAGGAAAATTGCTAATTGATTACACAATATATTCAAATTGAAATAAATAAGTGTAAGAATTATGATTTACATGCTATGAAGAATGCCAAAAACAACAAAGTTTCTTATACTCACGTCAAGATATTAAGAGACTCATTATGTAGGGAGAAAATGCTAAGAAAAGCCTGCTTCAAAGGCCATTCTGATCGGTAATGGCCAATAATGAACTCGTCGTCCCTTCGATATTCTGGCAATGAACGATATTCAACAAGCTGAGACTTCACTTTCTTCCATAGTCTCTAACCTAACCTTTCCCTTCCTTTGAACACAAATCGCTTCCAATTTCACAGTCAAAACGGGTAACAAATTCTTCAAATGAAGTCAAACAATTCTCATAGCGACCACCTATCGTCTCTAAAACCCCCCACAAACAAAGAAACAAACGGATTGACATTGTCAAAAAAAAAAAAAAATGCACAATTTGTGGCAATGGAGTTGATGTGATTTGAATTTTCAAGAGAAAGCTCTTTAGGCAAAAAGTTCTCTTTGAGGGGAAAAAAAAAAAAAAAAAGGATATAGCTATAAGTTTGCTGGTTTTTAACAAAATTAGCACTCTAGTGAGGGGTAATGCAGCGAGAAAAATGTTTTAAAGTCAGAAGATCATGAAGAATTACATACTCGATAATGTATAGCATTGAAGTAGAATTACCTTCAAGTCAAGAGCAAAACCGAATGAGAATTGGAAGGGAAAGTTCTTGACATGGACTGTTAGTGTTGAGACTAGAAAGAGTGAGAAAATTGGCAGGTGATTTTTTCCCGTTTTTTTATTTTTTTATTTTTTTTGGAAATAACGAAGTGATGAGGTGGTGAAAGGAAGATATATGAGGTGGTCTGCAGTTCGATATAAACCATGTGATGTTTGGGACAACAAACACAAAAAGAAGTTATAAACTTGTCAAACGAATAAAAACTCAGAAAAAGGTTTATTAATCATTTTTTTGAAATGTCATACGACGGCAACGTGGACATCACTCTATGAATGACGTTTTTTGCTTGTTAATTACGCATTCCAACATGCTTATTTAGTACTTCAGTGGAATCTCTCTCTCTCTCTCTCTCTCTCTCTCTCTCTCTCTCTCTCTCTATCTCTCTCTCTCTCTCTCTCTGTGGGATGTCAACATTGCGACGCAAAAACTAACTTGCATGGACAGAACAGAAAAGGAAGAGAAAACAGAAAATTATAAAAACTGCATTGATTAACAAATAACTCAACAAAAGTTTAAGCGCAAAACCTAGGAAATGTTTCTGTCTTTGCTTTCCCTTTATTTTGACTAAGATGACAGGAAATACTGCTTAGTTTCAAACAGAACTGGCAAAGAGGTTTCAAAGGGATGGGAAAAACGTGTCCAATCTGCATGGCAATGCATAGAATTCATCATTCCTAACATCTGATCCGTACAAGCTGAACTTTTCCCACCAATGCAAACCACTGTCTTTTCTTGTCGAATCGTTTTCTCGGGAAAGCGAGCAATCCAACGCCAAAGCAACTAAGGCAGCCACCATGGTGTGTGACATGAAGATGACAGTCACAATGTCGTTGAACTGAAATCATTCAACAAAAAGTTTTAGCACAATGTCAATGTCGAAAATTTGACGAAAATACTATTTTATGGTTGAGAAAGCTCTCACCCATCCAGAATGGCTGTGAACATGTCCATGCTCCGATTGTACGTGATAATATTCTCTGAAATATTGTGGTACTGAGATTCCCATGAAGAAAGAGAACCCCAGTATGAATTTAGTCCTGAAACTGTTCAAGTTGCAGAATTGGAGAAATCCGAAACCAGCAGAAGCTGCATATAGCAATAGAGATCACCACTAATCATCTTATACAACGTGTACAGATACAAGGCATAAAAGAATGACAAAATCAGCAGAATGGAAAGGGTTGAGGAAAAAGAAGTTCCATACCAACATAGCCAAATAAAACACAGTACAAAGCTGCTACAATTGGCAGAGGAATCGAAGCGAATACAGCGCCAAACTTTCCTGATCAAGACCATAAATCAGGTATAATGAGAATCTATGCTGAAGAACAGTAATGCCTCTTGTTTCCACACTTTTATGGATGGCACAATTTTGTGGTGAATAAAAAAGGAAAGAAAAGAGCATCGGACAAAACTGTGTTCTTTAAAGTGGTAGTATACCTAGTACAGAGAAGAAAATCATGAAGCCAGCTGATATCTGGATGACTCTTCGGCTTCCGACTTTCGTCAGTGCTAATAGACCAGCATTTTCTCTGCACGGCAGCACACAAGGTAAAATGGACAAAAAAAAAAAAAAAAAAAAAAGGTTAGGACAACTTTCCCTGAGATGGACTTTCTAATCGAATAAAATTACTGCAATAATATAAAGGGAATATGAATCTGTCTTTAAGCCAAGGTTTGAATTGATTACACTGATGCAGTGGTGCCGGTTAGAGAACCGAACATTCCATTGAGTAAGGTCCCAATACCCTGAAAATCAAGAAAGGAGAACAATGAAAGGTCAATGAAGTAAAATTAACAAGAAAATAAAAAATGACGACCCGGATTAGATTCTCCTACCAGCCAGCCAACACCACGGCTAATTACAGAAGGTGGCACGGGCGTGGCACTCCCATATCTTGCTGTGGCAAAAAATGTACCAGTGGACTGCAAATCATGAAAGTAAACCATGAAGCCAAAATTGTACGCAAGAAGCTGATAATTTGAACTCTAAAAGAATTTTTCAATTCGTATAAGACTTTTGGAATATCTGGTAGTTAGTGGAGTAAAGACCTCAAAGAGAGAAACCAAAGAAGCCGCCATCATTGCGAAAGTCTCTCCAGCATTAAAAGTGGGACTGCCCCATTGAAATGGATAGGGCATATAAATCCTGCCGATAACAGTTTTAACATAGTCAAAAGCTCACCGACATTACGACAACATAACTGCTGCATATTATATAATGCAGATGAAGAACATTAGTGATATATATATATATATATATATATATATTGGTGGAGGGTCTCACCAAGGAGCTGAACGGATAAGCCCAGAGCGATCGGTGCGACAACTAATTTGAGTGTTGGGTGGTTTCTTGTTGTACACGCCAGTTGATGTTAGAAACAGTGCATATAACCATCCAATTGAGACAGAGAACAGCAATGAAAATCTATCACATCTGTGTGTTTTTGCTTTCATATAACGAGGAAGATACTGCAAGGCCGTTTATTACTTGCTCATCAAGCAATACATATTCGTTTGGAAAAATGAATACCAAAAAGATTAAGAGTGGTAACGACACTTGCCTGTGAGATGAAAATGAAGATGATCAACTCAGGAAGCCCAACTTCAACACATTTTGCGAGCTAGAAGGAGAGAATAAGAGGGACAAAAATGTGTCAAGAAAAACATTTAACTAAAATAGAAAGAGCAGCAATAAAAAGCAATAAATCCAATGAAGAAATTCTTACCGTGGGGAAACCAAGATGATAGAGCCCAACTCCAGCGAAAGTTACGACTGGGACAACAGAAAGAGGACTAAGAAACCTAAACCAGTAATTTAGGAAACAATGATCATGATTCACAAAGATCATATATTAATATCCATAATCCATAATTTGACAAATTAAAAATTCTTTGCAAATTTTGCCTCTCAAAAACTTTCAACTGAGATAACCTACCTTACAACATTTCTCCACAAGCCTAGGAAACCCATTAATATCTGAAAACATGCGGTTATGATTATAGCACCTTGTATACCTCTCATTGTTTGTATAAACTTCTGGAAAAAATATAAAAATAAAAAATAAAAAAAGAAGAAGAAATGATAGTGCTGATAAGAATTCCGTTTTCAGGAAAAAAATAATAATAATAAATAATGAGGATCTTGGACTAACCTCATCAGGGTCTAGAATTGTGGTATATCTTCTGGATAGAACAATAGAAGTTGTGGGAATAACGTATGTATATGAACCCACAACCACAGATGGTAGTCGGGTCCCAAATAAAGATTGTAGGAATGTGCTTAATCCTGAGACAAACAAAGACGTTTGGATCACCTTAGCCTTCTCAATCTGTGACAACAAACACACACCAAAGAATGAATGAATTTAATAACATAACAAGTTTGATAAGAAAGCTAACATGTCACAAATATATATATATATATAGACACACACACACACACACACACACACATATATAGTTCGTATTTCTTACATCACCACCTCCCATTAGTGGAACTATCATACTCGGAATCAAAACGGTAATACCAAGAGTCAACAGATAGTGCTGGAAACCCAAAACGACAGCTTCAGCTACACGTTATGAAAACAACGTGTATTAAGTTGAAGAACCAAACAATATCATATTTGAACAAAGAAAATTGAAAGACAGAGAGAGAGAGAGAGAGAGAGAGAGAGAGAGAGAGAAGACGAACGCCATGGAGGTGGACTGTTAACACAATACTGAACACCGGGTAGTTGTTCCTTGACTGGGTGTGGCTGAAACTCCTCGGCTTTTTTGTTGCCATTATTGTCGTTTCTGTTGTTAGTGTTGCAAGTACAGGCTGATTGGGGCATCTCTGTCTTAGCAGAGCACTAGAGAAAGAGCCTATGGAGATGAGAGGAAAAAGTTCTATTCTATATTATTAAGGTTTCATGAGTCCAACGTATTTTATTACCCGGGAAAGAAAAGGATTTGGAAAACGGTTACAATGGTGATTTGGTAACTTGATTAATATATCAATTATTGCTGTTAACGTTGGAGGGTGGTCGGAAATATTTGGTGGAAATTCGTAATCTGATAATGATTTATTGCTATAAATGTTGGACTAAAGCAATCACGTTCCATCAGATCAATTCTTTCCATTACTTCTCAAGCGAGTAACTAAAATGACTAAAAAACAACTAAAATGACTAAAAAATTATTTTAACTAATAATTTTTAGTGAGTCATTCTAATTATATTCTTTATTTTAGTTAAATATATATTAGTTTTATATTTATTGAATTTAAAATATAAATAATTTCATTAAATTTATAAAAAAAATCTTTACATTTATTAAAATTAAAAAAATAAAATAATATAAAAAGTAAAATGACTAATCTCTATGCTAATTATATTTAACTTGTGTAAAAGACATTTTTTAAAATAGTTAACCATTTAATTAATGGTTGGAGAAGAAAAAAGCTTTAAAAAAAAACAACTAAATCATTAATTATTTTGATTAAAAATATAAAATGATTAACATAATTGGAGTTGGTCTTATGCATTACTCGAGCAAATAATAATTAAGAAACAAAATATTGCCCCTACGATCGAATTTAAAATAATGAAGGTGCAAAGTTTCAAAAACTCAACAGAAATCACATATCTTTGATACCGGGCGTAATTGGTTGGACAAATAATTATGGTGACAGTGACTTAGAACGCATGCCAGAAATTTTAAATTCCTTGTAATTTAGAATCGATTTTTTTTCCTAGATATTATCCAGTATTTAGATTTGTATTTTAGTTTACACATAATAACAACTTTCATAATATATAAATATATATATATATATCTTTTAAACAGTACGAGTAATGAGTCTATAACTCTCATTTTATTAATAAGAAATGAAATCATTTAAATTTAAATTTTAGTGGACACACATACACACTCATGCACACAATTATTTGAGCTAACGTCAACAAGAATATTATTAATTAAGAACAAATTACACGCCTTCTCCTCGAACTATAAGTCTTGTCACAAAATGTCCTTTGAACTTTAATTTTAGTTTTTTCCCTTCCAAACTTCAACAACTCTTACAAATTTTCCCCCTCAACTAAATTTTTGGTCCTTATGTTAAGATTTTTAACAGAATAACACGTATCACACAAATAAGAGTGTCGTCGAACCATTTTTAGTGCATAATTATTTTATTAGCTCATCCTCATTTAGTCACACAGAAGTGCAATTATGCACTAGGACTTGTCATTTTTTTACTACACTTTCTCTTAAATTACAAGGTTCATCAATGGTGGCCAACAACAATTACAGAAGTAAGAATTTAGCAGAGGGGGAAAACTTGCAAGAGTTGCTAAAATTTGGGAGGAAAAAAGCTAAAATTAAAGTTCATGAGACATTTTGTGATAAGACATATAATTCGGAAAGAAAATGTGTAATTTTCTTATTTTTTTCCTAATCATTTGAAACTTTATCCTCTTTAGCCTTTTTTCCTTATTTTTTTTTTTGGGGTCGTTTGTCTTTTATGGTGCAAACAAGACGCTGATGGAGAAGCGAAATATAGTGAAGTCTAATAAAGAGAGCTCTGAGAGAGAATGCAGATTGCTCTGGGAGTGAAGAGGCTATTGGGAGCACTCACTGTGATGGTGAACGAGGGTAACTCCATAGAAGAAGACTCGAATACTTCTGAAAAAGTATGAAAAAAAAAACTCTTAAAACACTTTCAAGTGGTGGTAGAATAGGATTAAAGAGGATTCTTGGGGGGTTTCTAAGGCTGACAATACCCAAGAACTTAAGTAAGACTTCAAGTCTTTATAGCAAAAAAACTTGAAAAAAAAAAAAAAAAAAAAAACACTCAGAGAAAGAGAAAATATACCTCGTTCATTTTGCTTATTCGAGTTTAGAATTCGAGTTTTGTTACAGTAAAAAGCTCTCACAAACAATCACATCTAACTTTTTTGCTACAGTAAAAAGCTCTCACATAAAATCAAATCTCAACTCGAATTAAAAACTCGAATCAGCGAACTAAACGGGGTGATTTCTCAAGAGTTTCGTCACTCAAGTGAGTCTAATAATGTGTAATGCTTTGTTGAAATGAAGAGAATGAGAGGGTATTTATAGAAAAAAATAAAAGTGTTTGACAACTGACGGAAGCTTGAACACTCAATTCTGTTCGGATCCAGACTATCAGCTTCCTTTATGAGTTTGACTGAGCTTAAACACTCGATTCCTTTCCGTTTTGGATCAAGACATTGAGTTGCTTTGGCACCACGTTGCTCTATGAGCCCGAGTGCTCCGAATGGAATATGGAAAAGAGTTAGAGAAACATGCCTAACATGAAAAGAAGGCTTGAGCTAAAGGAAATTTTCTGAGGCATGAGACTTGGGCTTTTCAAAGGCTGAAGCAAAGATTTTTAGGCTTCCAAAGGGTGAAAGTAAGGCTTTTTTTTGGGTTAAATTCTCCATCAACTATTCATACTTAACCATTCACACTTAATTTAATGCGACTTAATTTGATTGTTCTGAAAAACCCTCCAAGTGAGTTTCGTATTTGATTGGATTAAAAGATGAATGGGCATATTCAATCACTGATGACCCCGTCAAACCACTACCCACAAAAAAGTTTTACAGGTACAATACTGCTGAGAAAGGAAGAAGAGATTCTTTTGGGTACAGTTGCTGCAACATCTCTTTAATATGTCTGAAACTCCAAGGGCCTATTTGGAATATATACCCAAATCATGATTTGGGTTCATTGGCAAAAATTTTGTGAGAAAGAAAATTTTAAAATTCAAACTATTTGTGAGATAAAAAATTATTGTGGCAGAATCATGATTTGTGTTTGAATATAGCTTCCAAACAACTCCAAATTTCACAGGTATAACTACCACCACATCTGCACTTTATGGTATCATTATTTCTAAATCTGCAAACTTGATCTTACCTATCATTTATTTGTTTAGTATATTTGTTCAACCAGAGGGGTTGAATTGATTCATTATGCCCAAATTCATATTCTGCCAACTGTGATGCCAAAACTTTATCAATACGGATAACCGAAAAAAGATGCACCATTATGCTAGTAAGATAGAGAAATTGATGATAAAGTTAAACAATCGTCTGTATCGAAATAATAAAGATATATACTTCAAATATATGATAATTTCCAATGTTTATCATTTACTTCGATTATCTTCACCGAATACTTTACCACTAAATACAAGGATCCTTTCTCGCCTCAGAAATGGTATCCCATAAATGTCAAATATTCTCTGCAAAATAAGGGAAAAAAGATTCAATCCACTAATCCAAAAAATTTCAGCTAAACAGCTTTCAAAATCACTCAATCAAACAATAAAACTACATTGAACAAACAACATCGAAAGTAAGGACAAAGTGAGCCATCAATATCAGAAGAATTAGCAGACGATCATAAAGCTTCTGGGGTCTAGTCTGATCTGGCCGCTTCTTATCCCTAGTTACTGAAGAGAGTAAACGTAGATTGGTAATGCTATCTATGAATAGACAGGCCCATTACAAGCAAAATATCAAATTACCAGCAATAAGTAAGTAGATTTCTATTTCTTTTTCTTTTGCAATAACCAAAAGTATACTTTGATAATATAGGCTGAAAACAAAGTGGTTGAAGTACGTTATTTTAAACACCAACTCTTGTAATCCAACACTGAAACCAAAACATATTCATAACCAAATCCAAGAACTAACAAAATAACAATTTCAACAAGTTAAATCACGTCGAGAGTAAGATATAATGCAAAACAGAGGAAGGGGAATTTAAAAATAGAGTCTAGACGGAAAATAGAATTAAAAAAAAAAATTGGAAGGCAATCCCACTGTCCAGATCACTGGATGAAATACTTCTTTCATGATAAAAGCTAGAAGCTCATGTCTGTAAACTAACTGTTCTAAAAGATAACGATTTTTCATATAAATAAACACCAAAAAAGAAGAGAAATTCATGCAAATGTCCTTCTAAAAGCAATCACAATTCACAACTGCAATCTTCAAACAGATAATAAACATAAAATGCAAATAGAGACAAAGTGTTGCAGTCTAAATAAGAGAATATTCTCACCAGATACAGCATTACTGCTCTTTGGACTTTGATCCTAGTGTTCGGACCCATTACCGTCAGAGACCTCTCCTTTCTTCACCCAAACCATTCTACTATCTTTCGGGTTCCATACTTCCCGGCGACCAAATCTCTCAAATCCCAGATAACCATGATTGTGATAAGCATCTCTTCTCCTCAATCCATTACTCCCTCTGCCAATCCCACGATATACTGATGATGTACTAGATTCATGTCCATTTTGAGCCGCATGATCAAGATTATTGCTCTCTGCCTTAGTTTCACCTCTTGTTCTTCCACTTCCCTGGTTTCTTTTCTCCCCATTCCTCTTCAATCCATAATTCCTGTTTCCAGGCACCCCATTCACAGACAAAGCCCTAAAGTTGGGTTCAATATAAGCCGTCTGATCCAAACCAATGCTCTCTGCCCCAGTCTCACCTCTGGTTCCTCCGCTTCCTTTGTTATTTACCTCAGCATTTTCCCCTAATTCGTCAGTCACCTTCACAATCCCGCCATTCACAGACAGAGCACTAAACTTTGGTGCGTTTTCTGCCCTAGTTTTATCTCTGCTTCCTCTCCTTTTTGGGCTCCTTCTCTCTCCATTCCTCCTCAAACCCTCATTCCTTTTGCCAATTCCACCATTCACAGACGAAGCCCTCGATTTGGGTTCAACATTACTGACCTGATCCAAACTATCGTTCTCTGCGCTAGCTTCACCTTTGCTTTCCCGGCTCCCACTTTTCGGTAGGTCTTCCTTCTCAACACTCGCCAATGGCGCCTCCGCCACAACTCCCTCTCCAGCAACCTCCAACTCTGCCGCGAAACTACGCTTCTTGCCCTTCCACTTCTTCTTTTTGTTCTTCTTCTTCGTCTTTTCTTCTCCCTTTCCCTCTTGATCCGCAACGTCGCCTCCAGCGACCTCGTCCTCCTTCCTCACCGAAGTTTCTCCCCTCACTCCCCTTCTCAACCTCCAACAACTATGACTCCGATACTCAGACTCAGCTTCAACTTTCCCAGCCACCGAATCCAGATCTTCAAGCTTCTGCTTCTGCTTCTGGTCTTCCTCCTGTTGTTGTTGTTCCTCTTCTTGTCGTTTTCGCTCTTTCTCTTTGAGCCGACGCTCTTGGAGTTGAGCGAGAGTGACGTAGTTGGAGGGAAAAGAGGGACTCTTCTTCTTCTCCTCCATTTGAAGATCACCACCACCACCACTAAAAGGCCAAAGCGCCGATTTTCTGTCTAACACGGCAGAGGTTTCATCGTCTCAACATTTTGCGCAACAAGGCACCTAACTTCGCGATCACGCAAAAACTGTGATTCGCGGGTTTTTTTATTATTATTATTTATTTTTTGCTTAAATTCCGTAACTTTCTTGACCAGAATATTTTACGTCATACGCTTGGCAGAGAAGTAATATTTTGGTCGGTTTTTTTTTTTTTTTTTTTTTTGGCCTTTTTAGTGGCATAAACACCCCTCAACCAGATGGTTATATCAGTTCGCAACAAAAATCAGATCAAACGTTACAAACACCTTCAAAGCGTAAACAACATTAAAATCAAACTGAAGTAAAAATACCAAAAACTAAAATCCACGCAAAAATCAAACAAAATTTTAGACCCACGACATCATAAAATATTTGCCACACACTTTCCATTTGGTTGCGCAAGAGAACGGCTTGAGTTAGGGCGGCGTGGTTCGGGGGCGAGGTGGGTCGACCGTGACGTGGGTCAGGCGGCGCTTGGCGATGGTCGACGCGATCGTTTGTCGGCAGAGACGCTTGACGGCTTAGGGAGGAGCTAGCCGACGTGGTTGGGTCGTGACTCGGGTCGTGGAGCAGCGAGCGTGTGGCGCATCAGTGGGTAAGGGTTTTGTGGAGTTTTGTTTGTCATATCAATATTTTAACCGTCAAGATTGAAGCAATGTGTAGATCAACGTCTCAAATCTCTGGGTTATAGTTTATCACATGAAGGATTACTGCTAATGCAACACACAAGTCTAGTTCTCTTTCCTTTTGCTTTCTTTCGTACTTACTTTTTCTTTTAAGAATCTTTTTCAATACGTCAATTAATAAATTTTTTATCTATTACGTTTATATAAAATTAAATAAAAATTAAAAAGTAGATTTAATAATTAAAAATATAATTTATCAATAGTTAAGCGTATTAAAAAAATTTTCTTGTAAATGTGCCTTAACAAATTTTTTGGTATATTTGAAGAAAATAGTGTAGTAAAAAAATTAAATTTAAATTTTTATAAGAGAATATATTATAGGAGAATTTGAGTTCTTTTCTTTCTTTTTAAAAAAAAAAAAAAAAAAAAAAAAAAAAAAAAAAAAAAAAACTCCCTTAGGCTCTTTAATCGCTTGCACAACGGATTATCAGCTTAGTGCTAAAAAAAACCTCCTCATAATTGCGCTTAAGAATGAAAATATCGATATTTACGGAAATATTGATACTCAAGTTTTAGAAAATATCAGTAGAAATATCGATGGTAGTAAAAATTAATGTAAAATACATATATTCATACTAAAATACTTTATTTTTAAATGAAATTTTAAAAAATGGATAACAATATATTAATTAGATGAGACTCTCAATTAAAGTACAAATTATTTGATAAATATGACATAGTAAAGAGCGATTATAATATTATAAGTACTTAACACGCGTTCAAAAATTAAGTAAAACGAAACAAGAAAAAAGGAAAACAAAGAAAAGAATGATAAGTTAAGATAAAAGATAAAAAAAAAAAAAAAAAAAAAAAGTAAAACAAAAACAAAATACAAAATAATTGTTATATTTTCGGAAAGTAAATTGAAAAATACATAAAGTTACAAAATTTTATATGGAATATCAATATTTTTACGAAATTTTTGTAAAATTTTCATGATATTTGCTCATTTAACAGTACATTTTTTCTTTTCAAAAACAGATATTTTCATAAGAACATCGATAGTAACGGAAATTCTTGTAAAAATTTTAGGATATTTTACGGACAAAATACTATACCCATATTTTCATATCCGTACTTTCAAAATACTGAAATTTCAGTAAAAATGTTGATTTTTTCATCCTTAATTTCATTTTATGCCTAGACTCAATGGCAGAACTAGCCTCCGACTTCAATAAAGTATAGTTTCGTTCTTTTAAGAAATAAACAAGAAATATCTATCACACTTTTTCAAAAGCTAGTGAGAGAAGCACGTGCAAGGCATGTGCTTGCTTTGATAATGTAAATTGTGAACCAAATATGTACCAAAATAAGCATGATCTATTGACAGGTATATCATAATGTGCAATATTATCATTGTTAAGAGAGTTTCTTATTTGTTGACGTTTCTAATCTGCAATTCTGCATGTTGTGATTGTTTACTCTGAATATGTTAGGAAGCACCTGCGAAGAAGTTGAAAAGAGTCACCCAAATTCGAAGGCTTGTTGAGGCGCACTTTGTCGGAAAAATGGCTTGAAACCTCTTTTTTTGAGAGTATTATTTTGAGGTTCGATTTTGAATAGAATCTACTTCGTATTAGTGATGACTCAATTTAAAATTATGTTATCCGTTGTGAGGAGATCGAAATAATATATTTGTATGCTCAAAATAGTGAATGAGTGAATGAAAAATTAACTCTTAAAGTGCTCTCATAAAAATAAAAAATTAAAACTAAAGGAAAACTTTTACGATATTGGGAAGTCTCTTGTCCTACATTGGACATAAACAAAGCCAATTATCTCTCATAAGCCCTATAAAAGGGAGCCCCCACACCTCATTGGAGACACACTAGAATTTCAGAGTTCTCATTTCCTATGAGGAAAAGTTCACAGAGATAGTATTGATGTGCATCGTTGCTACTATTGAGTGAATTGTGTGATACACAAGTTTCGGTATTTTTTAGTTTAAAAATTTTATATTTTTTAGTTCAAAAGTTTTATATTGTTTTCTGTAATATATATCTATATTGTCAATTTTTTCATTATATATTGTTGAAACTGTTATCATATTTTTATGTATTGGCCTCGTTCATTTCACCGATTCGAGTTTTTAATTTTAGGTTTCTACAGTAAAAAGCTCTCAGAAAATGTCACATTAAAATTTTTTGCTACAGTAAAAAGCTCTCAGAAAATGTCACATCTCAGCTTGAATCAAAAACTCGAATCCGCGAAATGAACGAAGCCATGTTCATCTATATTATATATTTTGCCTCTTATCTTACTTTTATTATATTGTAGCAGAAATGTTACTAGCCAGCTAATAGGGAAGATGAGAGTTCAAAGTAGATATAAGATATTCCTAGCTATTGTCACATCATCTGGGGATGAAGTTACTGAACAGAAAAATAAAGGATAAAAAGAAAATGAAGAAATCACATACAATTCTTAATCTAATTTTTATATAAATCGCCAACTAAATGTAGCAACTTGTCATAAGTTATGGTGTCCAATCCATAATAACTTTTCAACATGATAAAAAAATATCTCTCTATTTGTCTCTCTCATTCTTTCCACTACAAAAATAATTCAACCTTATAAAATTTTGATGATTAGTTTGACAAATTACAATAAGTCATAGTCATTTAATAATTCACAAATCATACTACAAATTTATAAATAATAAATTATCTTATTGTGGATAGATTATAGATTCAACAAACGCAAAGGCCATAACAATTCAGAATTTTTTATTCTTTCAATTATATTTGAGACAAAAAAAAAATCTTTAAAAAGTGCATAAGTCTGAATTTTTACACTTAATTCTTAATTAATATGCTTTTTAGTCAAATACTATATTTGTCAAAGGGGTATTAATTAAGAGGAAAGGGTTAAAATACAGATGATGCACTCTAAAAGTAGGTTGAGTAATTTTCTCTTTATATTTTACAAGACTAATGACATGTTTAGTTCACGAGTTCAAGTCAGTAATTTAAATTTTACATTTAAATTTTGTGAGACAATCCATTGGCAGAACTCTTTTAGTTCGTTTTTTTTTTGGTTGAGAGAGCATAATTAGAATCATGAATTCAAGTCAGTGAACCAAGCGATGCTTATAATCCTAATAACAATTAATAGTGCAATCGGGAAAAAATAAAAGGATTAATTTCATAAATGCCCCTTCAAACCTTGTACCTTATTTCAACATCCTTGAATTTTAAAAATGGTTCATTTCACCCTCTAAAGTGTGTGCCTCAGTTCAAAATGCCCCTTACATTTATAAAACTAACAAAATAATGACATGATACTACTTATGTTTTTATAAATTCTCCTAATGGTTGGCTCAATTTCCAAAAATTTTATTAAATATTTAATACTTAATTAAAAGTATGGGTGCACAGCGGTCAGTATGAGCGGTTATTGGGCGGTTTGAGCAGTTTTTTTTTTCTTGGCGGTTTTTGAAAAGTCCAATCCATAACTGCCCAAATCTTAAGCAGATTAGGCGGTTTTTTTGTGTGGGTATATTAGGCAGTTTGTTGGGCAGTATAAATTTAGTACATCTTATTTTTGAACTATTAAATTAGAAATTAAACTTTTATAAACTTAGCTACTTATATAAGTATACATATTGTATAGGCATTTAAATTCATTTTTATAGATTCAAGAAGAACAATTAAATATTGCACATAGTTATGGTCATTTCCCATAAACCGTTGATCTAAACGTGAGGCTACAAAAAAAAAAAAAAAAAAAAAAAATGAAAATGTAATGTTGTTAACTAATTACTAAAAAATATAAAAAATAATTATTATTTGAAACTACTTGTTGGTGTAAAGTCTTGAAGCTTATAATATGTAAGAGTTGTAGGAAAACACATACACAAATATACATGCAAAAGGTGTAAATGTAGATACATAGATAATGAAAGCTAATAAAATGAAATTAATAGTAGCATAAATAGTACAATCGCACAAGTTTCTAAAAAGTAATATTCAAATAAATTAAATTTGAAATCTAAATCATAAAATGTTAAACCAAGTAAAAGTTAACACTCACTATATAAAATCTCATAAAAAATAATGAGTTAACACTCACTATATAAAATCTCATAAAAAAAATATATATGCATATATGATAGATAGACAGACATAATGGTTTGAAATCGCTCAAAATTATACAAATTATAACTATCCATCTATGAGTGCGGATTGTAACCGTATTGCCTAAAAATAAATGGATTGTAATGAATCTATTCATAACGGGTGACGTGGGACGGAGAGGTTAGAGAGGTTTGCTTTTTTTTTTTTGCGCACCCCTAATTAAAAGACGGATCAAAATCAAAACAAAGTAATAGATCATAGATTAATCTGAGAACATTTTAAAAGTTAGAGATCAAAGTGTGATTGAAAATAAACATGAAGAACTACTTATAGAACTAACCCAAAAAATAATGATATAGGGCTCAGGTTTTGATGAATAGCTCGCATGACTCTCCAAGACAGTGTCGGGACTTTCTGGAGGCGGATTCTTATGTTGGGACAATCCGTTGTATCCTAGGCAGCCATGTGGAGCTGCTAATCATCCATTCCGATTATCACGTTGTCGGTTTTGCAAATTTATCTGTTCATCATGTGATTGAAATTACACATTCAAATTCATAAAACATATCCGGTAATTGTGCTTTTCTTAATAAAATATTGTTAAATTTGATTTATATTTGTTTTTAATAATTATGCATCTCAATAAAACTGATATACATGTTTTTTTTTTCCGAATTTAAAGTGATTTTATAGTAAATATTTATTGACATATGCAATGATCAATAATTCGTCGGTACTAAAATTTACTTATGCGAATTGATTATACACGAGAAATAAAACGCAATTGTTGGTCTTAGTTACTTTTGGAAAAAGAGTGGGAGAAGGGAAGAGTTCTCGAAGAGGAAAGGAATTAAGTGTTATGGCTTAATTCAGTAGTACTGTAGATTTTAAAAATATCATTTTTAACTGTATTGAAAGAAGAATCAGTTGTTATAAAAAGTATGTGAATGTTTAGTAAATTATAATTATAATAACTATGCTGATTTCAAAATCAGTATAATAGCGTTTGATAAATTATAATGTTGAATTACTGTGGATAGTAAAAAATTACGACTATATTATATTGTATTATTAATATAATAAATATAATTATATCAATACAATATAATATATATATATTATAAAATAATAATTACAATATGATATTATAATTATAATATCATATTATTAAAATAAATATAATTTATTATAATATATATTATATGATAAAATAATAATATTAGAGTTATTAATATAATTATGATATTATTTGTTACAAATATTTATTATATTATATTATATCGTCTAAATTTTAGATTGGAAGATTGTAAATTTTAAATTTCATTAGGGGTATTATGAGGTATTATGAAAGTGTCATTAATTGTACTATGATGATTCCTGCATAATCTAAAAGTTAAAGTTATCTTTAGCTTGCTTCTGATTTTAACTATATATTCTTGAAATTTTCTTTAAAAATCACTTTTAAAGAGATTTACCAAACACTAAAATTAACTTCTGCTATAAGTAAAAATTAATTTTAGAAAGAAAAAGTAATACCAAACTAAACGCATGTTTTATATGAGAAGACAGATGAGATACTTATATGTTAGTCTTTTTTTTCTTCTTTTTTGGAATGCACTTAATGTTAACTTTCACACTGTCACCCCATTTATGTTTTTATTATAAATTGTTGACGGTGTTTTTCTAACAACTCGTAATTACCTCTCCTCAAACGCTCACAGTTGCACTAACCACTGAATCAAGAAATAAGCAGGAAAATAATGAAGATGAGACAATAATTTTATAGTGGTTCGGCAATAATTTTGTGCCTAATCTACTTGTGCATGCACTAATTTCTCAGATGTTTACAAGTTTTTCTTGATAATGAGAGAGTGTCTAACCCTTTCTGGGTTTTCTTGACTTTATTTATAGGCCTTTACATGTGATTACATATTCCCGGTTCTCAAGGAGGAAGCCATCTTCTGTACTCGATCTGCGTGAGGGTAGGTGAGTTCTCACGATGATTGTTTCAGAAATCAGGCGGCTGATCCTTCCTGTCTGCCGTCTAGTTTCCTAACTCCTACAGTAGCTGTCGGGTCAATACTTCCCTCATCGAGTTGACAAAACCCTTGACAAGTTGACTTGGCGAGATTTCTGGACGCCTTGGTCATTAGATGTCGAGGCTGCCTCCTCGACGTCTTCTCTCGCATAGTAGCTCTCGATGCCAAGGGTATCTTGTTACGGCTTTTCCCTCGACGCCAGCAACCGATTCCCCACGGGGAGTCCTCGACGCACGCGAGAGTGGTCGACTCCTCGACCATGGTGTAACATAAATTAATACTCTTAATAAAAAAAATTAAATGTTTAAATTTAATTATATTTATTCATGCTTGTAGTTGCATGTATGCTCCACTCTCATAGGATTCAGATTTTTTATTTAATTTTTAATGTCTTAATTAATATCTAATTAATTATGTCATGTTATATTATCGCATGATAAATAAAAAATTTAGTTAAAAGTAATTTATTTTTTTAAACAAACTAATTAAATATCAATTGAGAAGAAGATCTGGGTTGAGCTCGAAGGTGCAAAAGATTTATTACGGAGAAACGACACGTCCCTCGTACTAGTGACAACATAAACGGTAAGAACGGGGCTTGCGCCAAGTGCTGATAAAAGTAATAATTTTTTTTTTAAAAAAAAAACAAAAGTAATAACTTTTTTCTTCTTTTGAAAAATAAGGGTCAAAAACACTCTTGGCAATTTCACTCATTTACCACGCTTCTTATATATAGGTTGGACTGATGTCGGATTTAAAATGAATTTGGATTGCATCATTTTGCAGACAAACCCTGAGAGTGAAAGTGAGATAAAATGTCCCGTGAAGCCGCACTGGGAGCGAGACTTGGCAGGCGGCAGATGCACCACAGCGGCGGTCGCAACCCAGAAATGGCACGCCTCCCAAGGCCAAATACCACGTTTTGGCAATCTCCCCCAGCATGGGCCACGCGTTTACTCCATTTCCTACTCTGTCCAACCAAAAGTGTTTTTTAAAGTTTTCAATCTAACCCAAAAGAGGCTCACCCTCCAATCAGATTCCTTCCGTTGCATGCAACCGGAAGATAGTCTTCCGCCACGTGTAATGAATCCAAACTTAACCGACTCAGATGATGGCAAATAGGCAAACTCAAACACTCTTCCTAAATCCGAGACTTTTTTTTTTTATTTTAAAAGAAAAAAAAATGAAAAGAAAATTACTTCACATAACGTCCAAACCAATCGTGATAGGTGTAGACACGCATGGCGGCCCAGACCCACACGCGTTGCGACGGCAGGGCCAATTTTGGGTTGTGGGTTCATGCACCTGATTGGCGTGGAGAGATGTACTCTCTCTCTCTCTCTGTAAGAAAGAAGGCGCTAGCAGGAGGAGTAAAGTTAGGAGGGCAGTGAATGAAGGGGCTCAGTTGTCAAAAACTGGGATTAACTATTCGACGGTTCTCGTTATGTGTAAGCTTGCATGGACCCACTCAAGGGTTTGAATTCCCACATGTCATTATCCTAAGCCTCACAAACACGTACCCACCAGTACAAAATCCAAGTGTCACTTTCTCCTCCCTCTTTGCTTCATGTTGCCCTTCTCTCATTTGCCAATTCCCACCGTTAAAAAACCTCTCCTTCACCTCCTTCTTTATCCTTCTCCAATCACACAACCATTTCACTTTTAACCCTCCTCTGTCTTCTTTCTTCTTCACCACAATTTCCTTCACTATCATATTTCAGAAAAACTCCATATCATCAGCTTCTCTAGGGGGCTCTGTTTCTTAGTCTTTGGCGACCATGATCAAGACCCTCAATCCATACGCCACCACGGCGAAAACTGCCGAGATCATGTCGAGGTATAGGCCCATAGCACCGAAGCCAGAGACACCCACAAGCCCCACAAGCGAGACAACGTCCACATCACAGAAGATCAGGCAGTCCCCTTATCTGAGAAACCTCTGGCCCCAGCTGCAAGCCAGGCCCACCAGAACCAGAAAGAGGGGCCGAGCTGCCCTGTCTCCGCCGAGTCTCAAGCGGCAAAGAACCAACAACGCTCTTGGCCTCACTCCTCCTTACAACCACCTTCCTCCCCTACAAGGCTTCTCCACTCACGGCCTTCAACAAATTCCCATCACAAGCCTCACCTTGGAGAAGCCCGCCGCAAATTTAGTCACTCTTCCACTTCTACCGTCAACCCCCATTGTCACCAACCAAGCTACGGTGTCGGAGCTCGACTGGATGAAAGCTTGTGGAGAAGAAAAGCAGCTCATAGACCTGAACACAGTGGCGGAAATTCCTGAGGAAAAGGATCTCCTGCAACAACTACAGCGGGTTCCGGTTCCCGCGACCGTGATAGCACCTCAGCCGGTTCGGCCGGTGGGGTCCAGCATATGCGTCCGGTGCATCAGTGAGGACCCCAAACTGGCTTCACAAGCAGCCCAAGCTCCCAAGAAACCGGAGGAGGTCGAGGAAGAGGTCGAGTCCGAGATTCTCCCCGCCGTCATATCGGATTCCAACAACAAAGTGAGGATGGCGAATTCCGCTTACAAAGAGATGGTGGGTCAGCCCGAGTGTTCGTGGCTCGATTCAATGATGACCAGTTCATGCAAGAGAATCGGCGGGGAAGTGATCCTGCAGCTTTCCGATTCCAGAGTGCCGATTTCCTCAAATGGGTTCTCTTGCTGGGTGAGGATAGAATGGGGTAGTGATGAGAATAAGAACTCCGTTAATGCTTTCTGTGACGTTATAAGGCTGTCCTGTGAGTCCAAAGACTACGTCTTCACTTGGAGGTTCCACATCCACCATACCAGAGAAGCTTCTCAATCAAGCTGTAATGTATGAGTTTATGTATAATGTACATATATTAGCTTAGTTTTGTTTAGTTAGCTAGAAAATTATGCACCTTAGTCTTCTAAATTGTAATTGTATGTCTTCAACATCGAGTATAGTTGTATTAGATGTTCTTTTTAGTGTCCCAGGCCTCGCTCTTCAAAAGAGGCAATAAGTATGTGATAGTGTGAAATTTATATTATTCATAAGCTTGTCTATTACATTTATTTACAAGAGGGAAGCGCATTACAAAACTAACAAACAGAAGATACTGTTACAATGATATTTCATCGTTGACACTAGTAACAAACAGATGACAGATATATATATATATATATATATATATACACACACACAGTGATATTTCATTGATTAACGCTAACATCCGCACAAACCCCAAGATAGGAATTTTTAGCACCAATAGTAGGATCTTCCAAATTTTGGAGTTAATCGTCGCCAAGAGTAGGGATATTCCAAACATGCGAGTTAAGCATCATCACTCTTTGGTGGCCCCTTCCATTTGAAGTTGTCTGCATATGATTTGGGGTGGATAAAATCCAAAGGGAAAACGTCAGCAGTCGGGGACAAAATAACCAAACCAAAACCATAATTTTATAAAAAGAACCACAAACAATTTTTCCCTCAGCAAAAAAATTAAAATGCGAATACTCTTTTGTATTATTTTATTGTTTAGGCTCCGTGATGTGATGGGAAGGAGGGGAATAGAAAGAATATAGAAGATTATAGTAATATTCATATTATTTGGTTGGATGAAAGAGTTGAAAAGATGAGTTAATATTGTCTATTTTATTATTTTTTAAAAATAAATAATTTATTTTGAAAGGTAGAAAATAATTTTATTTAAATTGAGGTGGCTGGTGGATTGGTAATTTAAAATAATTTTATTATTTTTTAAAAATAAATAATTTATTTTAAAGATTAGAAAAGTAATTTTATTTAAATTTAAATGGATTTGTTAGATCTTTCATTGATGAAATGATAAGTTCGGAAGGAGACTCTCTCTTTATATCTTCTTTTCTTCATCTTACCAAATAAAGAATTCACCCTTTTCCTCCACCACTCTTCTTCCAACCCTTTCTCTCCCTCTAATGAAATTTAAAATGATGGATTCAAAAGGAGACTATTCCTCCATATCTTCTCTCCTTTTATCTTATCAAATAAGAAATTTACCCTTTCCTTCCACCACTCTCCTTTCATCCTTTTTCCTCCCCTCCTCTACCAAACATAAGGTTATGAGTTGTAACTAGTTTAACCAGGGAAGGGGGAAGGTGGTGGTGGGTGGGGTGGGGAACAGGTAGGTAAAAAAGAAAAAGCTTGGAACCATATTCGTTTACTTGAAAAGCTTTTAATTATGGTTCCAAATATACCATCTCAAAGAGGAATCTTATTTTTCTTTTTTTTCTTAATCCCACCCTTCAACGGGGGAAGAGGTAGTATGGATCAACCCGGTGCGTTAAATTATTTTTAGATCTTGCATTCTGCTTTTTTTAAATAAAAAATAAATAAATTATCACAATTTAGAGCTAAAAACAGTTCACAATGAAAATCAAATAGCTTAAAATGTTTATTAGTCTGCAGCTTCAAATAATGCCCCGAATCCCGATAACAAAGTTACAGTGCCGTCCTATTTGGATGAAATGTCAAGTTTCAGTGATTAGTGATCAGTGAAAAAGCCAGAGAAACATCACAAACCTTTAGAAGTGGGGTATGACGCTTTTTGACCTGCACACAAGATGAACACGACAATCATGTACAAGACGATGAATAACCAACGGGTGAAAACTTTCAAAATCAAATCGGTGTAAATCAAAGAGCAGGGTAACATATTCAACACATATCTAACAGTGTCTTTAGTACAACAATACTGTTTTCAATTAAGCTTTGCTTATGTATTATAATAAAGGTGATTAACCCATATGTCTTATTAGTTATTATGAAGACACTATAACGAGGGGAGAATTTAGTTCCACAGAACTTGAAGGAGTCCATACCACGTAATTCCAACCGTATTTCTCAGCAAATGCTTTCGCAGCTTCTTCACTGTCAAAACTTAATGCTGCCGCCTCACCAACATTAGCATATGGGTTCCCTGTGGAAGTCCAACCCATCAATGGATTTTCCCACCTGAACGTATCTCAATCAAACGAAATAAGGTGATGAAAACCACCTAATATTAACGAACAAAGGTTCAATAAAGCTTCTTCTGGGAAAATAAATCTTGTTAGAATAAAAGCATTTGCTTTCTTTTCCTTCCGCTTTAGTGTTTTATGGCTTGTGCGCACACACATACCGGCCTCATAAAACATAGATAAGACTTGTCTAGTTCCGAAATGGAAAGATAAAACAAAATTGTTGAGCGCCAATTTTCTATAAACTAGCCTTATAATTGCAAAAGGTCTCCTGCATTTGAATCCCAATCGACATAATTTAAGAAGAAAGGAAAAAGAAAAGTAATTTTCTTCCGGAAAAGCTTCAAATCTGACATAAAAACCGTCAATAGACAAAGCACACATACTTTTGTGTAGACGGGAAATCAATTTTCCATTTCCCAACTTTTCCAGAACCCTGTTGTGAAGCTGTTTGGGCAGGTGAGTAAATCACAACCTGAAAATTCAGTGAAAACCATTTCAAATACTAAATCAATAAACAAACAAAGATCGGAAGAAAGATTCTTAGCTTTAAGGACTTATTAGAAGCATACTCTTCTCCGAAGATGCTCTTCAGGAATTTCAGAACCCATGCCGACCTCACCGGCTTAACACCGATTTCAGCCAACGCATCCGATGAGAAAACTCGCTATCTTTTCTCTGATCGATTGATTCTAGCAACGTTACATCCGTGTCTAAGAAAGCTGGCCATTTTTTGATTAATCACTAAATTGCTTCAAAGTTCCTCTGAATCTCACTTTCGCTTCTTCACGAAAGTACCAGAAGATTCGTAATGCAGTTAGGTATTCCTCTCTCATCCGTCGCGCCGATAAACGCATCCACGTCGCCACTCTAGATCGTGGCCCGGCATGAAGTAGCCCAATAAATGAGGCCCATAATAGAAATGCTTGGAACATACGTCATCAACGGTCATCTTATACACAATCGTGAGTCAATACAACGTTTTTCGACTTTAGACTGATTCATCGTCGCTCTAAAATTACCGGCCTTGGAATTAATATTATATTTGCGACACAACCCAGTTGCCAAATTTGTTGTTTTCGACAAGGAATTGCCATTTGTTCTTAGTTAGTATCGAGGTAATGTCTTCCAAAGTGGTTTCTTCCCGTCTTGTTCTGCCTCTTCAAAACATTGTGCTTGTCGTAATTGTGTCATATTGCTGAGCCTTTCATAAATGTACCTCAGAAACCTCAAACTAGTTTGTGATTCGTGAAGAACAGCACCAATGGCGTACTACTATAACGCCGATCAAGAGAGTTCCTCACTCGTCAAGCTCGAGCTAGCCTGCTCAGATCTCAAAATCCTCCTCAAAAACTCGGCGAAAATGGAACAAAATCTTGGCAAGATGGACAAGAAGTTTGATCTCATAGAGGAAGCTCTCTCAACGACCTCAAAAAGAGTAGCTCCTCTACAGTCTTCAGCCATGGCAGCAAAAGCCCTCGAAACCAGAATCAACAGAGCAGTCACGCCTGCCCTGGCTCTCCTCGACAGCTTCAAGCTCACGGACTCTCTCCAAGAGAAGATCACCGAGCTCTACGACGAATTATCCGCAGAGATGACAGAAAGGAAGAGGCTGAAGAAGATGATCAAGTACGTGGACTGTGTTGACCAGCTTAATATGGCGATAAACACAATAAGTGAAGAGGGTGAGCCGGTAATTCAGAGGCTTCAAGAGGTGGTGGAGTTCTTGAGCCGGACAAAGGCCACGGATCAGAACAGGACGCATAGATTGAGAGAAACTGTGATCACTCTGAAGGCACTGTATGAGACTGAGGTTGATACAATGAGGTTTGAGGGATCACTTGATCAAGCTTTGTCGAATTTGCAGGACGAGTATGAGAGAATATTGCAGCAGATAAAGCATCAAAATCTAGAACAGAAAGTTGACGAGATGGAGAAAATTGGTTCTGATCTTGGCACTGAACAGGAGGTTGAAGTTCTTAGAAGGATTTCAGAGACTCTGGCTGCCAATGATTGTTTGGATATATGCATCGATATTTATGTTAAGGTAATTAATTCTTAATTCCAGCCTTGTAAAAGTTTAGTAAACTGCCCTTCGTATGTGAATCACAACTAAAATTCCATAGATCATGAAGCATGTGGCAATATGACAAATATCACAATTGAGCATTTTGTACATGATAAAACAAATCATAATGAGACGATCATTGATTCAAAATTATAATTCATGATTTTAATTTTTAAAATTTAAATTTTTTATAAAAAAAAATACTATAAAAAATTAAGAACGAATTATAGACGAAATCTTAAAACGAACATCCCAGATTATCTACTTTTCCATGAGAAAAAAAAACCACGGAATTCTACTTTTCAGTTTCGTATAAGGGAGAAGAGTAATTAAGGAGTAACAACCATGTCTTGTCAAAATAAGAACTATAATGAACTAGCCTTCTCTCTCTCTCTTTTGGATTCTTTGTTTGTTCTGCCCAAAAAGCTGGCCCCATATATATAACTGAGTTAAACAATATACCATTTTGTTTTCAAGCAAAATATTTATCATTTTGTTGCAATTTGGCGGGAAAAAATAGAAGCTTTTAACTCATACCTGTTATGTTTCCGGCTGAAAATATGAACAGGTGAGATACAGAAGAGTGGCGAAAGCATTAATGCGACTGAACCCAGACTATCTTCGAACTTACACTCCAGAAGAAATCGACGAGATGGAGTGGGAGAGTTTGGAGACTGCCATTGCCCTTTGGATCCAACACTTCAAGCTCGCCGTCAAGGACATCTTCGTCTCCGAGAAGAAGCTCTGCAGCCAAGTCCTGGGGGGCGTAATGGAGGGACTAATCTGGACGGAGTGCTTCGTCAAGATCGCCGACAAGATCATGGCCGTCTTCTTCCGCTTCGGCGAGGGCGTCACCAGGAGCAGCAAAGAGCCTCAGAAGCTCTTCAAGCTTCTCGACATGTTCAACTCCCTCGAGAACCTCAAACCCCAATTCTCCGAGGTCTTCGATGGCGAATCCGGCGCAGATATCTGTTGCCGATTCAGAGAGCTCGAAAAGCTTCTCATCCACGCCTCCAGCAAAGTGTTTTGGGAATTCGGTCTCCAAATCGAAGGAACTTCGGACGGTTTTCCGCCTCCAAGAGACGGCTCCGTCCCCAAATTGGTCAGATACGCCATTAATTACCTGAAATACCTAGCCACAGAGGATTACAGCCTTTCGATGGAAAAAGTCCTCCAAACAGAGCAGATTTGGAAGTCCGGAGTCTTGCCCAACCGCGGAAACGACGATAATCTATTCAGAGACGCGATCTCCAACGTCATGGAAGCTCTGCAGAGAAACATCGAGTCGAAACGACGTCGCTACAGAGACAACCAGATTCTCCCCTATGTTTTCGCCATGAACACGTACTGGTATATCTACATGAGAAGCAGAAACACCGAGATCGGAAAGCTTTTAGGAGATCAATACATGAAGAGGAAGTACAAAACCGTTGCAGAGGAATCGGCTTACTTGTACCAGAAGCAAGCTTGGGGAAACTTGATAAAACTGTTGGATACGGAGGATCTTCTGAAGGAAGAAAAGAGCAAAGAGGAGACGGGGAAACTGATGAGAGAGAAAATCGAGGCCTTCACGACGGGCTTCGACGAGATTTTGCAGACGCAGAGAGGGGTTTACGCCATTCCCGACGGTGATCTCAGAGAGCAGATGAGAGAGGCGACGGTGAAGCTTGTCGTTTCGGCGTACAGGGAGTTCTTGAACTCCTTCTTGACGACGTTAAGAGGGAGGTCGTTTCTTAGCCCCGAAGCCATCGAGGGGGGACTCAACAAGTTTTTCGACGCGACTGTTGGGAAGGGGATGAGTAATCGTCGTGATTATTTCAACGATCCGTCGGGCCAGAGGAGCTCCACGTCCGCTGAGGCTGATATCAGGGTGTTTCAACGGTCCGGATCGCGTACTAGTGATGTGTAGAGAATTTTGTGCCGTTCAGGTAAACGGCTTTGGACGGACAATTATAAACTTTTCAACCCCACAACTTTGTCCCGCAAATTCTAAAAGACGTCATTCTGTCCCCCAGTTTTTCAAAAGCTTTCATAAATCCCCCTTAATCCAAAGAAATAGACCAAAATATAAATAAGGAAACGGATGTTGTTGCCTGTTGTTGCATCATGATCAACGATAAATAAGACTTTAGAGGATGTTTGGTTCATAAATTTAAAATTATTTTTAATTTATGTGTATTTTTCTGAGAAAAAATACTCTAACGAGTCACGAATCATGGCACGGATTCTTACTCCAAACGCACTAGTGCAATGACGAGAGATTATGGCTCCATTCATTTCACCAATTTAAGTTTTGTTATAATAAAAAACTCTCAGAAGCAGTCACATTTAACTTTTTTACTATAATAAAAAGCTATTATATAAAATCACATTTAACTTTTTTATTATAATAAAAAGCTCTCATATAAAGTCACATCTAACTTTTTTACTATAGTAAAAAACTCTCACATAAAATCACATGTCAACTAAAATTAACAACTCAAATTAACGAAATAAACATAGGCCTTGTTCACTTCACCGATTCGAGTTTTTAGTTTTAGGTTTCTACAGTAAAAAGCTCTCAGAAAATGTCACATCAAAATTTTTCGCTACAGTAAAAAGCTCTCAGAAAATGTCACATCTCAGCTCGAATCGAAAACTCGAATCCGCAAAGTGAACGAGGCCATACTCTATATCCTCAATAATGGTTATTAGATTATGTTAAGCTTTTGGCAATTTAAAAAGCATCTTGACTCGTGATTATTATCAAAGATGACATCGTTTTTGGGTTTAGATTTTTTTGCGACAGATTGATATTGATTTTAAAACTAAACATATAGGATTTATGTCTCTATGAAAGCTGATTTTTAGGTTTCTTTGCCCATTTATCACAAAATTACGTTTTTACTTTTGAATTTTATCTCTAAACTAATTGATGCTTCAAAAGGAAGGGCGGTTGTTGGATCAAAAGGGAAATTCTTGTAAACGTTTGACAAGTTGAGAGGACATAATAAAAATTTTAAAACTCAAGAAACAATATAAAACTGAACTTGAAGAATAAATTTTGTCCATTTGATATGTATAGCTAAAAAATGAATCGAAGTCCACGCCGATTGTTGCTGCACGAGAGAATCGACACTACATTATTAAAGGTCCGTTTAAAAAATATATTCAAATTATGATTCTTGATTCTGACGTTTAAAATTTAAATTTTTTATAAAAAAATACTGTAATAAAATCAGAACTTTATTATTTTAAGTATTTAAACTTATAATTTTAATTTTACTACATAAAATTTAAATTTTAAATATTAAAATAAAAAATGACTAATTTAAATACATAAATCAAAGAGCGTTTAAAAGCCACGTCCTTCTCTTCCATACCACTTCTTTAAAAGCCTCCAATTATCTTATCATCAAAAGCCCATTTTAGACCTTAACCACTTTCTTCTTTTTATCTCCAAAAATCATTGTTCAAGTCATTCACCAAACACAAAGAGCTCAAAAAACGATGAAGACCAAAGCTAAAAGCCAAAACAGGTTCCTCAGAATCATCACGATACCCCTCAGAGGTTTAATAAAAGCGAGGGACATGTACGTTCGAGGCATGAATAACATGGAGGTTATGAGCCGCACAAGCACCGTGAAAGGCTCGGCCGGTCGATTATCCTCCGGTCTGCCGAAGAGTTTCAGCGTCGCGACGGCTAGGAAAAACGACAGCGACGACTACGCGGAGCTCGTGAGAGCGGCCTCCGCTATGGACTATGGCGGAAAGTTTGACCTTGACACGCTTCTGCAGCAACAGCTGAGGCAAGTGCTTGAGGAAACGACCTCAACGACAACGACAGGAGCGAAAGGCTTACCCAAGTGTAGCAGCGTTGGGATGGGGAAAATCGACGAAGACAAGCCATATGAGTTTAGCGACGATAAGAAGGCCGATTTCTTGTACCCGAGAAGCACAAGTTACGCCGTTTTTAAAAGAAGTACTGCTGTGATCTGATCAGTTTTTAATTGCAGAACGAGAATTTTTTTTTCTTGGTCAGTTGTTAATTATGTTGTTAATTTCATTTGTATTGTGTAGAAGGTGTTTGTAAAAAGGTGTTTGATTTCGAAATTATGTCGATGAGATTTCTAATCTCAAATTAATTGTTGGAAAAATCAGATGATAATATAGACTTACATATTAAAATTTCAGTACGTACATTTTTTTTTTCTTTCGTGGATTCATTATGGACTAAGATCTGAGTTGAAGATTAAAGTATTTGATGATTATTAATTTATTGGGCTTTAAAAGAGGAAGGAGCCAAGAAGTGAGATTTGTAATTTTCTAATACATTAATAAAGACGTTGCTGCAAATTTGGTCCATTATAATAAATAAATAAAGTTGCTGCAAATAAAAACAAAAATTTTATGAAGACAAATTGCTATTTGTCATCCGCGTTATGTAGAAACAAGAGTCCATTTGTAGGTGGGATATATAATAAGAAGGATGGAGAGAGTTAGATGGAGTGAGTTAGATGGATGAAATATGAAGAATAAAGAGGATTATAGTAATTATTTTATGTTGTTTGGTAAGGGAGTTTAAAGGATTGAATGCACATGTTTGAGTCTTTTTACTAACCTCATTATAAAATTTGCTGCAACAAATAAAAGAAAAAACTTGAAATAGTAAGGAAAACACAAGAAGTTGGTATCGCGATTCGGTAACCATTTATATTTGTGGAGTCACTCTTAAATGATAAACAATCTATTAAGAATTCAAGATTACAACTTAGTTGGACTTAAACTATCCAAAATTATCTCTCGTGATAAGACGCCTATGAACTATAACTTCTTAACATACTTACTCAGCGACCACCACTCAATATTCAAAACTGGATGGCGAAATCTCTTTATCTGGCATGTCGCTCTCTCCTGAAAGCTTCAACTTCTTCTTTTGAAGATTGATTAACAGTTGAACTCCCTTCAACACTGTAAACGTCTTCTCCCGAAGACACTACTTCTTCTCCTGAAAAATGATAATTTGTTTAAATGCCTTCAACATAGTTTTTCTCCTGAAAAAATAAAAAAACCCCTTCTCTCGAAGTGATAAGAAAATTTCAAGTGCTCACAATAAAATTCTGACAATGGAAAACTGAGGCTCCAAGGGCCTACTAAGACTCTTGTAAAACATTAATTAAATAGCCAAAATAAAGGAGCTGTCAAATTCTTCAAAGTAATCCGTTGTACACATTTTTTTGTAGATTACCTTGTAACAATTACTGTAACAGAGTTGTAAAATTAAGTTCAAAGTCACATTTCCCTTATTTATGATGTCTCCATTTTAATGCAGCACGATTGTAGTCAGATACTCTATGAACTTGGACGTTTTATACAGCAGAGTAAAATCTCTCTTTTCAAATCATCTCATCAAATTTTAACTTACCAAAATAATCAAAATTTGACTTTAACCAAATCAATCCGAATTGATTGTCTTGAAATAGTTTCTTAATAACTAGAAACTTTATAAAAAATATATTCCCTGCTGAGATCATCATCAAATTATGCCCAAAATGATATCAAAAATTAAAAACCATCAAATCTGAAGCTTTCCAAAAAGTTTTCTACAACAAATCAATCTCCTAATCAATTCAATGTTGTAAATCAATCTCCATATCAAACCCAAATTTAAATCTTTCAATTTGCAAAATAATGTTAATCTAAAAATCTCAACAAGGGTAAAAGAAGGTTATTTTTTTAATAATTATATCACCCGTTTTACTATTTGTTAATAATTTATTTTAAAAAATAAAAAACTCATTTTCATTTAAATTTGAATGGATTAGTTGAATCCTTATATTGATAGAATTTAAAATGACCGAAAATGGTAGACCCAGAGAGACTCTCCCTATCTATATCTCCTCTCCCTCAATTTCTCTTTCTAACTAAGTAAGAAATTCACTCTCTCCCTCTCTCAATCTCTCCCTTCCAATAAACATACCTGAAGTCTTCTTATATAATTACCTTGTTATGAATAGCTGTCTCAAAAAGCAAAAGAATGAAATAAAACTGTGTCCTAAAAAGCAAAAGAATAAAATAAAACTATGTCCCAAAAAGCAAAAGAATGAAATAAAATTGTGTCCCAAAAAGCAAAAGAATGAAATAAAACTGTCTTATTACTGATTAATATTGTTCTTTTGCTACTTGCTGTAAAAGAATCCATTCTTTATGGGGGAAAAAATCAAGCATCCATTAAATATTTTACACAATTGCAATTTGCAGGCCACTGCAGGGTTCCTTAAATTGGAACCAATATAATGCATCTTCTATTTCAAGTGCTAAAGATGGAATTGACTTCAATCAATATGACATGGCATGGCTGTTAATGCATGAATTGTTCTCTAATTGGTGCTGTTTTGTTTTCCTTTTATGTTAATGGAAATAGACTATAATTTCATTCCATTTAACGGTTGGACATAGTTGCACTTAAGGTGATAAAGTTTAGGATAAGAATTTAATATTAAAAGAAAAATTAATATTAAAAAAGTAATCATTTTCTTAAAAAAAAATAATTATGAAACTTTTTTTAGAAACTTTTTTTGATAAGGTCCTTTATTAGTAATAGTTAATTAAATTAAAACATATTAAAAAAAATTATAAAATAAATAGTTTTTAATACAAATTTAACACTTTAAAATAAAAATTACTGATAATTTATTTTTTTATACTATTAAAGATTTTTATTTTATTTTATTTTATTTTATTTAAGAAACCATGAATATCAATTAGCGTTACCCATTCAGGTTTAGATGCTGTGCGCCTTTGGGTTTACAACAATTTTTCTGTGGGTCATTTAATTATACGAAAATTTAATAAATTCCTTACACGTGTAAATTGAACTTTCAATAAGAGTGCATGGAATCTTGTTCGATAATCACTTTCTTTTTAATACTATTTTCGCTCATCACAATTCAAGAAAATAAATATCAGAAAAGAGGAATTTTTAGGAAGAAAAAAATATGAGGTTGTTCTTTTGCAACAAAATTCAGAAAAATTAAATTTGAGTTACAATTTTATTTTAAGTTTAGTTTTTTTTTTTTAAAAAAAAAAATTTGAGTTTAAACTCGAGTTTGAGGCTAAACTTAAGTTCAAATTTCTCCTTTAACTCGAGTCATATAAACTTGAACTCAGGTTAATGAACAATATTTTTTCTATTCTTTTTCGTTTTAATTTTGATTAAGATGATTTTTTTCTATGCATTCACAACGAAAAGACGAATAAAACCTCACTCATATACCATATTAAAATTTTTCATCACCATTGAGTTTTTATTAAAATACTATTTAAATACAAATTTAAGTTTTGACTCACCCAAACACAAACTCAAAATGATTCTCAATTCAAATCATAACTCAAATGTGCACATTCAAACACAAACTCAAGTTACAACTTCAACTTAAGTTATAACTCAAACTCAACTCAAGATCATCACTTAACTCACCTTAACTCAAAAATGTAAAAGAACAACCCCTATGTTTTTAAAGTTAAATTTAGTTATTCGTTGTACTACGAAGTCTAGTTGTTTATTGAAATTAGGGTTGTTCACAGAATTTATTAATCTGAATGATCCGTATAATATAATCCAATTTAAAGTTCTGAATTGGATTGAAAAATGTTTTGAGCTGGACACGGATTTAGATTTTCTCAATCTAAAGGTTTTGAATCGGATTGCGAATTAAGCACTTTTCAATTCGCAAAATCCATAAATCTGAAACCATATATATAATTTAATGTATATGTGCATCTAATATTTTTCAGTTTAGTTTTTTATTTTTTTAAAAAATTACCAAACACGTTTTTAGAAATAATTCTAAATAGAAATGAAAGCGTTTTCATTTCTTTTTTCATAGAGAAAATTAAAACATCACTAAGGATCCGTTTAGAAGGTATACTTAAATTATGATTCTTAACTCTGACGTTTAAAATTTAAATTTTTTATAAAAGAAAAACACTGTAGTAAAATCATAACTTATTTATTTAAAGTGTTTAAATCTATAATTTTAATTTTGTTACAATATTTTCTTCTCTTATAAAATTTAAATTTCAAATGTTAAAATAAAAAAATGACTAATTTAAATACGAGTCTTTCCGTTTGGTTGGGGGATTCGTCCCCCGATTCGAATCATGATTCGTGGTTCGCTACAGTAGTTTCTCTCACAAAAAATATACGTAAATTAAAAATAATTCAAATCACATGATTTGAATCCCTAAACCAAACGGACACTAATAATTTGAGTTTAATCGAAACAAACGGTTCTATTGCTCTGTTTATTTGTTTATAAATGATCATTTATGTTAAATTACTGTTTTATCCCGAGGCACTACGCAGAGTCACGGAATGTAGTCGCTTCCACTAGTCTAATGTCCAAAAGACTCTCTCGTACAACAGTAACCAGATTGAAAGAATTATTCCCATTTTCCGAGAATCTACCAATTTATTTTATTTTACCAAAAATTTCCATCTTTTTTCTAAAATAACACAAGTTTCTCAGTCAATTTGGAAAAAGGACTTAATACAATTGATCCTGCCAAGTAACTTTGATCTTTCCTTAGAAAAATCCATCAAAATCCTTTCAAGCTTCAACGAAGAAAATGGCGAGCCTTGAAGACCCCGGTTCTTCCCTTTCCTTCACCGATTTCCCCGAAGACGTCCAGCTCTGCGTCCTCTCCTTCCTCACGCCGCCGGAGATCGCCGCATTCGCTTGCACTTCGAAACGTTTCGTTTCGCTATGCAGAAACGACGGTAAGCTCTGGTTCGCCATGTGCGACCGGAGGTGGGGCTCGAAGACCCACATCAAGCGATGGGGCAAGGGAAACATCTCCTACAAGCTGCTATACAAGACCCTCAGCCAGTGGGAGAATCTGATCGGCTTCTGGCGCCGAAGCGGCGCCGAAGAAACCGCCGGCATATCATCCCCGCCGTTGATCTTCTTCGAGTGGGGCCCATCCTTCCTCACCGCCTCTAGAGTTTCTCCATCGAGAAACGGAACCTACAACGTGATAAAGGCTCCTTTTTTATGGATGAGCCTCTCGCCTGAGGGGCAAACCGTGAACTTCCTCGACCCCGACGGCCGGAGCGAAATCTCCAGGGATTTCGCGATCTCCGAAGGCTTTGATTGCTCAGAGAGCGATCTGGTCCCCGTCAATGTGAGTTTCATGGGGAAAACGCATTTTGTTGTGGAGGAAGATTTGAGCTTTGCATATAAGAACGGGGTTCGGAGAAGTTCGAGCTCGGCGAATCTGCGCGGAGACGAGGAGGATGTAATTGAAGCGGAAATGGGGTCTCCGGGGAGCTTACCGGATCGGTTGATGTCGGAGATTTATCAGTACTTTGCGAACCGGACGAGCCCCGTTGGGGACAGGACGTCAAGGAGGCAGAGGAGGAGAGAGAAGGAGAGGCAAGCGAGGAGGAAATGGGAGCCTCAACATTTCGTCAAGATTGTTAATTGCTCGCCTACTCCGTCTCGGCCATTGCAGGGCCTGTGGAAGGTTTGCTCTTCTTTGTTCTCCTTATATTTTATGCTTGTATTGGCCCTTTCAAGTGTTGTAACTTCATTGTGTTGGAATGCCTTTGTATTTAATTGAGAAATTTAGATGACATGAATCAAATTTTACTCTTTATTGTGAATATGTTGTCATTATGTTTAGTTTGTGTTTCTTCTCTGTCATGTATATTATTGGCAATTGTTAGTGATAAGACTTTGCATGTGTTCCCTTTCTAGTCTTGTGTAATTTGATTTAGTTGTTCCAAGTGTTGTCCTGGAGTGAATTGAGTCATGTCTTTGCAGACATTCTCTGCATAATTGATTGTTTTGGTCCCTTTTTTTAGTTGTTTCTTATATACTATCATTCTCGGAAGATTATGCCTACAAGAGTTCTTCCTTATCGGTCATCTGTCCCTACTTGTCTACTGCAGGGAATTTATGACGACATGAACCTGGGCATCTATCTCGTTGCATATGACGATATTGATGGCATTTCTTGCCGAAAGGTTTGGAACTCGCGGGAAAATTTTGCCAGTTATGGTCCAGTATTCTGGACATCAAACATTACATTTGTGGAGTCTCCATTTTCTTCTGAGGAAGAAAAGCTATTCGCTAGTCGCTTACATCTTCGCCCACTTCCGGAAGCAGATTGGATTGAGAGTCCCGCATCAGCGGAGAACAATATGGTCTCTCGCATTCTTTATGTCAACTCAAGTTATGATCTGGTTATTCCACACATGGCAGGAACTACTGCTAATCGACAGCTTGTGGAGGGAAGGATTTGGCAATATAGGGACGGAACATTTGGATTCGGGTTTCTTAGGGACAATTTTATTATAGACCTGAAGCATGTGTCCGAGAATGGTTGTCTCCTTGATGCAGTGGAGTCTTCCTGTGACTGATATTTCTAGTCTCAGAAAGTTCTGTACAGATGTAACAGATCGGTAGTGTAGGTGGGGGATGCCACTAACTTGGTGTTGGCCCTGTATAACATATTTATTGAGATGTCATCATCTCAATTGGTTCACTTTCACCTTTGTTTCAGCTCGTGTTCTTTCTTTATCAAATGACATCTCAATTGGTTCACTTTCACCTTTGTTTCAGCTCATGTTCTTTCTTTATCAATAGTCTGAACCAGCCACCTAATTTGTGTAGTTTGTTTCAGCTCTTTCTCTCTCTCCCTTTAGCCTGAACCAGCCACCTAATTTGCGTAGGTTCCGACTTAAAATTTCTCAAATTCAATGCAATACTATCGGATTTTGGTTTCCATTTCATTAAAATTTGCTTCATTCCGTAAGCTTCTCATGCAATAAGATTGTTAAATGTACTTCCCATATCATTTAAGATAGTTATTCATTGGTCATTTGCCCAAGACCTCTTGCTCTTAGTGGCACTGGGATTTGGGTGGAGTGGGGTTTAGGTGGGGGGTTGCGGATTCAATCCCATAAGCGGATCCCCATAAGCGGTGCCCATATCAGCTTTTGTTCTTTTAGGGCGTGAGAAAAAGCTACCTGCTTTGCATTGTAAATCTTACAATAAAGCAAAGCTATGAAGCGTTGAATGCTTTTACAGAGAAAGAAACTAGACTCTCAACACTCATTTAACATCATTAATAGTGAAACCATAGTTCACAAACAAACCAAATAGCTCTCAAGATTACAAAAACCGCAGGGGTGAAAAGAGGGGCATAAGAACTGAACAGGTTTTGCCATCCCATGAAATTGAGCATCCACAATCCCACAAAACCGATAAACAACGAATGAATCCACATGCTTCAACTATATATATGTATATATATATATATATATATATTTATATATAGAAATCCTTCTGTCTGGCAAGCAAAATGCGTTTTAGGACTGCAGTGAAATGATCATCAGGCAAAGGAAACAACAGCAACATAGAGGAAAAGAAATACTCCAGACCTGAGACACTAGAATTAGTCTTTATTCTATGCATAAAATTTCAGCATCAAATTTCAGCAGCAACTTCTGTGGCAACCGTGACATTCTCCGAAGCTGCATCCTTGACATGGTCACCCTCAAGCTGGCTCAAGTTACCCTTTTCCTTAATCAGTTGGATGTGGTGGTGTTTGCAATAGAGCCGTCCCTCATGTGCAATATAGTTCGATGGGCTGATCGTACACCCACCATGGCAGCACTTGAAACAGCTTTTGTGGTAAGGAGTCCCATTTACTGTCACCTTTTATTCAGTAGTAACACAGTATTAGCCTCATGCTTTCACGAAAACAAAAAATTGCATAATGACTAGTGTCAACTTATGTGCAGAAATATGACAATTTAGGTCTCGTTCATTTCACCGATTCGAGTTTTTAGTTTTAGGTTTCTACAGTAAAAAGCTCTCAGAAAATGTCACATCAAAATTTTCTGCTACAGTAAAAAGCTCTCAGAAAATATCACATCTCAGCTCGAATCGAAAACTCGAATCTGCGAAGTGAACGAGGCCTAAGTGTTTACTGTTTACCTTCTCAGTTGGATAGACAGTATTCTTGCAGCCAAAGCATTTATCTCTAGTTCCTCCAAACATACTTGTGACTTTAGCCACTGCAGGTTTCTGGCAACAGGGATTCAAGATCAAAGATTAATAAGAGCAGTTATTTGGAAACCTTTTTTTGTATTAATGGCAAAAAAAAAAAAAAAAAAAAAGGAAAAAAAAACGTGATTTAGACGAATTACGTCACTATCCAGGGGTTTTTCTGCTTTAACGATTTTAGGTGTCCCTGAAATGATGAATCAAATAAGAACAGATTAGCTCCTTCAAAAGGAAACCAATAAAAGAAAGATTACTTATTTAGGAGGAAGCTGGATCTTTACCTTCAAAGCTTTTGTCAAGACTGCCAGTTCTTTTGAAGAGCTGATCAAAGTGTGGCCTGCAGTAGAGTACCCCCTCAAAGGAATTATAGTTGCTGAGCTGCAAATTTAATCTATCGATCAATAAATTTGCACCAAAACTCCCATTGAAAGAAGTCATTTTGCCATATACTTTTTGGCACATAATGGGAACTTTAGTCAAGTACGTTGTCACAAACCAAAACGAGTAGTTTCTTATATAATATGAGGCATAAACATGGCTTGGAAATAAACAGTCAGCGTCATAAGTTGAACAACTGAGTATTTATAAATCTCACTTTAACTCGCAAGAAAATCCAATCCAACACCTAAAAAGAACTTTAAACGACTACTAAAATTCTGGTCCTAGAATAATGGTTTAGTAAAACGTTATGAGAGCAAGGCCTACCAAGTGCCAACAGGCTTGTCTAGTTTCATTTTTTTCCTTTGCGGTTTAACAATCATTGGTTCTGATCTACCGTTGACATAAGGTGTGAGCAAAAATCGCAGAATTAGATTTATGAGAATAGCCATCAAAGCAGGCCTCTATGAAAGAAGGCAGTGTATAATCAACTACATCAAAGAAAGCACGCGAGAGAGAGAGAGAGGATGTACAAACATACATATTACATATATATATATATATATATATATATATAAATACACATTACCTTGAGGGTTCCTTTGCAATGGTGGCATCGGAAACAGGCTTTGTGGTAAATCCTGTTATCCGCCGTCAACTTGTCAACAAGATACACGGTCTTGTCACAGGCCATGCACTTCTGGGTTGTCCCTGCAAATGCCATGTTTCCTTTCCACTTGTGGATTAATCTAAGAAACTCAACCAACACTTGTTAGTTTTTCCTTTTTCTGGAATGAAAAGTGGAGAGGAGATAAGGAAACAGAAGGGTAATAGGAATGAGGAATGAGGAATGAAGCAGGGGATTGCGGAAAACGAAAGCAGTTGAGATAATTAAAGGTGGTCACAGTTGGCAATCATTTTGTCCCAATTTGAAGCACTTACCTAATGGTTGTCCTCTGATATTTATTTATTTTTTTTCCTTCTCTCTCTTTTCTTTTGTTCTCTTTTTCCCTGTACTCCAACAGTAGAAAGGTGATAAAAGACAGGTGAAAAATAAGTTTTACTTGCAGGATGCGGATAGATCCAATCTCCGAGTATAGGAAATTCAACAACTTTTTCTTTCTTTCTTTCTTTTTTTTTTTAATTAGTTGAATTGTCTAAGTTGCTTTTTGCATAAGATAGAAACACAAATCAATCCATTTAAAGACAACCCATTTGGACAACTTCATTGCGGATTACTATTGGCAGGTCAAGAAATGTGGACCATTAAATTTTCTTTTATTTGCTAAACAGACCATGGAATTTGAGAAGTTAGCTAGCTCTTAAATTATTGAAGAGGTCCTTGTCTTGATAAGTACTGCACCATTCGGCTGCACTAAATTCAGCACACGGGAGTAGTAGTATACGTGCCATACATGCATGGGGACAGTAAAGACCAAGTGGTCACGCTCTTATCGACAAAGCATGGCTTAACTGAACAACAAGTCAAAAATAGAAATGACACATAAAATACGAAAGTTTTAATTTTTTTTTCTTTATTCTTTGCAAAAAATAATGTAGTTTTAAATTTTAAAGGCAGTATATGGTTTTTTTTTTTTTTTTTCTGGAAGAAACGACAGAAGAAAGACTTTTGGAAACTTAAAGTAATAAAACGACCCCATGGCCATCAAATGCCAGCTCTTGATTAACCCAATGCTTAGCTGGATTGCTTCCATTCTCATACAACAGCTTGGCTCCATGATTATCACATTACCTCCCTATGTTTCAATATTTTGAGGGGGGAATCATTCTAGCTCACGAGGACTAGAGAACCTAACGATGTGGGCCACAAAAGAGTTAAGACTGGTCCTAAATTGAAGCAAAATTTTAATATAAATAAAATAATTACCGCGAAGGAATCATAGGTGGGCATTTGGTCTAGTGGTATGATTCTCGCTTTGGGTGCGAGAGGTCCCGAGTTCGATTCTCGGAATGCCCCATTCCCTTCTTTTTCTTTTTTTAGTTATATTAATGGCGAAATATTTAAAACCCTATTAAAACCTCTCTCTCTCTCTCTCTCGATCGCACTGGTTTGCTCCTCCTTCCGGTTAGTATCGTCTTTCTCAGCGCTTCGCTTTCCAGTTTCGTCTCTCCCAAAATACGTTTTTCTCCCAGTTTCGGTTCTCAACTGATACTCTGCAAGCCCTATTGCGTTGGGGTTTAATAAATTAACCTCAATTTTCAAAATACGCTTTTTGGGATTTTTAATTCTCAAGCTATTTTAGGGTGTTTTTAACTTCTGCATTATGGATTCTTCATTTTGTATTCTCGTATCACTATTTTGCACCGGTAAAATTTTTTCCCTTTTGTTTTTTGGTGAATATCTGATACATGTTACTTTTTGCATTCGTATTGACCTAGTTGATTTTAATTTTCTGCGAAAATTTCTTTCCTTGTTTTTTTTTTTCCTAGAGAAATTTCTTCATGCCGGTAGTTTGAGGAAAGAACCTTTCGAGTAAAGTGACAAGAAAGGAAAAATGGTGTTTGGGCAAGTTGTGATTGGTCCCCCTGGATCAGGGAAGACCACATACTGCAATGGCATGTCTCAGTTCCTTAAACTCATCGGAAGGTAAACTTTATATTTCTGCATTTTGGGCAGTTGTTCAATCTTGCCGTTTTTGTCTTTGTAACTATTTTCTAGTTTAAAAAATAACTGCTTGAATTTTAGAGATTTTGTATCGTTGAGGTGTGCAGGAAAGTTGCTATTATAAATCTGGATCCTGCTAACGATGCGTTACCGTATCCTTTTTGTGAGGGCATTAATATTATTGCTCATTTTCTTTATTTTTAGAGTTTCGTATTTTTCTTGTTATGAAGTCTCCTTAATGCTTACTACTTAGCTATGAATGCGCCGTCAACATTGAGGATCTACTAAAACTAAGTGATGTGATGACGGAGCATTCCCTTGGTCCTAATGGAGGTAAGTCTGATGTTTTCTTATTATTTTTGTTGCTTCAATCTGTGAAAACAATTGTTGTTGGTAGACTCTGTTCTTGACCTTCGGCCTTTAGTTTTTAAGGGGGTCAAATTTTTTCGCCTTTTTTTCTTTTCATTTATTGTTTTGTGCACTCTAACGTTTCTTTTCTGATGAACTCTAGGCCTTGTGTATTGTATGGATTATCTAGAGAAAAATGTAGATTGGTTGGAAAAAAAACTGGAACCTCTAGTAAAAGGTTGGTATATTCTGTATTGCCTTTAGCAATTTAGCATTAAAATTTGCATATACAAGCTGAATTTAAAAGTTACCGGTTCAAAGCCTTTGATTAGTTATCTTACCCATTTAGTGGCAATTATAAAATTGCAGTCCCATGTTTGCTTATTTATAATGCTATTAATTTTGCAGATCACTATCTTCTCTTTGATTTCCCTGGCCAAGTAGAGTTATTTTTTATTCACTCCAGTGCCAAGAGTGTCATCATGAAACTCATAAAAAAGTTAAACCTTAGGGTATGATTTTGTTTTTAATGAATGATGTTTTTATTTTCAATCAGGAGTCTGAACGACTCGAATGACTTATGCCTGTTATCTTTATGGGTTCCTCATTTGATGCAGTTGACCGCCGTGCATTTAGTTGATGCCCATCTCTGCAGTGACCCTGGGAAATACGTTAGTGCATTGCTTCTCTCTTTATCAACAATGCTACATATGGAACTCCCACACATTAATGTTTTGTCGAAGATCGACTTAATAGAGAACTACGGAAAGCTAGGTATGTTTGCAGCTTTTCTTTTGTTGAGTTGAAGTGTTAATTTCTGATGCTAATACTGCTTGCAATTGCTGCTTATGCATGCCAATTGTTAATATATTTTTTCTTTCTTTTATGCTTTGCAGCGTTTAACCTCGATTTTTATACTGACGTTCAAGATCTATCATATTTACAGAGCCTCCTTGATCAGGATCCACGCACTGCCAAGTACAGGTGGAGTTAATTACAGATTTTTTTTAATTCTAATTATACTCACCCTTTTATATATTTTTACTGCTTGCTCCCCTGTAGGGAGCATAGTCTTAGGTTTTGTGTTAGACTCCTATATTTTATTGCTACCTCCACCAGAGTTGGAATATTCTCCCATTTCGTGAGTTAACAACCATTTCTCTGCTAGTTACCCATGTGAGTTGGATCTTTAGATGGGTTGAATAGGGTTTAACCTCAATACCGGCTCGGTATCAGTAAAATAAATGTTAATAGTAACTCTTGTGAGTTAGATCTCTGGATAGGCGGAATGGAGTTTTCTTTTTGGTGGTAATTAAACTCTATTGTCGCTGACCAGAACACATTCACTGAAGCTTGAAATTGAACTGGGTTTACATGATTCGTTCATATACTGAAAGGAAGGAGGCGAGATAGAAGTCTGCATGCAGAGAAACTCTTTGGTTAGTCGACTTCAACTATATGCCGACTGAATGTTTTCTTGTTGCAGAAAGCTTACCAAGGAGCTCTGTGATGTGATAGAAGACTACAGCCTTGTCGATTTTACAACCCTAGACATTCAGGTCCGCCAATATTCTTCCTTTTTGTTGTTGGCACCTTTATTTTTGTAATTTAGTGTTCATAAATTCTAAACACAGTCGGCGTACTCATTTACAGGATAAGGAAAGTGTAGGGAATCTTGTTAAACTGATTGACAAAAGCAATGGGTATATTTTTGCGGGCATAGAAGCAAGTGCAGCTGAATTCAGCAAGATTGCAGTTGGTCCACTTGATTGGGATTATTACAGATATCCTTTTCTTCTTCTTTTCCCTTTTTGCACTTCATTTCTTCTTCTTTTCTCCTCTCATCGTTGCGTTCTTGAATACAAAATCACTTGTACATATTCACTCTTTTATTTTGTATGTTCTATATAAGACCGTTATGAATGACTGAGAATTGGGAGTTTGATGAGATTTTCTTTAACTAAGTAGTTCACAGTTGCAGCAGTGCAAGAGAAGTATATGAAGGATGATGAAAATTTTGATCACAACGACTAACGGGAAACTTTGCAGTCCCCTTTGTGCAACCAGATGCATTTCATTTTCTACTTTGTGCCTTGTGTTTTTGGTTTATAAGCATCTCAATTATATCGCTTTGCCTATCGTTTTAGCTTTTTGCTAATTATTACCAGGGATCTGATCAGTTGAATGTACAAGGTTTCTCTCATGATGGAGAAGATCCAGATAATCTATGAAGTGGGTATATACGGTCTTTTTCCTCCATGTCCTGCTCATAATTACTGCACATTTATAGAACTGTTCGGCGACGATCATTGTATAAATATGCTTTAAGATTTTTGTTCTTTTGCTTTGTTCCTTTGGAATCATGACCAAGTGAATAGTGTTCATATCCTTGAACTAACTCGTAAAGCGTACATTTTTGACAATACCAACTTTGAAATAAATGCCTATCTTTCTTTTCAACTGGGTAGTAATTAGTAAATAGACCAAAAGCTTACCTTTTTTTTTTTTTTTTTTTTTTCTCTCTCTCTTGGAAAATCTTCACTTCAATTGAAGTGGAACTGACAGAATACAGTGGATAATGGATGAGATGATAAGTTTGCCATCGAATGCCCTAAGATTGTTTAACCTCCTTTTTTTTAATTATTTGTTTTTTGACTTGATCCTTGAATTTTGAATTTAATTTCTGTTTTTTCTTGAGAAGCCTTAATTTTTGACTTTAATCTCAGACTCTCGTTGATCAGAGAATTTGTGGTTTGAAAAGCTCAGGAGAGATAATCCATGATGTTTATAGGTCATGAACACGCGCTCACTCGGAGAGTTGATAACCATAGTTTTTTGCTTGGAAATTTTTGTTCTGAATGAACAACTGAAGACCCAGAAACGAGAAAATAAAATGGGAAAAAGAAGTCGTCCCCGTTAATGTGTGAACGCGTTTAGGCCATTAGTAAAATAATAGCGCTAGCGTAAATTAGAATATGGGTTGGCTAAGGATGAGCTAAGGATGAATGGTATAAATCAACGAGGTTTACCAAACACAACTAAAAGTGACGGAACTGGTATAGAAGTTTCGAAGTACTCGCATGTTCATAACCTACCCCATTAGAATGTTCTTTAGTAAAGTTTGCCTTGGTCTGTATTCCCTTTTTAAATGAGAGTTTATCTGGTAGAACTGAAAAAAAATAAACTGTTAATAGTTTTTTTTATCTTTCAACCGTTAAATCTATATGAGAAATTATTTACTCGGTATATTTTTTTAATATAATGTGATTTTGATAATATTTAACGATTAAAAATTAGTCCTACTAGTAGACTAATTTGACAGAGAAGGTCTCTTTCTAAATAAAAATAACAGAGAAGGTCTCTTTCTAAATAAAAATAATATATATTCCGGATATATATATCTATGATCATTTTATTAAAATATAAATACACTAATTTTGGAATAATAAGGGTAAAATTATTCGTTATTTTCAAGATATGAATAATGACATAAATAAAAGTAGTTTAGAAGAAGGGTAATCTTGACAAATAATCTTTAAAAGTGTAAAGATTATGATTTTTTTTTTTTACTTTTAACTTATAACTTTTTTAGTTAAATAATTACACTAATAAAAAATATTTATCAAGAATAAGAAATAAAAATTCAGACTCATATACTTTTAAGAATAAATTTTTTATTTTTTTATTAGGAAAAAGATCACATGGAAGTCTATAACAACCATGGAAAATGAAATGAATAATCACTTATAAAAATGCGTGTGAAATGGTGAGAAATAGACGTTTTCCGTCGCAATTGGGAGCTTCAACTCTAAACTTCCCTTCACTTTGGTATGTTTTTCCGTCTTTAAAGGGAGTTTAACTTTCTTTCGCTTATATGTTTTTTCTTTTTTAAAAATCGATTAATGTCAAAAGGAGTTGCTTTCTTTCTAGATGAGACTACCGCAAAAGTGTCAACCTCAAAGGGTAAGAAAAATGAGGCTACTTAATGATTTAGTTATATTTAATTTTTTATATATTTATATAATCTCATTCATTTCACCAATTTTAATTTTAAATTTTAAATTTTTACAATAAAAAATTTTTAAAAAAATATTACATTTAATTTTTTCTATTATAATAAAAAAATTATTAAAAAATATCACATTTTAACTCATTTTAACTCAAATTAAAAACTCAAATTTATAAAGTGAACGAACTTATATTATATATATATATATATGATTGAAAAGGACACGGTGATGTAGTGAGTGTGGAAATCTTGCAAGGGCACTAAAAGTCTAGCGTGACGTTTCATCATAATCAAAAAAAGGGCATTATTCCATGGAAAAATGAGGCCTGTTTTATTATGCGCTTGTTTGTCGTTACATCCAAGATCTTGGCCGTCTCCTAGTTCCAGAGAGAAAATGCAAAGCTTCTGTTCTGCAATAGTTGCTGTTGAGACGACGTTGACTTCTTCTAGAAACAATAATAAAGTCTTAACCGTATACTTTTTACCTTCTAACGTGTCCCGATCTGGTGGGTTTTGGCCACACGATCATTATCATTATACCATTTACTATAATAAAGCCTCTTATCTGCTTAACTGCTGTCACATGACCGAGAAATTGTTTCTTGCATGTGGATCATTCAACTAAAAAAATCAACTCGTGTTAATCTGGGATCTCTTCTTTTTAATTTTTTTTTTTCTTCAGTTGCAATATATTTGAATCTAGAAACTACAAGGGATAACTTACACGTAATTTGTTTGTGTTTGTTGTTGTTTTTTTTTTTTTTTTTTCCCTCTGCAAAACTTTGTACGTATCTTTTCATTAATCTCGCGTGCATATCCCCAAACAAGTTGCTACACATTAAATAAATTAACCAAAAAAAAAAAAAAACACAAAGTGGGGGAGCAAAGACAACTGTGATGAAATTGAGGCCTTGAACTGCATCAAGTTTTGCCATGTGGTTAAAAGCAATTCTCCCTCTTGCAGATAAAAATTAAAGAGAAGGAATTGCGAAAGTTTATTATTTGAGGTTCCGTTCTTTTCGCTAATTTAAATTTAGAATTCGATGTTTGTTACAGTAAAAAACTCTCAGAAACAGTTATATTTAATTTTTTTACTATAATAAAAAATTTTCACACAATATTACATCTCAATTCAAATTAAAAAACTCGAATTAATGAACCGAACGGACCCGAATCAAAAATTGGAGAATGTTAATGATTTAATTAGGAACAAATATCACTGCTCCAATCCAAGTATCTATTGTTGATGTGGCGGTGTGTTTCTAGAATTTTAGCTGGAAAGTAATTAAGAAAAAAAGGAAAAGAAATAGAAGATTTCGAGAAAGCTAAGAAGAAAAATCTTCTTCTGTTTTTATTTAGTTTTTATAGTTTCAAATTTGTCTAAAGGATTAGGAATCCTTATTGTTGAATTTTACGTCACCAGTTATGGAAGGCATGACATCTGATGATCCCATTAATATTAATAATTGATCAATATGGTGCAGTTTAGCAATTTTCAATCTAAACTAAACTTCTTGACTTGCCAATGCGTTTTTGTTATTTTAATCATCGACGTTCTCACCATTTTTATTTTTTTAAGTGAGAATGAGATAATTTAGTAATAATAATCTCTATTTAGAAGATCTCACGGGTTACAAAATATTTTAATAGACAGAAGCAAAGTCCAAGTTGGTGTCAAAATATTTAATTGTACACTCAAGTAAAATAACATGATATTTCGCAAGTAATGTTTTTGACAATTTCTATCAGGGTTTCTATTTCTTTTTTATTTTTATGTAGTTCTTATCTCCCAAGTAATCATCAATATCCAATCCAAGAAAAATACAAGAAACTAACTATTCATCAGCTCATCAAATATGTAGTTGTATGACATTTGCAACAACAACAACAACAACAACAAAAAAAAAAAGGATTTTCGTAGGCATGGACCATAATAGCTAGGAGGTATTTATGTGGGTAGAGTTTAGTGATGTCAAAATCCTGGAGAATTACTTAACTTATAAGTATACGGGTCTTGATTTTTATCTCATCCTCTTGATTAATACTCTTTTTATTAATATAATTATTTGACTAAAATAATATTAATTAAAAGTAAAAGATAAAAATTTAGACTAGTGCATTTTAAGAGTATTTGTCTCATTTCACTTCAATCGTGTCGTGTCATGTCTGCCCAGCCGACAATCGATTAAGTCTATACTTGTTTCATGTCGTGCTCGGCCTGGCCTACCGAAACTTCATGTCTTGCTCGTGCCAGCCAAGACATGAACTTTATATGAGCTGATTACATATTAAATACCAATGGTCAAATGTACTTAGTATAAGCAACAAATATTATTAAGATGTGAGATTGTAAATCACACATTTAATTTTTTTGATTGTTGCCCATGTAAAAATGAAAAAAAAAAAAATTTAATGCAAATCATTAATATTTTAAGTTCAAATGAATTAATTTTATTTTTGTAAATATATATATTTTTAATTATTGAGAAATATGTAACAATAACATAAAAATTATATAAAATGTTATACAGATCAATAATTAGACGTCAAAAATAATAGTTACCTAGCCTAACATGCACAAAAAGAATAAAATGTAAGACAGATGAATAATTAGGCGAAGTTAAATGTCATTTGATTTATTTTATTTTTTTCTTTTTAAGTATCATTTGTTTCTAAAACTTCTTCAATAATCTCAATTTTCAACTAGACCTAAACACACTAGGAAATACTTTTTAAGTCTTATTCTCTAGGATGTACGAGACGGGCGAAAAAAAAAAAAAAAAGTAAACTAACTGCCATAACATTAACATATTATTTTCCATAAATCCTTTAAATAAAATCAGATGGTAATGCTCAAAGAATGTCAATCAGAGCCAACTCTCCACTTAAGTAGGTACTCCTCATAGTACCGAATGTTCCATTCTGTAACTTTCCAAAAAAATCATTTGATTTTACATCTGCCAACTAACCTTGTGCTATCCTGCTATATATAACTGTCTCTTCTACAAGACAAATTCTGCCTTAACCGAGTTTTCCAATTTTGATAGAAAAAAACAATTTAGTATTTTGATAATATATGAATAAAATAATGTCCATAATTCGAAAACCGGACCCATTCAAATTCCTTCTCCACAGACACGGTTGGAAGACAAGATTATTATAATTTGAATCTTTCAAGGCTACAAACTTTTCTTCCTACTATATTTTAGTTTGGAAGAAATAGAAAAACTTTGTACTATATCATCTCAAGGGGAAAAAGAAAAATGAATTGCATTATTTCCCCCTTCGCAAGCAAAGCAAGTCAATCTGGACCAAAAACAATGTGAGGGAAGCTTCTACAGGATATCATTTTTTTCAAACCTTTTGATTGACCATTTTTTGCTTGGATCTGGTCATCAAGAGGACCCCTCCAACATTAATAAGCAATATATATAGCCATTTCTTTCTCTTTCAATCAAACCAAAAATCAAGCTAATCAAAAATCAAAACTTCCCAAAAGCCAAAACCCAAATTTCCCATATGCCGAAACTTCTAATCTGTGGCGCCTCAAATTTTCAGCTAGAAGATCAAGAGGATGAACTACCCAAGAGTGCTAGTGAAGGTTCTAGTCCTAGTTCAACACCAAGAAGATCAAGAAAATCCGGCTTCTCTAAGAGCCATAACAACAAGGACAAGAACCCTTATGCCAATCGTGGGCTTGACAAGTTTTCTGCTCTTCTAGCTGATCTTGAAGAGAAGAGGCAAAAGATTTACGCGGAAACCGGCTCTCAAGACGCATCTTTAGTTCGCTTTGTGTACAAGAACTCCAACGATTTAGTCCCGATTGTGGTCAAGTTGAAGGACAACAATAACACCAACAAAAACAAGAAGGAAAGAAAACCCAAGAGAAGTTGTAGTACTATCAAGAATGAAGATGTCAAAGAGATTAAGCAGGCAACAAGTGACACAGAATCTCAAGACAAATTTCCTATTGAGACCTCTATTGCTGTGACAGAAGTCAAGAAAGAATCGAAATCGAATAACAAGAAGATGTTAAATAGGAGCATCTCGTGGAATATGAAGCTTGATATGTGGAAGAGGCCTTCATTTTACTTGCCGGTTGTTGTGATCTTGATCTTGTTGGTGTTGACCGTGTTTGGTCGATCGGTTGCAATTCTGTGCACTTCTATTAGTTGGTACCTTGTTCCGACGTTGCTAGAGAGCTCCGGAAGAACAAGATTGTTGACAAAGAAGAAAGATTATGTCAAGAAATTGAGTGATCGGAGTATTGTGGCCGAAGGGTTAGTGTCTTCTCCTAGGATTAGCCACGCCGGAGGATCCAAAGAGAAGTCTTCTCCACAACATGGGCATAAGAAAAGTTGGTGAATTTTGTTGACTTTTTTTTTAACTCTATTTTCATTCTTTTTTTTTTTTTTTTCTTTTTCTGGGTTTTAGATTTTGGCTCTTTTGTGTATATTTTTTTTGGTCATTTGTTGCATGGGGTTGAGATTGGAAATCTGTTCTCTCTTTGACGTGTTCATTAGTATTGTAAATTGTGAGTAAAATATGCGTTTAGTCTTGGAAAGTAACTCTTATCCGAGTGAAATTTTGTGTACATACTTTTTTAGACCCCCGTGATGTCTTTTTTGTTTATTGCTTAAAGCAATTGAATTGTAAAGAATCCACTCAAAGATACGTGTGATTCTGTAATGATCTTGAAAGTTTTATTGATTCTGTCGATGTTGCTGTATAATAATTGAACCTTTTATGTGGAGGGAACGCCAAAGATTTGGTATAACACTCCTGATTATGAAGAAAAAGCCGAGAGAATTTGCTTCTTTTCTTGATCAAGTACTTTGGACGATGTCAAAGTTGCCGATTAGCCCAAAGTCAAACAGCTCATAGATTTGTTAAAAAATGCGTATGAGTACGTTCGCTGACTTTTCGACCGTAGCAGGGTTTAGAAATCTACAAACAAAAACCATTTAACATTAAACAAGAATGCTTTTTTTTTTTTTAACGGATCTTGGCTTTCAAAAACAAAAAAATTGATTTGCTCACGTGCACACGTGAAGACGTGCCTCTAACACAGTTCTTCCCGAATCTTTTTGGGGGATTCACAAAGGCTGGCGTTAGTTTGCCATTCACATTGACCCGGAAAAGTTGGGGAGACAATGTGGCCCAAATGGGAACTTCAAATAAAATCTCAACCAAAGTAAATTCTCAAGTAAAAACAAAACAACAACTAAAGAAATGAACGCGTTGCGTCTTTGGGAAATGACTTTGAAATTTAGTGGCCGCATATAAGTCTCCATTGATTTAACTCATCTAGATCAAAGATATCTTTTCCGTATTACTTTAATGCCTCAGTGTACATTTGGCGAAAAAACAAAGAAAGAGGAAGAGGAAGCAAATAATGTTTTCAACATTTTGCTATGCAGAAACTCAGAAGAGAACCGGCAATGAAATGGGTGGCTAGTGCGAGCTAAAATTCAATTGTGCATTTGATCTGAGCGTTTGTGCACTAAAACCTGGGTTCAGCGCCGTCAATGAATGCATAGGAATCGCCCTGCAAGATAAAAAATGGCAAGACGCCTATGGAGAAAAGAAAATAAGTAAAAATGGTAAAGTATAAAGATGATTAATGATCAAATCACAACCATTATGAAGATATTGTGCGTAAAATATACCAGGCCAAGCATTCAGCTATACACGCTGCAATGCAATGAGCTAATTGTACATATTCAAATCTAAAGAGTAAAAGACCAAGGTCTAGGTTGTGACGTGCTGAGCTACCCGTGAACTTGTGCTGAAAGATCTTCCAGATTTTTCAGATATTCTCTATTCCTAAATCAAAAGCATAATGTTAGATTTGACGAGACTGAATAAAGAAAGAAAATAAAAGATTGAACAGAAAAAAGAGATCGAAAAGATGGAATGAAATTGCATGAACCATTATGAAAGTATTCAATCTGATATTAAACCCAATGGCAATGGTACATGTTATCCTAAGATTATGAAAGTATTCAATCTGATATTAAACCCAATGGCAATGGTACATGTTATCCTAAGATTTGCCACCCAATAAAGGAGGGGTGAATAGGGTTTTTAAAACTTTTCGAAATCAATCAATAATTATTGGAAAGTTGGCTCTAATAACAAACAAATAATAAGACTAAATGGACAAGGCACAAATGAATAAGTGATTAATCAAGAATATGATATTTACAAAATCAAGAATAATGACAAATATAAAAGTACTCTATAAAGCAAAATCACAAGCTAAACAATATACCACACAAATAGCAAATAAAAGAGATAAGGTTGAGAGGGTGCAAACACTATTTTATAGTGGTTCAGCTATAAGCCTACATCCACTGTTACCGAGTAAATCACAACCCCGTCTCTTACACTATCTCGATCGCCTATCGGCTTGACAACACCAAGTACAAAACGATGAATTTGTTTCTCAAGGTTCACTACACCTATTGTAACCGCCAAGCTTTAAAAAAGAATGTTGGCCTATCCTCTCACCAAATTTATAAACGGGGTTTGCAACCTAAAACTTTTGTGGAATAATGAAATTTAAAAGCTTAATTACTTAAGAAAATCTCACTCAACTTTGTTTGATTGCAAGTAAGGTGTTAGGAGATGTTTTCACAATAAAGCAAGAAATTGTCTTAGTTTGGCTCAAAGAGTCGTTGAAAGCTCAATATGAAAGAAATAATGCAATTTTAGTTCGAGGATGATTGGATACTATATGGAGCTCTGAAATGTTCAATAACCATTTTGAACAAGAAAAAACCCTTTAAGTACCAAGAAATGCAAAAAAGTATCCAAAATGGTTGTTGAACATTTCTAACAGGTCCAAAATAGTATCCAAACATCCTTGAACTAAGATTGCATTGACTTCTTTCATATTGAGCTAACAACACACTCTTTGAGCAAAACTTGAGACAATTTTGTGCTTTGTTGTGAAAACATCTCCTAATACCTTACTTGTAATCAAATAAAATTGAGAGAGATTTACTTGAGTGATCAAGCTCTCAAATTTCATTATTACACAAAGAGTGATCAAGCTCTCAAATTTCATTATTCTACAAAAGTTTTAGGTTGCCAACCTCTTTTGTAAATTTGGTGAGATAGGATAGGCCAACATCCTTTGTTAAAGCTTGACAGTTGTAATAGGTGTAGTGAACCTTGGGAAACAAATTCACCATTTTATACTTGGGGTGATCGAGCCAAAAGCCGATCTAGATAGTAGAAGAGAAGGCGTCGTGATTTGCTCAGTAACAGTGGATGTAGGCTTATAGCCGAACCACTATAAAATAGTGTTTGTACTCTCTCTAACCGAATCTCTTTTATTTACTATTTGTGTGGTATAAAATAGTGTTTGCACTCTCTCTAATTTTATCTCTTTTATCTACTATTTGTGTGGTATATTGTGTATCTTGTAATTTTACTTTATAGAGTGCTTTTACATTTTGTCATTATTCTTGACTTTGTTAATATCATATTCTTGATTAATCACTTATTCATTTGTGTCTTGTTCATCTAGTCTTATTATTTGTTTGTGATTAGAGCCAACTTTCCAATAACTATTGATTGATTTCAAAAAGTTTTTAAAAACCCAATTCACCCCACCCCCTCATGGGTAGCAATTCTTGGGATTAACAGTACATCGATGCTGGAAGAGGTCACAAACTTAAGAAACCTCCTCGCAAAACTGATTTGTTTTATTCAAATACTTTGTTACTTGGTCCTAACCTTAAACCTCTTTCGAGGCATATCATCAGAACTGATACGTGAGATGTGTTGTTGTCGCTTCGGCGCTTCACTTCTATAATGTGCAGGTGCCATTTCTCTCCCACTTCTTTTCTGTATTTGACTTGGTGTATTTCGGAAAAATCCATCCCTGTCCCAAGTAACCTCAAAATCGGCCCACAATCTCGATCCTTGCTGCTCAATGTCAAACAATATAAAATGTCATTCAAATAGTAAACCATCATCTCTAGCATTTCAAAAAGTAAATCTTACAAACTTATACAAAGCATGGTGAGTTCTTGGTAATTAGATCAGCACGGTAGATAAGTAACCCTTTTAGTTTTAAATTAGCTTCTAAACTTAGAACAATTGTATAATATCTAAAGAAAAACAAACTTCCTACCTTCTGCAATGACCGGCAACATAATACTTTTAGAGTATTATAGAAGTCCCAGTATTTCTCAAATTGAACCACAATCTTACAGTGCAGCCCCGAAATTATGTCTGCGCCATCCTCGTCGGTATCCTTACCTAGATAATCGTCCTCAGCCACATTAAGATTCCTATAGAGTGTGAGTTAAAAGGGGCAAAAAGGAAGATACATAATTAGCTAAGGCCGTAACATTCGAGACAGACATGATTTGTAGCAACTTGAAAGGGAAACAGGTCATAGATTTCAAAAGACAGAAATAAACGAAACTCCAAAGTCATATCTTGGACATTACGAAATCAAATCCAAACTTCTAAAACTAAAACTAGCAGTTTCCCGAACCACCTATGTAAGCGTCACCAAGAAGTTGACAAATTTAACAGAAGAGAAGTCCAAAGATACCACGGAATGCAAAAACAAACAAAAACAAAAACAAAAAAAAAACCATTAGCCAAGCAAATGAAGGACATTGACATAATGACATGCCTTATTCTTCCAAATGTTGAAAAGATTGTATGAGTAACCAGCATTGAAGGCTTCGACGAAACCCGAGGCTCCGCAAACCACCGCGACGGAACGCCCCTTATCACTATAGTATCAGGCTCATGCCTCCCACTCTTCGAATACCCTGTCAACACAGTAAACCAAAATGTCAACAATTCGAAACCAAATTCCCTCTCAATCTCACAAAAAAGCCACCAAATTTATGCAAACCTCGATTCCTCAAAGCGTAAAACTCCTCCCAATCCTTCTTCATGCCGTCGAAATCATCGGACGCCGGAACGGCGGCCTTTAGCCTGAACTTCAACCCCTCGATGTTGAGCTCAATTCCATCCATTTTCTCAACAATGCGCCTTCGCCAATCCAATAACTTCTCCTCCAAGGCCTTCTTCGCGTCCTCTCCGTCGTTCTTCTCCCCTTTGGTCCCCGCGACGGAGCCCAGGTCGCGAATGAAGAGCGTGCCGAGCGCGAGAGGATCGTCGCGCTTGCGATTCTTGAGGTCCTTGACCCGCCGGATCCGGAGGTCCTCCTCGGGAACGAAGAGCGAGGTCTTGAGGAAGTCGATTAGGGTTCGCTTGAGCTTCCATTCGTCGATGGGCTTCGTAACGGAGGGGCTCGCCGGGTAGACCGTGAGGTCGAGCCTCACGCGCGGGACGAGCGAGAGGCCGTTCTCTATCTCTAGGGTTTCTGTTGGTGGTAGTGAATCCAACGGTCGAATACTCATCTCTGTCTCTCGATACTTCTCTGATCTCTCTGCAAATCAGGGCTTTTGCTTTGCACTGACCAGTGTTTTATAGAGAGAGAGCCGCAAGATAAACCAAACAATAGAAACAGAACTCAAATTTTTTGTACAATTTTGGCATGTTTAACAAATTATATCACGTAAAGTCATAAAAAAAAATTAAATTATTTTGTAATTAATTTTAAAGTGCTTATCATAGGATAAATTAGACAGACGATCTAGATTCATAGAGAATAATTCAAATCTCTTGTCTACTTTAGTATCTTAATTTGTGTCTAATCAATTAGATCATATTATGTTATATAAAAAAATTAAATTATTTTTTTAACTAAGGGTTAATTTCAATAATAACACTTCTAAATAAATGATTATTAATTTTAGCATCACTTTTGTATACTTTTACAATTAACATTGTCATATTAGTAGTGTGAGGTAAAATAACTTATATGTCACTTAGTCAAAATTATCATTTAAAAATACTTTAAAGAAACTCTCAACTCTCTCCCGTCCAGTCTTTCTCTCTCTCTCTACCCCATTTCAACTTTATCTCTCTATATATCTCTCTCTTTCTTTCTCTCAAGTTTGGCCTCTCTCTCTACTCGGTCTCTCTCTTCCTTACGCCCTCATTCCCTCGTCGTTAATACTCCAGTTGTGCACAGATCGAGGTTGGTACACAATTTTTTTTGTTTTTCTTTTATTATTGTCTTTTTAAATTTATTTTTGGGGAGACTTAGTATATAGAACTTGAAAAAATGACTGAGTTGAACTTAGTGTGATAGGAATTGAAAATATCTTTCATCATTTTAAGATTTTAGATGGTTTATAACTTATATGTAAACTGATTGTAACGGCCAACACGTCAAATACATAATTGACTTTGGGAGTCATAGTATTATGACTCATAGTGTTATATGTACGGTCATAATACTATGACCAGTCAGCCATAACAGTATGAGTCATTGTCTATGAGTTAAATTATAACAATATGAGTCAAAATAGTCAGTCATAGTATTATGACCGTAAGGCAGACATAATGATATGACCGTCTGGTCATAATATTATGACTGAGATGACCCATAATGTTATGATTAATACACTATAACTGCCTTATGATCGGCCATTACACAGTGTTATGACTGGTCATTTCTAATGACTCGATGACAACTAAGAGTAATTACATGTTGATTAACAGTTATTATTTTTAAAATTATTTAGGAATGACTGCTGGATTGAACGTCTTCATCAAGTACAATGGATATTGAGACCGTGCTTCAAGATACGTTGGTGGTGAAATGAAGGAGATATTGGTTCCCACTAACACAACTTATATTGGTCTTATAGATTTGGTGAGAAATGTGCTTGCGATTCGGCCACAATTAAAAAGTTTATCCTTAAGATATGTTGTTGAAGACGGGAAAGCTCCAGTGAAGATATCATCTGACTATGATATCACATTATATCAACGACATATCTTCTTCCAAAACCTTTCTTTTATTCTAAGATGACAAAAAATGGTAAAAAAAAAATAAATACAAAAAAAGAACAAGAAAAGCAAACAAAGTTGTTAACTAAAGTACTATGACTGGCACATTAAGAGTCTGAGCATTGAGCGGTCATAGTATTATGACTGACGGTCATAATTCTATGACCGCCCATCATGCAGGCTCGCTCATAGTGTTATGACTTATGGTTGCCCATAAAAAAGTACTATGACTGGCACACTAAGAGTCTGATAATTGTGTGGTCACATTACTATGACTTAGGGTCATAATGCTATAATTGCAAAGTAGTTGCACTATGAGTTTGACAATTGTGCGGTCACATTACTATGACTGAGGGTTATAATGCTATGACCACAAGACAGTCACACTATGAGCCTAACAATTGTTCGTTCACATTACTATGACCGAGAGTCATAATGTTATGACCGCAAGCTCATTAGTCAGAAAATCACACTATGCGCCTGCTTGCTTAATGGGCAGTCATAGTAATTATGACCGTCGGTCATATTACTATGACCACATGATGTGTCTGTCTTATGATCGGTCATAATAAAATTACCAAGCGATCATAATGATATGACCAGCTATCAGGCTGAGTCACATACCAAATAAGGAGCACAATGAGAATCCAATGACCCCTAAAAAGTTCAAATAACTGACCTTATCTGCTTTTATCTCATCCTCCAAAGTCTTTTTTTTCTTCTAAGATGACAGAAAATAGTCAAAGAAAAAAACAATAAATACGTAAGGAAAATAAATAAATAAACACGAAAAGCCAACAAAGTTTTCATTTTTGTCTTGGAATCCGCCATTGACCTCGTCTGTTTCGTGGCTGATTTCTCCGGCGAAGAGGGGGAGGTTTCTTCGGTTCGCTCTTCTCCAACGAAGAGGTTTAGGCGTTGATTTCTTCAGCGAAGGTTCATCGGTTCTCATCGCGTGATTGCGTGGGTTCTCACTGTCGTGGGTTCATTAGTGCTCAAGGTAGTAGATGGGACGGTGGTGGTCGTTGAGGTTTCTTGGTCTCTGTGCACACCCACGTTCATTCTCCTCCTCCTCTTTCTACTTTGAATATTTGAATTATAAAAGCCTTCATAATATATATATTCAAGGCTTTAAAACTGAAATGGGACACAAATGTCATTTTAACTCAAGTAAAAACGGTACGGTCTCACTTTTACTGACATGGCGATGCTAATTGTGAAAAATATACAAAAGTAGTGCTAAAATTAATAATCATTTATTCATAAGTGCTATTATTGAAATTAACCCTTTTAACTAATTATTTAGTGCTTATCATGAGATGATGTGGTGTGATCTAGTTAGTTATACACTAATTAAAACACCAAAAATTAGACAGAGAATTTGGATAAGGGTGTTCAAAAAATTCATCAAACCACAAAACCACCTAATCCAAATCAAAAATCAAACCAAATTGTGAATTGTTTTTTAGTTATTGGGCAGTTTGGCAGGTTTTTTATTCTAATTTTTCTGACTATTTGGTTTGTGTTTAGACTCCCAGACTGCTCCATAATCCGCCCAAAAATATACATATATAATTTTTTAAAATTTTAAAATTTTTTTATATTTATTTTAATTTTTATTAGACATAATAAAAGTTATACACCTATAAAATACACTCGGTTATATTTTTTATTAGTTTGTATTAAAACTTTAAATGGTGAACTGTTAGACATTTGTTATTTTTTAGTTATATTGTAAACTTGAATCTTACTTTTTTATTAATTAATGATTTTATAAATTTTATGAATTATTAAAAACTTTTTTAGTCTTAAACTTAGACTGCTCAAACTAAACTGTCAAAACCGCTTATGAGTGATTTTGTTCAATTTGATTTTTGTTAAAAATATCGAACCGTCTAAAAGAAAAAATTATTTTTGGTTTGGTTGGTGGTTTCTATTAAAAAAAAAAAAAATAAAAACTCGTCCAACCGACTGCAAACACCCCTAGATCTGGATTCATAAAGAAGAACTCCAATCTCTTGTTCAATTTTAGTGTTTCAATTACTGTATAACTAATTATATCATGTCATGTCATATAAAAAGTAAGGACAAATTATACGGTTGTCTTTAAATTATAGACCTTGTCACAAAATGCCCTCAAATTTTAACTTTAGTTTTTTGTTCCCTGAATTTCAATAACTCTTGTAAAATTTTTGTCTTTATTAAATTTTTACTTCTGTTATTGCTCTTGACCGCCATTTATAAACCTTTGAAGATCCTACGTTTACTTATTTTTAGGGTAAAATAATTTTAGTACGAAACATATATTTTGTGTTTTTTATAATACTAAAACAACTTAACAAAGGAACAAAAAAAAGTTGGTCTCTTGCATTATTTAGTACAAAGAAATGACTTCTGTTTCTAAGAGATTGTTCACTTCGTAGATCACACTCAAGTAAGTCCAATTCAAGTGTGAAATTAAGCTGAGTTATACGTTTAATAAATGCAACTCGAATTTTAAACTCGAATCATAACTCGAGTTGGTGAGTTTCACATATCCCATATTTTCTCATTACTCAAGTTTAATTCTACAGTGCAGATTATCTTTGCAGAAAATGACATTTTTTTGTAATTAAAATTTGACTTTAGTATAAATAAACACGAAATTTAAATTTTAAATGTTAAATTAATTTTCTTCTAAATATTTAATTCAAAATCTAAACTAAATCTAAATTTTTTATAACTTAAATTAATAAATTTAAGTTAATGAAGTGATTGCATCCTAAATTCTAATTTCTGACTAAAAGTAACGACATCGTATGCTTGTAAAGCTGGAAAACTGAAAACCCCAAAAAGAAACAACGTTACAAAATGCGGCACGTTGCAATTGGTAGCCAGGAGACTGGGTGGACACGCCGATGATATTGCCAGCCATAACACTAAACTAAAAAAGAAGTCAAAATTTTGGGAAAAAGGCCTGATCGCAGAGAGAGAGAGAGAGAGAGAGAGATGGGGCAGTGCTTTGCTTGCTTGGACGAAGGCAAGAAGGAGCAGAGGAAAGAAGAAGAAAGATTGGCCTCCGCAGAAGCCCGTGCCAAAGCTGCCGAAGCTGCCCAGCGACGGTAATTTTTCCCATTCTTTTCGCCTTCGTCTATTATTCCTAATTTTATCATTTCTTATCTCTGCTCAATTTGTTCGTTTCCGTCGAAGAACATTCGGTTTTTCAGTTTGGTTGTTGTTCATTTAAAAAGCTGAAATTTTTGGTCTTTCTGTATAAACTGGCCTAGAGTTACCTCTAATAAAGGTGTGTGTGTGTGTGTGTGTGTGTGTTTGTGTGTGTGTTTTTTTTTTTTTTTTTTTTTTTTTTTTTTTTTTTTTTTTTTTTCTTTTGGGGTCAAATTAAGAGGTTCGTGTTAATAGTTTGGAAATTTTCATTTTTTATTTAGTTTTTGGATTGCCTATGAATTAACTTATGACCATCCTATACATATGCAGAATTTTAGGGGAAAAAAATGAATAAGATTTCGATATGTTTCATATTCTTTTTAGCTTAAAAAATGGAGATTCTGAAACTACCTTTTATCTGTTTGGTTTATTTTAAAATTTAAGCGTACAGTTATAGAAAAGTTATATGTTATGGTTAATAATTTTCATAGTTGATGAAATTATTGGTTTTCAAATATTGAGGTGATTTGCAAGCACTGATCACACTTTTCCTTGTCCTGTTTAGTGTCTTAAGTCTAAACTTATAACAAGCTTTGACATATGTAGATTCGTCATTGTTATTATCATGGGTCTTATGTTCATCTTGGATATCGTTGCATTTTGGATACATCATTTTTTTAACGTTCAAAATCTCTCTACTTTGCCCCAAGAACATGATGTTGGCAAATCTGGCGGTAAAATAAGAAACGAGTAAAATGAAGATAATATGGACACAGAGTATTTTACGTGTAAAACCCCCAAAAGAGGCGGGTTAAAAACCACAGGACAAATGTAGAAGGATTTCACTATGAAAAATGAGGATTACAACATTCTCTCTAAATTACACGGAGAGAACAATAAAAAACAATCTCTCATGTAAATGGGAGAAACACCTCACAAAAAAAGAAAAAACTGGAGAAACTAATTTCTCTCACACTATGGGAATTCTCTCTGAAGGGTGAGAATGAGATGCAAAAGTGAGAAGGAAGGAGCTCTATTTATAGCTGAGTTTTCCTTGTGAAAATCGTATGAGCCAGTTGTAAACAATTACCCCTTCCCTCAAATGTCAGTACCAAATTTGTTGCTGACTTCCGCTTTCTCTCTCCCCTTTTTTTTTTCTTCTTTGCTTCAAAAGTTGTGGCTGCCTTTGGCTTATTAGGCAACGCTTGCACGTGATTGCGTGGGTTCAAGACGGCCACTTTCCAATACTCTTTAGTCATAAGAGTGTGACTTATCTGTTATGTTTAGAGATTGATTCTTACATGCAAAATACGTATTAACTTACATGCCAAACATGTGTGTTTTTGTAGCAAAAGAACAAGAATGGCAGAATAGTTCATGTACTAGCATGGTTGTTAATTCGTTGTGTTAAAAAGGCTAGCTCAATTGGCGTTTGTGGGTGCGTGAGTTGTTTTCAGTGTACTGAGTTCTGGGTTCAAGTCGCAAGGGATAGTAAAAGTTTATTTGTTCTGTTAAAAAATTTCTGTTTCCATCATATTTGCAGGCAAGAGCAGTTCGAGAAGTCTGCGGCCGGAAGAGCTGCACGTGCACAGCAACAGGCGGCCGCAAAGCAAGCAGCGAACTCTAATAAAGGCGAACCAGTTTTAAAGGTGTTAATGATTGAAAATGTTTTGTTATGTGGTGATGATGTAATGATAGCTATACTAGCATATTGTATATCTCTGACTTCTGAAGGTCTTCTTAGCAGTTGAAAACTCTGCTTTATTTTATTAGAGTAGCAAACTTACACCTATGCATATAAATTATTGCTTTATTTTAGATTACACCTAAGCTGACTTATTCCATGCCACCACCTAACATAGTTATTGTATCATCTGCCATGTTTGCTCAGAGCATATTATGTTGATCTCAATATTGACAATTTTGCCGGTTCGTGATGTGAATGCAGTGGCAAATTGGATAAGGATAAGCATGGTATCTGTCCTACAGCTGTTTATAGTAAGTTGAATGTCTCGCATATATATGCATGATGTATGTACGCTATTAGGAAATCTCATTGATAATATGTGAAAGCGCTGAAGCAGTGTACTGCATTAGTGGTTGTGCTTAAAATATTTGGTGCCCCGTGTCCTTCCTGCTACTGTTTCCTTGTATCTGAGATTTTCTCAGCCAGAAAATGGGACAGGAAAAAAAGAAAAAAAAAACCTGCACCATTCACAAACAGGTTTTCATGAAATTAGTCAATTACATGGTATTGGGGGAGTGATACTGTTTGATATACTTAGGAGTTTGTTCCTTTACTTATTAGACGTCATCTGTGTTGTGTGTTTTGCAGTGTTGTGATTACAAGGATTCAACCTTATACCCTGTATTGCTAGCATCCAAGGAAAATTTTGTTATCAAACTTTATGTGCTATTTTTCTTATAAAGATATTTTTATGATTGGGATTCGTTAAGAAAAAGAAAAAGAAAAATAAAATAATGAACCTGCAATGTATATCCAGTGTCTTGTACTGCACGTGTACAAAACATCTCCCAACACTTTTGACCAGGCCTTTTTTGTTTTTTTCAAAATGATGCAACTTTAGATTAGTTAACCTTTGAAGAATCGTTAGTGACAGATTCCTTGTTTGCAACTGTTCTTTGGAAACGAGCGCGAATCTAGTTTTTAGGAGAATTTCATGGTGGATTAGAAAGAAAGAAAGAAAAAAAAAGGAAAACTTTAGGAAACGGTTTTGAGCCATCAAATTATGTTATATTTTCATAATTTTCTCAGCCTAATATGACATTGATGTCATTTGTACTATTCAAACAAATTTTTCAATAGACGGGCTGCTTTTACCCTTTTTTTTTTTTCTAGTCAAAGAACCAGAGAATGAATTTCAGCAGAGGAACAATGAAACAAATTCCACCAAGAAAAAAGAAATGCAACAATCCAACAAAATAATTTGAGACGCAAGGTACCATGTGCTTTCAATTGCTTGATATTTGATAAAATTTAACTAGTGAATGGCGTACGGGTCTAAAATGAGCCCCTAATCTGAACGGCATTTTGATTTAAAAGAGATGAACTGAAAACTACTTGAGATTTATCAAAGGGGCAATTAAATGCTATACTATACATTGTATTAGAATATTAAGCAACGGTGAGAGGAGATTTGACTCAAAAGCTACAAAGAGGTAGCCATGGAATATTATACATTTTAATCAACACGAGTGTAGCAAGCATGAAAATCCATCTTTCAGAACAACTGATATGATGAACTCGCCGATTGTTATTGAAGTTGGCAAGCAATGCTTTGCACTGGAGCTGACATCTTGAGCTCATGAGCAGCTTGAAAAAATTCTGCTGCTTGCTGCAATAACCCTTCGGATTTTGAAAGCAATCCAAGGTTAAACCACGCTTCGTGGTTTGTTGGTTCCAGTCGTAGAGCGTTCATCAGAAAGCTTCTTGCTATCGGGAGTGATTGGCTGCCCAGTTTCATCAACACTTTAGCAGTTGAAACAATGCTTGGGACATAATCTGGGTGTATCGACAGGGAGAGTGAGAATGAAATGAGAGCTTCCTTGTGCAACGCTTGCGCCTCAAACAACAGTCCTGCAATGAGCCAAAACGCGGTTCATTACTATATGCTTTAGTTGCACACAAAATGTAATTTCGTTGAAAGGACAGAACAACACGTTCCTACCCGTTGTGTGCCAACTACTAGGAGAGTAAAATTCAATAAGCTTGGCTTTGTCCGTGCATACTTTTGCATCAGGCCATAAACCAAGTTTTGTGTAAATGCTAGCTAAATCCTGCCAGGCTTCAGTTTCCAACTTTCTTTGCGCTAATGCCTGCAGAAGAGAGAGAGAGAGAGAGAGAGAGAGAGATGAGAAATATTTTTGGGTAATGAATCAAGCAAGTGCCAAGGCAGATTCAGTGCTAACTGTGCTTAAAAGCTACTTTAAAGAAGTACCCAAATGGCCCATAAAGTGCTTAAACCAAGGATTAAAAAAAGTGAAGACAAAATGATTTCAGACAGCCCAATATCTTGTACGGAAGAGAATCGAGTACCTGCATCTTTTGGAGGAAAGTTAATATGGTTGGGGTTTTCAAATTGTTGAATGACTAGGAAATTTTTCACGATTCACATAAAAATATTCCACCATAAACATGCCTCTACCTTTTTTTCACCCCTTTTCATGTTTCTTAACTGTGAACAGCTGAACACATGAGATGTTGGTGCACGCGTAGCATAATACAAACTTCAATACAAACCTCGGGATCAAAGTTGTCTGTCTGAGAAGAATTCTTAGTTCGAAGTTCCTTCTGTGCTTGAACTAAAGCTAGCAAGACTCTGTAGGTCTCTATTGCTCGTTTGGGCTGTTCCTGAGCAACTTGTAGCACAGCTTTCAACCTAAGAAGTTCTAATTGATCCGTTCTCACAGCTTCGTCCAAAGCAAAATCAACTATTGTTTCGGCATCCTTGAACTTCTGCTTCGCAGAGACGACGAGGGCTAAAAGCTTCCACCCACGTCCTGTGCTGCCAGCCACCATACCAGTGTATGTCATTGCGCTGTCAAAAGCTGCATCTAGATTCCTTTGCACAGCATTTTCTAGACTAAGGCTAAATAGTACATCAGGATCATTCTTCTCACCAAGAGCAGCATTGTTTAGAGCATGCAAAGACTCTCTTTGAAAAATAAGTCTTTCGGAATCCGACACAGAAGCTCTAGCTGCATTGCCAAAACAAACACCAAGGAACTTATGGGCTTGGCCCCTGAAATGCTCATACTGATTGTTGGCCAAATTGATTGCTTTGCGAGAAAACTCTATCCCTTCCTGGGCATGAATGGGATCTTGAGAACACAGCTTTGCTCCGTAGAGAAAAGAAGGAAACCGGGATGTGTGGTTTACTTCTGAACAGCCTGCAACCTTTTTCAAAAGGTTCAAGGCTACTTCATTCTGACCTGCAGCACTATAACATAGAGCAAGGAAGTACCATCTGTCGGCCCGGTTATAAATTCCAGGAAGAATCTGCTCCACATGCTCAGCTAATAGTTCGAATAGTCCAGAAACCGAAAGCGCATAAGTTAAGTGATCCACAATTTCCGGATCCCATTTTATCTCATGCAATGCCACCTTTCTCATGAGTATCAACAACAAAAGGATTGCTTCCTCCGTACTATTTTTAGGGGTAGTTGTACCCCACACTTGATACTGAAGAGGAAGGTTTGTTTCAACACCACCATAGAGTAATGTCGCTGCTAAGCTTTTTTGTACAGTTGCCAAGCTCTCGGCATCCAAATTCCATGGCTTTACAAGAGCCCGGCGATACGCAGTAATGGCATTGTCAAGAAACCCTGCCCTTGTCCACAGATTTGGGAGCAACTCTAATGCTTTGTGAAACATGTCCTGCAATTTGCAGTCTTCACCAAAGCCCCCAGGCATTCCATTAGGCAGCGCCAACTCGACTGTATCAAGAATTATTTTGCACTCCTTTGCAGCATCTAACATGATTAGAAAAGTATGAAAACAAAACCAACTATTATTATACTTGTAATCGACTTGGGTTTATCACTTTTAGTTCTAGTCCATGATGTTCAAACAGACTAAAAGAAGAGAAATTTTACATACCTATATGTCTTCCAAGCTCATCCAATGATCTTGCCTTGAGCAACATAGCTTCAACAAGAAGGCTAACAGAGTGCATGGACATTATACCAGAAGGCACAACAACATCACCTTTAGAACGCGGTTTTCTCTGCCTAGTTCTCTCAACAATGGCCTTGGTCATTCTTGGGGTTAAACCCTTTACATCAATGCCTTGAAACACCAGAAGTGCAGCTTCAAAATTTCCCCTTTGGTACTCAAGCCTCCCTAACAAAGCCCTGGCTTCCTGTAATCACAAAAGAGAGATAAATTAACAAGCCAAGGAGTTATATATATATATATATTAGAGAAATGAAAGAAAAGCTACCTCATAATTCAAGGAAAGAGCTTCTTTGAGAGTGGATTCAGCCTCATCCACTTGAATGTCCTCAAACTTTGATTCCCAATCTCCGGTTCTAGACGAAAGACCACTCGCCGAGAAGTCTCTCGTGGCGAGTGACTCCGGCGAATGCGGTGGCTCTTCCAACTTAAATTGCTCTCCTGAACATGCACACAACATCTTCGACTCTTCTTTTCCACCCCAAGAAAAGAAAAAATGTGCTTGGCTACTTGGAAAACTTTTTCCCGGAAAATTTATAAGCTACTAAAACAACAACTTCTCACTGGATTCTTTCACGTGGGACACCTGGAATTTGAGTTGAAACAATTCCTGTCTATAAACCCAATTTCCTTTTTCAGACTAGAAATTATAATGCACATTGATAAACAACTACAAGTTATCCCATATATGGATGACTTTAGAAAATATCAATGTGAAAAATGAAGGACCCAGAAAAAGGTTCCTTTTCACAATGCTATTTTGCGAAATTAGTTGTACATAACAGATTATGAACCAACAATGGAGATCTACAAAGCAGACTGAAAAGGAAAGGAAAGAGATAAAAGAGAAGGGAACTGGACAATAATAAGGTTGAAAAGGGCGAGACGAACGAAGAAAGGCCTTGGAATTACCCACCTGAAAGAAACTCACGAATCCAAAACGCGTTTTGTAGTAGTCGTAGAAGCCATGAAAGCTACCTCACGGTTCAAGTCTCTCTCTGTTGTCTTGGTGGGTTTTCAAAATTTGGAATCTCTCTCTCTCTCACTCTCTCTCTAGCTCAACAAATATAATCCAACAATTATACCTCCAAATACTTAATTCAAAAAGACAGAAAATCGTAACGCCGTGGTTGTGGCGCTGTGAGGGAAAAATGTACGGTGTGTTTAATTTATTAATATGAGTTTATATATAATTTTATGTAAAAATATTTTATTATAATACAAAATTTAAATATAATTATTTTTTAAATTTTTTTATTATAATAAAATTTAAAATTTAAATTTATGTTAAAATCTGTTTAGCTCATAAATTTAAATCATGTGATTTAAATTATTTTTAATTTATGTATATTTTTTATAAAAAAAATATTGTAAGGAGATTATAATAAAACTCTCACTTTTGCTAAAAAAAAATAAAAATACAACTTTGATATGGGCAGTTGTTTGTTTTTTGTGTGTCATCGGCTTTAGTAGTGCAGAAAAGGTTGGCTAAAAGTGGGTATGGGTGTGTAGGGGCTAACTTGGGGTTTGCAGAGTCTATATGACATTCATAGATTCTCTGTTTTTTTCCTCTCTTCAATGCTTTGTTGCTTCGGTTATAAATTGTGACTTCAGAATGTGATTTGGGCACCCCTGGTAAAGGAGAAAAGGACCTGAAAATTTTAATTATATTCATATGGCATATAAATGAGGACTTTTTACGCATTTATTTATAAATGTCACATGATAAATTAAGCAACACTCATAGAATTGAATAAAAATTTACTAATATGATATTTTTCTATATCTCACCAAAAGTTTTTACATAAATAAATACTAGAGATTTTTTTGTTATTATCTTAAAATTGGAAGTTGGCTAATAATGAACTCAGTTGGCTCCTTAATGAAATTAACAAATTACCCTACGGCATTAAAGGGTCTAATCAATATTGACAGGTGATACCCTTTTTATTTAATGAGTAACTCTTTTCTTTATTTCAATTACTCAAACAATTAACAATAAAGATATTCGACTCTGCTTTTCTTTTAATTCTGGATGGCTCCAGATATGTGGCAAAGGAGGATGAGATGAAAAGTTTCTTTAAAATGATATGTGACTTCTTTGAAGAATGAGAAAGTAACACGTTTGCTGTGACTCCATAATTAAAAAGTACATGAATAAGACAATCGATGATATTGTTTTTGAATAGATTGTTAAGTAAAGAATATCACGACCTTCGGTATACTTTAAAACTAACAGTATAGAATGAGTTGGAGTTGATGATTGTATTGATTTAAAAGGTGATAATTTTACGGTTCTGTTTATTTTATCGGGTTTTGTTATAATAAAAAATTTTAAAAAGTAGTTACATTTAATTTTTTTATTATAGTAAAAAATTTTCATATAAAATCACATTTTAATTTAAATTAAAAATTTAAATCAGTGAACTAAACATGTCTTACATTTAAAGGAAAAAAAGAACAAAATTTTCTCATTTAGTTCGTTAATTCGAGTTTTTAATTTGAGTTGAGATGAGATTTTATAGGGATAAATAGGGTGCTTGTAGAATTAAACCTAAGAAAAACGACAGTGGTTTAGGATAAGTGTATCATCATTATCGACAACCTTTTTTGACTAATTATAGGGCCCGTTCATTTCGCTGATTCGAGTTTGTAATTCAAGTTGAGATGTAATTTTATGTGAGAGTTTTTTACTAAAACAAAAAAGTTAGATGTGACTGTTTTTGAGAACATTTTACTGTAACAAAACTCTAATTCTAAACTCGAATCGATGAAGTAAATGAGGCTTTTTACTGTAGCAAAAAAGTTAAATGTGATTATTTATGAGAGTTTTTTACTGTAGCAAAACTCAAATTCTAAATTCGAATCAACAAAATGAACGGGTAAGCTACCTCTATAAAATGACGTGCTCTAAGTATAATGCAGAGGCGCCCGTATCAATACAATAAAGTATAATGTCCACCAACATTTTGAATTCAAAATAGCAGAGCACTCTTTGAGCTCTAGTTTGACATTGAGCAATGACTTTCTTTACTTTGGCTAGCTGGTCAGCCATCCCATCCTCACCAGTTTCCACAATATTATCAACAGCTTATTAATATTACTTTTTTTTCTTTTTTTTTTTGTGACTATATACTATGAACAAACATTTTTCCTTGAAACAAAAAAAAAAAAAAAGTATTTAAGTGCTTTTGTTTTCTCTGGAAAAATTTCCTAATGAGCTTTACTTTGCATTATGATGATATATTACTCCACGTTAAAGACACCGTTAACATTTTTCTTTATTTATTTTTTTAAAGGTTGACACTTCAAGGTTCCCACATAAATCTTGTAATTATACTGTGCTTACTGTCTAGTATACATCTTTCCTTACCAAATGTCATCTTAATCAAGCTGTAGTCCTCATTTATATACGTAATTACACTACTATATAGATCTGTCGTTTTGCCATTGAAGCTTAGGATACAAGATTGGTGGGGACATCGACAGCAACTACTTATCCATTTATATTGTCTTTATTTCAGGCGGAGACGATTTGGAGATCCAGCTACCAAACAATGAAGGTAAAACCACCTTATGTGGCTATAGAAAGGCACGTTCATTTCGTTAATTCGAATTGAGATGTGATTTTATGTGAGAATTTTTTACTGTAACAAAAAAGTTAAATGTGACTGTTTCTGATATTTTTTTACTATAACAAAATTTAAATTCTAAACTCGAATCGATGAAGTGAACGAGAGTCTTTTGATATGAATCATCACAACATTGGATTCTCAATGTTTGAATCTTTTGTAAAATTGATAATAATGTTAACGAGAATCAAAACAGGAAAAAGATAATAACCAAAATATATTTACCGTGTTTTGTCCCTTTTCTTCCCCCCTGAAATCACTAAATTTCATGTTAATAATGTCAACAAACGACACCGATAATCACTGCAGTAAAGATGGAAATTATCCCACAAAAAGAGAAAAAAAGGCAAAAAATTAGTCACATGGGCTGCACTTGTGTGATACTACCAATTTCTTGTTAATCATTACTCTCCACTTAGCAAAATACGCACGTGGGTTTGATGGACTAATTTATACAGTTGTAGGGATAAATAGGGTGCTTGTAGACTTAAACCCAAGAAAAACGACAGTGGTTTAGGATAAGTGTATCATCATTATCGACAACCTTTTTTGACTAATTATATGAACTTTATTGGTTTTTTCCTCGTTTTGCCTACTATATTGACATCGGTTACCACTCTTGCACGCCCCTCTATAAGAAGGAAAATACTCGAATATCCCACATTAATTTAAAATTTTTTAGTATATACGATAGACATTTGAAGAAATTTTTATACTAGAAAAGGAATACTATCAGCAGCCAACGTTTATTTTCATTGGATTATAGTTAAATTTCATGTAATTATGACACTACAATATCTACGACTAAAGTGTTTTTAATTAATCAAAATTTCACATCAGTACTACTAGGTCTTTATTCAAAACAGGAAAAAAAAAAAAAAAAAAAAAAAGAGGGGGAGGAGAAGAAGAAGAAGAATTATTCCCCAAAAATAATGATGTAAAACATCTTCTGTATATTATATGATGCATGCATGCATCTGAAAATAAATAAATAAATAAATAAACTAAAAACTAATCATGAAACCCACTAAGTTATGGTCAAGTTAGTTAATTAAAAAGACTAATAATCTCAAGTAAGCTAAGTAATCTGGTAAAATCATGATGCTAATTTGTCGAATTTAGAAATATACATTTATCTTTTTTGGCTAAAGATCGATAGGATTGGCCTCTAAACCCTATATATACCCCACAAGATGATGCAAAGTAGATGTGCCTTTGGAAGCTTTTGAAGTTGAAGAACTGAAATTTAAATCATAATGCATGCATGTGAAGGCCACCTCTTCATTGTTTGGCAAAATTCTCAAGCAAAGGCACCAGGCAGTACGAAAAATGATGGTCTGACTATTTGTTATATGTATGTATATACCAAAAAACAAAAAAACAAAACGAAAGAGTTATTTTTGGAAGCTATCTCTAACATTATTTGAGCCTCGTTCACTTTATGAATTTGAGTTTTTGATTCGAGTTGAGCTGTGACATTTTCTAAAAGCTTTTCACTGTAGTAAAAAATTTTAATGTGATATATTATGAGAATTTTTTACTATAAAAATTTAAAATTAAAAACTCAAATTGGTAAAATAAATGAGGCTTGATAGTCTGAAACCAAAAAAATATTACATTGATCAGCTGGTACAAGTAAAAATATATATATATAAATATTCTCTACCCTTCTTTTGTTTTAGCTTTTGAAAATGAAAAAAAAAAAAAAATGATTTGCATGATGCATGTCCTCAGATTTTTACAGTAGACCAAGAGGCAATTGGGGCAGTAACTAATGGGGTTCTGTTGTCTTTTACCAAACATTCAGTCTTTCAGCAAACGAATATCTGACACATATTTTGGAGCACAGACTTTCTCACCCTTTACAGCTTTGGAGACTCTCACTCCCACTGTCTTATGTCTCTCTCTCACATTATTAATTTACATTATATTCGTTCATTTTGTATATTTGAGTTTAGAATTTAAATTTTATTATAGTAAAAAACTCTCATAAATAATCATATTTAACTTTTTTACTATAGTAAAAAGCTCTCACATAAAATCAAATATCAATTCGAATTAAAAACTCGAATCAGAGAAGTGAACGAACCCATATTTCAACCATATTGTTATGCTTATCAAGTTCGGATGAGATTGAAAATTGGTATTTGTTTCAACTGTCTTTTTTCGTGTCTTTCTTTTATGATTCTCCAATAATGTCAAGGTTCAATTTTATATATATATTTTTTTCTCTAAAATTATATATATGTTCTAGTTCTGTAACATTTTCATATATGAAAAATATGCTTATTTCAATATTAAATAATCATAACCCTAGAAGTTTTATTATAAGAAATATCTATCACACAAAATATTAATACCAATTACAATTAAGAGGGTTTAAAAGAGTTTGTAAAATATTAATTCAAACCAATTAAAAAAATAAACTAAACCAATTATAATCAATTTAATTTAAATAAATTAGATCTTTTAATTAATTTGATTTGATTTAAAAATCTTAACTAATTTATAATTGATTCGGCTTGCTTTTCACTCAAAAAAGCGGTTTTGTTAGTTTGCACATAAAGGGACATATGTGTCTTGTCGTTTCTTGCAAGATTACAGTTTGAAAACGTGTCGTTACTTAGTTTTTTTTGCTAGAAAGTTATTCAGTGTTGTTGTCTTCTTAATTTTATATCTTTTCATTTTCTGGGTTTTATTGGGTTTCCCCGATTTTATTTGTGATTTAGTACAATGGTCGGTCGCTTATTTTTTTTTGTCGTTTAAAGATTTACGCCATACCTAATATGTTGTCATTTTTCCCTAAAAATATTTATCGTTTGTCAGGAGAATTACGTTTTTTTAATGATCTAATGTCGTTTTGTCCGTATTTGATGCTCATTCGTTTTCTTTCCAGCTGCTCTTTTGTGAGAAAAAAAAAATGCTTTTTTAAAGTGTTGTTCTTCACAAGTTATCGCCATTATTAAAATGATGTCATTTTTTAGCAATATTCTAGTTTACGCTTTAAAAAATTCCTTCGATATTTATGTTCTTTTTTGTTTGTCACGCCCCCAACCCCAAACAGGAGTCACCGACGTAGAAATTTATTTAGAAATAAAATATAGATTAAGAAAAGTGGTTAAACATATAATAATGTTAAAAATCAATTTTAAGAATCAATATTTAAAAGTTTCTAAACAAACCCCAAATTGAGTTTTAAGAAAAGAGTGAGACAGACTTTTCAAATCACAATCTCAGTCAAATTAATTTTAAAAGTCAGCCTCTGACATTATGTCAGTTTTCCCAATAAGAATTCTATATTGTGCATACATAAACAAAACAGAAAAGTAATATACTTACATCAACCACATTCTAGTAGAATTTAAAGTTACAAATCATAAGATTATATATGCCTTAGCAATAAACAACAAGAAAGAAAGTACTCCACAGCTTCTTCTCTTCTTGAGTGAATTTCATCACCGGTACTCACCACATACTCAGCACTACTTCTACATCCATGGGAGAGGTTTAATACATATAAAACAGAAGAAAAGTGAGCGAAAAACCCAATATGATATAATTTTATAAAACTGAATTAATAAATAAAAGTATAGGGTCCGAACATGTCATTCAAAACTGAACATCCTTTTTAATAAAAGTAAGTCTCAAAAGTCTGTATTACGGTAAGTGGTTCATGATGAGTCACTTACGTTATCACAAGACCATGATATCACCACCGTTGTGGTCTGTATGAGTTTCGGGACCTGCCCCTAAAGATACAATCTCAGGCCATTAACATGTTATTGTTTCTTAATATTAAGAAAATATCATATAAAACTCTTCTTTAGGTTTCAATGATTTCAAATACGTTTTTATCTTTAAAACGTTTTCATAAGCCAAATATATTTAAAATAGGCTAACAAGGATGTGGACAATAATATCTTATCTCTTGACAATTTAGTCTACGGATAACTTTACGTTGTTTAACCGTCTATTCTTGAAGCTCCACGTTCGATCATGCCACTAGTTTCGTCATCAAAATAATGTTTTAAAATTGAGATCTCACCTCTAAAACAATTATAGTTTAATTATGTACAATTACTTTCTATTAGTGTACCTTGATTCAAGTCTTAAGTTTATACACAGCATCAAAATCCAAGTTAAAGTTTTTTTTTTTTTTTTCGATTTTGCTGCAGCAAAGTGACCAAAAAAAGAAATGAGAAAAAGAAAGAAAAGAAAAGAAAGAAAAGATAAATATCAAAAGATATTTAAAAGAATAGATAAGAAACTTTCGGGGTGGAATCATAAAACCTGAAAGTAATTAAAAATTTTAATGACATAATTAATTAAGAAAAATTAATATTAGACGCATTAATAAATCACAATTAACATAATTAAATCTGTTTAATTCTTCAGATTGTTACATTATTAATATTTGATACTTTATTTTTTTGTGTTTTCTTAGCATATTGTCGTATCTTTGTATTTTTTCCTCTTATTTTTCTGTTATTTTGGGATGATCATGTCGTTTATGGAGACCGTCCTTTTTTTTTGAGAAAATTTTTGTTTTGTATATTTGAGTATTTAATTCGAGTTAAAAATTAAATTTACATGAGAGTATATACTGTAATAAAAAATGTTAAATTTAAATTTTTATAAAAAAAATATTATATTAAAAACTCAATGTGAATTGAATTTGTGAAACGAAGGTGGCCATGTTTTCATAATTGCATTTTATTGTTCCTATCTTAAACGTCGTACCATTTCTTTGTGCGTTATGATGTCGTCATCTAAATGTACTATTTTTTCATGACTTTCGTTGTTCTCGTTATTGTAGTTCTATAAAATTTTTGTTGTTTTTCTGATATATTGTCGCCCTCAAAACAAGTGTCGTTTTCTCAAAATATTGTAGTTTTAAAGACGCTGTTTAACATCATTACCATTTAACTTGTTACTTTCCTTTCTGCGTTTTCTTAGGATGTTGTTGTTACTTGTTTCTCGGGATTTTTTCTTGTTCATGTTGTTCTAACGCATTGCGTCGTTTTCTCAGATATTGTCGTCTATTACATTTTGATGTCATTTCTTTCTCCTGCTTTTCAGATTATGGTCTTTCCAAACGTTTTTCTTACATATTTTTAATTTCTTTCTCCATATGACTTATCGACCTTTATTTCTAAGAATATGTCGTTTCTGGCAAAATTGTAGCTCTAAGAGTTGTCATTTTTAAATATATTGTTCCATTTTAAACTTTATACCGCCTTTGTTGATATAATCGTTTGTCCGGATTATTTATTTCTCAGTCGTTCTAAAAGAAGACGTCGTTTCCTATGTTTCCGTTTAAACAAGGTTATGTCGTTTGAACAAAAAAAATACTTTTTTTTTTTTTCACCACATTTCTACGCTGTTGAATATCTTGTCGTTTCTATATGATGCCGTTTCCCGACGATGCTGTCGTCTCTTTTCTCGATAACTGGGTCCGCTCATCGGTCTCTGTCTCCGTCTCCACCGGTGGGATTTCTTCAAAATAGAGATTAGAGAGTGGACTTCTGCTGACAGTTACAGAGAGAAAGAGAAACTGAGAGAAAGAAAGAGAGTGAGAGAAATCGCCGCCGTTTGAGGTCGAAGATGCTCCGGAAATGTGGAGGGAGATCGGAGACAGAGAAGCGGGCAAAATTCGCCCAAATGCGTTCGCGAATCGCTTTAAGCGGAACCGAATTGAGAGCCTCCAGTTATCCAATCACAAAGACATCGTCTCCGCTCACCGAGGATCCATCAATTCCCTTCAGGTAATCCTTGAAACCAATTCGAATTCGAAATCAGACCGATCAATTTCACCGTTTCCAAATTCGAAAAATTTTCATATTCTGAATCATGAAACCAGGTTGATTTGACAGAGGGACGATACCTGCTATCCGGCGCCTCGGACGCGTCCGTAGCTGCCTACGATGTTCAGCGTCCGACGGAGTACGAAGGCAAAGGAATCATAGGGAAGCACAATAGCTTGTTCGTCGTCGACAGGACTCACGAGAGCGGTCATCAATATGCCGTTTCTTCGGCCGTGTGGTATCCTATAGACACGGGGCTGTTTGTCACCGGTTCGTACGATCACCATATCAACGTATGGGATACGAATACCACGCAGGTTGTGACCAACTTTAAGATGCCTGGGAAGGTTTATAAGATTGCCATGTCCTCTTTAGCGACCTCCCACATGCTTATCGCTGCTGGAACTGAAGATGTTCAGGTTCGCCTCTGTGATATTGCCTCAGGGGCGTTAGCTCACACGCTCTCCGGTCACCGTGGTATGTATGCCAATGCTTTTTGGAATCTATGTCACTTGCGTGTCATCGTAATTGGAAAATCTTTTAGATTGAGAGAGTTTAGGGTTCAAATTTAGTTAATTGAACAGCAGCAGACTAACTTATGGTGGAATCTTGGAATTATTAGAGCGTTTGGAAACTGTAATTTTGGTAATGATGTGCCCAATGACATAAAGGCATTGCTAAGTTTGTCCAAATTAGCTGGAGTGTGCTAATTACAGTCTATTATAGACTATTTTTCTTTTTACATATATTTCCTTAATGTTCTCAATATGTTGCGACGAAAGGGGCCATTATTACGCTTGTTTATGTAAATGTCTGTGTGTGAAAAGTTAGTGACACATATCAAAAGAAAAGGTCGCTGTATTTAACACTCCCGTTAGACAAATGTTTCTGTATGAGTTCACGCTGGGCGTAAGTCGCTTATGCTATTTTTTTATTTTTTTATTTTTTGTAATGGCAGATGGTGTGATGACGGTTGAATGGTCTAGTTCAAGCGAGTGGGTTTTGGTTACTGGGGGATGCGATGGTGCAATTCGTTTTTGGGACATCAGACGTGCTGGATGTTTTCTCGTTTTGGATCAGTCCCAATCTCAGCTTGGCCGACGCCCTCCTATTCTTGATCGGTCTGCCACTAATAAGGTTTTTATTCTCTGCTGGTAGTCTTTCTTGCTCTTAATTCCACCTCCTTTTTATCCGCTTAATATGGTAGAACGATATTTGCATCTATCCTTACATTTGTTCACTGATACTTTTGGGAAAATGAAGCTATTTAAGCTCATTTATTTTATCGATTTAAATTTAAAATTTGAGTTTTGTTACAACAAAAAACTCTCAGAAACAGTCACATTTAATTTTTTTTATTATAATAAAAAACTTTTACATAAAATCACATCTCAACTCGAATTAAAAATTTAAATCAACAAACTAAATATGCTCTTAATTTAATGTATTGTTTGAAGCGGCACAACCCTTTTTTTTATGAGGGAAATGTTAAAGCCCTTTTGTCCTTCTGTTATCTTTTTCACTTTGCTTTTTGCTTTGTGTTTTATACTGCAGTTGTTCTCACAATAATAGAAACTATTTCGATTTTAAGAGTGGTGTCCAAAAGCTGAAGCAAGCTTATGAAATCAAAACTTTCTTATACTCTTCCTGATAATATTTTTCTGTATTTCATGAAGGTCTCTTCATCCAAGTCCTCGTCACCAAGCCCAAATTTGCCTGCGAAAGCCCGAGCAGCGCAAAGGAAACTTTCTAACGGCAGCAGTATGAAACAATCGCCTATTGCTAAAATTCCTGCCAAAGGACCCCTGAGGCAAAGATTACATCCTGGGATGTTGTCTGCTCAGGATCGTGCAACCGCTCATTATGGGGCGGTTACTGGGTTAAAAGTTACTGAAGATGGCATGCATCTTCTAAGTGCAGGTAGGGGCTTGTTTAAGTTAGAGCTCTAAATACTTCTCAGTTTATCTTTCATTAAATTGTCATTAAAATCGTCTCGAGTATTTTGGATATAGCTAGCTTTGAAGTTTGATGGCATATTTGCGCAAAATAGATTCATATGGCTATTATCTTCCACATGTCAACTTATTTAATGCAAATATCATGGAGGCATAGACTAGTAATAGTAGCCTTTATAGTAATTATAATACTGTGGTGATACATTTACGTAAGTAGAAGGGCATTTATTTCATTATCACAGCAATAATATCTCTTCTTATTTCAGGTTCTGATTCAAGATTGAGGCTGTGGGACGTTGAATCCGGTCGCAATACTCTAGTGAATTTCGAGACTGTGCGCCTGCAAACCAGCAAGCCTATGCAGTTAGCTACAAGTCAGAATTCAGCCCTTGTTTTTGTTCCATGCATGACAACTGTAAAGGTCATTCATTCTTCTTCATGTTTCAATCTGTTGAACTCTTCAGCTGTATGAGAATATCTTTAAATATTTATTATCTGGCTATTTTAATTCCTGATTTTTTTGGATTTTCAGGCATTTGATATGTGGTCGGGTATGACGGCCCTGACATTTCGTGGCCACTATGAATGTGTAAATTGTTGCTACTTTAGTTTTCAGGATCAGGTACAATCATAACGCTCTCACTTTCTTTTAGGCGCTTTATGAAGTAAAATGAAGAGGTTGTCACTCCAAAGTACTTGTAAAACCATTTTGTTACCATCATAGGATTAAATCCATGAACAAAAGTTCTGTTCGTTGAATTTCTGAAAAATTAATCCTTTTTTTTTGGCGGAGTTCTGAAAAATTAATCTTGGAACTAGATTTTTCTATGAAAAAAAATCTTAGAATTAGATTGATACGTGTCTTGAGAAACTTTAAATTTAATTTATTTTATCGATTTTAATTTAAAATTTGAGTTTTATTATAATAATTTTAAAAAATAATCACATTTAATTTTTTTATTATAATAATTTTTTTTTTTTACATAAAATTACATTTTAATTTAAATTAAAAATTTAAATTAATAAACTAAATAAAGTCTTTAATAAATTTGTTTGTATTATTGTATTCGCGCAGGAATTGTATACAGGTGGCAATGACAGACAAATTCTTGTCTGGTCACCGTCCAGATTGGTTTACGATGCAATGGTAAACCCAATGGCGTCTTTATTATCGCGTGTTTTTATTTTTCCTGTATATCTAGTTTAAATCATACGATTACTTGTAGCTGCTCAGTACAGGAAAGTATATCATTAGTTTTGGGTGGAATTGCAGGATGAAGGACCACATCAGGACCAGGATAATTGGAGCGACTGAAATTTGCTGCTGTTGCAACGTGGATCTTCATACTCCTGGAAGTAAAAGCCCTTTGATATAAATTTTTGGATTTATATCCAGGTGCTCCAGCGAAATGTGCTTTGTCTAACTCGTAAAATAGTTTTTTTTTTCTCCTTCTCTCTCTCCCCATGTCTTTGTCGCGTCGCGTCGTGTAAATATACATGTACTACCCATTTTTTGTACGATAGTTTCGTGTACTTCTATAATAATAGATTCTGGATTAAACATCGTGACTTGCTAGTTACTGGATTCAAATTACGTAATTAGAATTATTTTTAATTTATGTATATTTTTTATAAAAAAAATATTATAACGAATTATGAATCATGATTCGAATTAGAAAGTGAATTTAAGTACTAAATGGACCTTAAATATTTTCAATTTGAGATTTGAGATATTACGGCTTTGTACCTGCATACATAAACTTCACCAGGTCAGACATTACTTCAAAACATTTTGGATATGCTGCAAATTAAGAAAAGGTTACGACAAGCATTTAAAAAATAATAATAATAAGAGATTTTTTTTACTATGATAATATATCAGTAAGTTAAATTTTATATTTGTTAAATTTATATAAAAATACATAATTTTAAAATTTAACGGTTAAAAAACTTAACATATCAATACGTCATGTAAAAATTTAAAAATTTAACGGTTAAAAAATTTAACTTACGTTCAAAAAAAATTTAATCTATCAAACATTAAGCGTATCATAAAATCCCCTAAACAATAAAAGGTTGAAACAGAAACTTTTAAAATGAACATGGCCACTTATTAACGTCTGGGGTCGCATGATGGTGACCAATTAGACACACTGATACTAGAAAAAGTTAAGCATCAATGAAAAGTGAAATTATCTACCGGCAAAACGCTCCTGAAAATTATCAATCTCTCTAAAATCAGCAGAATTATTTTGAGAAGCCTTGGTCAATATTGTGTGTGCATATATAATTTTGTGCTAGTCAAACTGCTCTAGACCCCTCTTTAACATCTTATATGATCTTCATCAAACTTTTTCTTAAAATTCCAGAAAAAATTAGAGGTTACATCAGCAATATAACATTGGTTAACTTAAAGTCTATTTAGTTTGATGATTTAAGTTTTTAATTTAAATTGTTACGTAACTTTATATGAAAATTTTTTATTATAATAAAAAAAAATTTAAATGTGACTGTTTTTAAGAATTTTTTACTGTAATAAAACTCAAATCAACAAAATAAACATGATCTTAACTGTTCAAAAAAATTTTCTTCTTGACAAGATAATAATAATAATAATAACTTGTATATTAGCAATATATAAAGTTCAACGTACTGATCAAGACTTGAATAGCTCCACCTTTAAAAAAGTTATCTACAACTTCCTTAAAAGCAAAATCTAGTATGTACAACTGATCCAAGAGTTACCAAAATTGGAAGAACCAAACCAAAAAAAAAAAAAAACGAAAAAGAACAGAGATATACTAGTGACTGTACTTCTTTCCAGGGCTGATATCTCCTTGGTTCACAAAATTGGTCTTTTCCTTCAAAAAAACTACTCTCGACCTCCCACATCAGCTGTGCTAGTCCTCGGCCTATGATTATAAGGTCCCCAAAATGCTACGCAGGGACGCCATATCCTCCTCAGAAAGGAAAAGGTCATCAACATGATCCACCACTTCAGTAGGCGAATTCCCTTCACTTATGCTTGATTTTGCTTCACTTGTCTTCTCAATTAATCGCTTCTGGCACATGAAGGTACCCTGGAAATCCAGCAAATTGTAACTTAGAAACTGCAATTTCTCACCACGAGTAACCACTGAGAACCCAAAAGAAGCAGTCCAAGTTTGGAGTACACTTGAAGCAGAAGGCAAAGCAAGCCTCTCTACTCCCAAGCCCACAAGCTGCTTCTCAAGCTCATTCATCAAAACACGACACATTCCACGCCTGCGGTACTCAAACCTTGTGCCAACAAGAGGCACTTCTGCCAACTTCTCTCCATATACTCTCACAGTAGCCACAGTGACCAAGTCATCATCTTTCTCCAAAACGACAATGTAAAACCCCCTAAAGTTAAGACGGCTCAGCTTTGACTCTCTACCAAAAAACACATCCTCAACAATGTCCCTATTTGTCAACGGATCCTTAGCAGGCTCAAAACACTCATGCATCACTAAAAAAGAATTCTCAAGCTTGGTGTCGTTTTCAGTTGCCTTCAACAATGTCCAAGTCAGATTATCTTTTTCTTCACCAACTGGGATTCTTTTCCCTACAATCTTCCTCAGACCAGAACATACATCTTCACACTTTCTGCTACAGAACAAGTTCTCCCTGGAACCACCCTTTTCCAAGCCAAGATCAACCCCTGCATTCTTTAAACACCCCATGTGAAATTTTCGCTCGCATTGGTGGCAGATTAGAACACCATTATCATCATTAGTACTAACATGATCAATACTACTAGTACAAGATTCTGTTCTCGCCTCTTCCAACTTCCCTTGGCCGCAAATCCCACAACGACATGAAGGGCAAAACCAGTCACCATCTGGGGCTCTCTCAAAACCCAAACATTTGACGTGGTAAGCAGAAGGACAAGAATCACACAAAACCAACTCACCCCCATAATGACAAACACTGCAAATGTCATCACCCTCATCTCTGTCAATACTATTCTCCTCCTGACCAGTCACCATCGTAGTCCAATTCTCACTCCTTATCTGATTCTTGCAATCCCTCAAAGACCTTCCATCTTCAAGCAAAATGTTAGCAGCCGGTCTGTGATTTGTGCTCCCCACATGTTCTTCATAAGCCGTGAGAGCGAAAACCTTTGAGCAACAATCACACACTATTCCTTCGCGAGTAAGAACGCCGCCACTGAATCCTTTCCCTCGGTAATGCACTTTCGCCCCCAAAACCACCACATTGTTGTCTATCAACAACGAAAGAACCGACTTTTCAGTTCTGCGTCGTGATGAGGAAACAGGAATATTAGCAATCCTAATTCTAACTCTTTCGTGGCTATTATTATTAGGAGATCTCCTCTTGCAACTGTTCTTCAAATCCGAAACCACTTTCTTTCCTCTTATGGGTTTTGAGCATCTTGAGTCATTCAAACCCGCAATAACTCTCTTTCCCCTTGAGGGGCTAGGATTTTCAGAATTTGAATCAGTGATTGACCCGTTTTGGTCGACATGAAAGTCGGAAAATTCACTTTCTTCTGAAGGTTGAATTTGAACCGATTGGGAATTTTCCAACTCCTGATCAGCGTTTCTCCTTCTCTTCCTTTCTTTTGTTGATTCTGTCGAAGACACGGTGGTCGAGGAAGACTCCACAGACAAATTCTCCTTTTCTCGGGAAAAGTCGTTGACTTTCCCGGGAAACAAACGAGGAGAGCCCTCTTGAGAAGAGACGATGAGGGCATTGGATGCGACGCTCTCGGAAAGCATTCCGCCGTCAATGCAGGCCTTGCACGCCGTCCGAAGCGAGTAGTGGTTCTTTCCAGACGGCGAGGTGTAGCGTAACTCCATTCTGTTCTGCTTCTGTCCGTACCAGAAACGCCATCCGAGGAAGGAGAGATGGTTCCTGGCCTTCTCTCGGACGTCCGATTTGGTGAGGTCGTTTTCGTGACTCTTCTGCGCGCCGAACCTGTACCACTCGATTACCGCCTGTGGGCAGAACTCTTTTGGGACTTCCAGATACCCCTTCTTCGCCAAGATCTTCATTAGAGAAAATTTTAGCTTTCTTCTGTTCCCCAAGAACAGGATTTTCAGGAAGAAAACCCTGGCTTCTTTCTTGAGAGAGAATATAAAAAATATCGCAGAGAGAGAGAGGAGAAGATGGGAGGGGGTTGAGAATAAGGAGGTATTTTTTCTTGAGAGAATATCAAAAAGATCGCAGAGAGCGAGAGAGATAGACGAGAAGATGGGAGGGGGTTGAGAATAAGGAGGAGAAAGAATCTTTCTTGCGACGCAAGTAATGGGACTCGAAGGGTTTAAGGAGGCACACTGGCTGATAACTTTTTTTTTTTTTTTTTTATTTTTTTTGAAGTGGTTACCTGTTGAGGTTCCATTGTGTTTGTTATGATTTGCTCTATCGGATTTTTTTATTTTTTTGTCTTTTTCAAGACTAGACTGGTAGGCCATAGCTATCTAGGCTAATTATTCCTTTTATTTTTTGAATTGCCGATTGCATGATAATAATCCCTAAAAAGAAGAGGTTGTGAAACCGTATCGTCATTAATGCGAATGCGGGAAAAAGTTGATAATATGGATTTTTTTTTTTTTTTTTTTGAGAAAGGGAAAATAAATGAAATTTTAAAATGAATTGAAATTAATAATTAATAAATAAATTAAATTATTATTTATGTTATAATTTATTTAGTTATAAATTATAATTAATAAATTATTATTTATAATTTATGATTTATCTGATTATAAATTATAACTTAATAAATTATTTATAATTTATCTATTTATAAATTATAACTTAATAAATATAATATTTATTAATTTTTATAATTAAAAATTAACTTATATATTTTTTTAAAATCTATTTTATATTATTTTTCTTTTTTTTTTTCGCCAATCGAAAATATGGATAGTTTGTGGGCTCCTTTTAGTTATTTACAGATTGATAGATTGTGTCGACTGTTGACGCAATGCAGAATCTTTTTTTGTATCAGGAGATCAAGAATGCTGTTTCACCGGTGAATCATCGATAGTCTTTTTTTTTTTTTTTTTTTTTTTCGGGGGAGGGGGCATTAGAATTTACTACAATTATTATGGTTTCTTTTTGCAATTAAATTATGAATAATCAACACTTAGACTCGTTCATTTCGCCAATTTAAATTTAGAATTTGAGTTTTGTTATAGTAAAAAGCTCTCAGAAACAGTCACATCTAATGTTTTTGCTACAATAAAAAACTCTTACATAACATCACATCTTAACTCGAATTAAAAACTCGAATCAACGAACTAAACGGGCTACTAACGTGTTTTGAAAATGTTTTTGAAAACGATTTTCACGTTTTGTGAGAAAAAAAAATGAAAATAAGGTCAAATTTCATTTGGAGGAAGATTGAACAAAAAAAACATAAATGAAAATGCCTTTTTACTTATGCGTAAAATGTGAGTTTTTTTTTAAATGATTTCAGACCCTATTTATTTTATCAATTTGAGTTTAAAATTTAACTTTTATTATAATAAAAAACTTTTAAAAATAAATATTTAACTTTTTTACTACAGTAAAAAATCTCATATAAAATTACATATCAACTTAAATTAATGAACTAAATGAGCATTCAATCTGTTATTTTCATTTTCTCCTCCTTCTTTCCTTCAACAAAATGTATAATTTAATATATTATTGATTTGGAATTAGGATTTATATTATTTTCTCCTCCCTCTTATTTTCATAACTGTTTTGGGTTTTATTAATTATTTAATTATTATTTAAAAATATTATTAGATGTTTTCAAAAAGTATAACTAAACAGAATTTCAATTTTTTCTTATACTGAAAAATAATCTCTCAATAAAATTATTAAATGTATTTTCAAAATGATTTTTGTCTGAGATTAAATATTTTTTTTTTATTTTTTCATATATAAAATACAATCATTTTAAAACGGATTCCAAACGCACAATTAAACTTTAATGTACAAACCACATGTTTCTAACTTTTTATTAATTTATTTATTTCATTAATCTCTTCCTTTTCTAAGGTCTTATACGGAGGCAAGATAAAATGTTATATTCATCTATTTGTTTGCTAAGGCTACATGGGTTTTTTTTTTGTTTTTTTTTCATCTGCTGAATTTAGGAGACTATTTAGTAAACAGGTTCAAATGTTTTGAATTAAAAAAATTTTAAGGCCCATAAGTTTTATATATTCAAACTCAAATAATTAATTTTGCTACTTTATTTTTCTTTCATAAAAAATTTAAATTTTATACCTTAAAATTAAAAATCATGATTTGAGTATACTTTCTATACAGGTCTTATGTTGAGTTCCCACCCCACGGACACTTTTGCTAGTAAATACGGTATTTGCTAGTAAATATGAAATTTACCAATCGCCAACAACGGTGGTTGAAGTTTTAGATTTTCAGATAAACTCATGTTCTTTTACACATAAAACTCAAAAAAAGACAACTCAAGTTTTAACTTTATTCAAGTTCACGTTCTTTTAAGTTTTAACTTCACTCAATTTTACTTAGCTTTATTCAAGTTCTAACTTCAACTCAAGTTATAACTCAAATTCAACTCAAAAACTACACTCAAGTTACACTCCAAAAGAACAACCGTATTTACAAGTAAATATGATATTTACTGATAAATACAGTGTTTACTGGTTACGGTGCTAGCGGCTGAATTTTTAAATAAACATGATATTTATAAATAAATATGATATTTATCAACTAAATACAATATTTATCAATAAATAGGTATTTTTCAATCACCAGCATCAATTGCAAACCTGATTGACTTGGCTAGAAAGGGGAAGGATAAAGGTGAGAAGGATAGGGTTTCAAAGTATTTTTTAGATTTTTAATAATATTTAAAATTTAAGATATTAAATTATGCTATAAATTACATATTTAAAAAATTATGTTATAATTTACTAATTAACTATGTAATTGTGCTTTTTAATCATTCTCCCATCATGGAATGAGACTCAAAAGAAGGTAATTGAATCAATTGGATCCGAGAGTGATAAAGCTTTATGAGACTTGCAGTATTTATGAGGATGCGATATTTCTTATCATGCGTGTTTTTTGAATGTAGAAGACAAGACAAATACCCTTATAGTTATGAATTTTTATCTTTTATTTTTTAAATCATATCTTTTTAAATAATTGATATATGCAGTCTCTAATTTTTTTAGTAAATAATAATTTGATTTATATTCTTTTAATTTTAATAAAATGATCTTAACGTTATTAAATTAATGTAATTAAATCTTTTATTTTTAGATTTGTTAAATTACTCACGTGAAAATTCATGTGATTTCTCATGTGACCTGATTAAAGGATTATTTTTAACCTTATTTAGTTTACAGATTTAAATTTTTAATTTAAGTTAAGATATAATTATTTGAGAACTTTTTACTGTAATAAAAAAAATTAAATATAATTTTTTATAAAAATTTTTAATTGTAGTAAAACTGAAATTAAAAACTCAAATCAATAAAATAAATAGAACTATGGAATCATAGTTTTTTTCCAAACCTAATAAATATTTTAAAAAAGATAATAAAATATAGAAAACAAATTAAAAATTCTCTCTCACCAACCTCATAAACGGATCTCTCTCTTTCACCAACCTCAGATCAGCGAAAATCGTTGAAAGAACGCAGCAAATCTCAAAACCAAAATTTTAAACCAAACACACCTCCAATCTTTTAGCAAAAAAAAAAAAACACACACACACACACACACACACCCAATCCAACGCCGGAGATCTGAAATATCGACCTTCAGAAGGCAAGATCCGATGCTAGACGGGCAAAAGGCAGAAAGAACTGGCCGCCTAAGGCCGGCGGCAACTAGGGCAAGAGCCCCTGAGCATTCCTCTCCCCCACGGCAGCCTCAGCATTCCTCTTCCCCACGGCATTCCCATCGTTCCTCTTCTCATGGTGGATCCTTCCCGCACCTACGAACGCCGAGCCTGCCGGAATCTGGGTTTTTAGAGCCTGTCGGAGTTTGGGTTTTTTAAGCATCCCGAAATAGTTTTTGGAGCTTGTCGGAATATGGGTTTTGGAGCCTGTCAGAATATGGGTGAAATGCAATCAGGGTGAATATGGGTTTTGATTTTAGATTATAAATTGTGTGTCTACTGGAATCTGCCTGTACATGTTTCTGGAGTTTGTTGCTGGGTTCATGAGCAAAAGTTGGGGTTCATGAACAAAAAAAAAAAAAGAAAGAGGTTTAATTTTGTTTTTTGTGATTTCTTTTAAGGAATTTATGCGGCAATTTCGTTTTTTCTGGGGTCACATAGGTTTTTAAAACGGGTAATTTGACAGATCTGAGCAGAAATAATTTAATTGTATTAATTTATCGGTGTTAGGGATTATTTTGTTAAAATTAAAAGAATATGAATTAAATCGTCATCTACTGAAGATGTAAGAATCATTCGTGTTAATTATTTTATTTTTTATTTAATTAAATAATTATATTAATTAAAATGATATAAATTAAAAATAAGAGATTCAAATTCAACAACTACACTTATGTTGTTAGGCCTTTTCGGCCTTAGAGAGCAGACAAGTGACAATTGCCAAGGTGTGAGATTCCGTTGAGTTTGGTTGCTTTTTTCAGATAGTTTAGGGAATGATAACATGGTAAATTTAGGGTTCGATTAGTTAGAGGATTAAAATTATGATTTGAATAAGAATTTATGATTTGTTATAGTATTTTTTTTTATCAAATATACACGTAAATTAAAAATAATTTTAATTTTATAATTTTAATTCATGAACTAAACGTCTCTTTAGAGCGGGATAGTCTTCTCACCGTCTCATCCCGTGAATAAGAACACTCACCATACATATTTTATGAATATGCATAAATTAATGGTTAAGAGGCGGATTTCTCAGTCACGAGTTTGAGATATTTGCAGTGTTATGCTTGCCCGATTAATGATTTTTATTGTAAAATAAATAAATAATACAAACATACAAAATATTAAGTAAAACTAAAAGAAAGGAAGTTTAATTTTCGTGTGTATTATATATATATTATATATTACAAAATAGATTATACTTAAAATTATAAATTATAACATATTATACATAATATATTTAATTTAAAAAAGAATATAATTAAACAGGGTGAGTAAAGAAAGAATAGGATCGATGACCTCTAAACTCGTTCTTACCCTGTAATGGGTTAAAATTTTACCATGTTTATGATCTGAATCAATTTAAAACAAAATTTGCCCGTCCTATTTAATGTGATCTTTGCGGGCAAAAATGGCACACCGAAAAGCTAGCCCGCACGGGCTTTTATTTGGCGTTTTTTTCCAACGCATCATAACTGATGGAGAGCAATTAAAATTTTGGATTCAAATTGATTGCTAGAAAACTTTTGAGAATTAACAAGGCAATTATGCTTGTGATTAGAACTTTTTGTAACAGCAAACGTTAATTAGAAATCAATATGATAACAATCAAAAATTGATCTCAGAATTCATTTTTGAGTTGAATGCCATGTCTCAACTTAGCCCTATAAAAAGGAACCTTCATTCCTCAGCAAGACACACCATGAAATTCTCAGAACTCTCAAATTTCTAATATTTTAGTCATCTAGGCTTTTCAGCGTGATGGAGTTCAAGCACTTCTCAAGTTCGTCGGAGAAACTTCATCGTGCACCAAAGTTTTTCATTAACCGTCGTATTTTGAGAGACAGATACTGAAAACCTTCAAGCACTGAGGGTGAGGGGTGAATCTATTTTAAAGATACGGTGTGATACACGGGCCTCAATTCTATTCCGTTCAACAACGATCTTCCTATCTTTATTATTACGTTTCAAATATACTTGTCATTGTAATTTGTAATTGCTTTTGTTTATTGCAATTATCATTCTCAATTGGCTATTTGTTTCGATTTCTTTTATCCTATTATTCTAACACAATCAAATATCGAAACTTGTCTAAATTTAACGTTGAATATAACACACATGAAATTTAAAACCAAAAATAATACCTTATCGACATACTATGACTATCCAAATTTGGCATTCGTGCTATCAAAACTAAAATTCATTATCAACATGTTACGTTATGACTATCCAAATTTAGATGCCATAATTATGAGATTTTAATCTCATGTTGGCACTTTTTGTAATGACCGAGAAAATCCTATTGTTAATTAGTGTAATTTACGTAATTAAATCATGAATTTCTCAGATAATGACATGTTTTGTAATGAAGGATTTATAGAATTAATAATATTATTCTAAAATTCTATATAAAAATTTTATGTTAAAAATTTTGACGTTACGACTCGGTCTATAATCCTCACTGCGATTTAAGACGGGAGAAATTTTTGATTCGACTATGACTCGTAATTCTATTCATAAAAATTTCGGAGTAGCATTGCTCTGAAAAGCACTATAACATTTAAAGAAGTCCTTAATTGCCAATTAGTAAAATCAAGGTTATCTGAGTCGCGTTTTCAGTAAAATTGTAAAGCCAGGCTTTGAAATGGACACTATCGGTTATCATGTTTTACTGAGAGTTTAAAACAAGTGTGTTAAACTCAGATTTTAAGTTATTATCAAACAAATTTTAAAGTCTTGAAACAACTCGAATAATCTATGCAATTTTAAATTTAAACCGGTATCGATTTCTTTCAGAAATAGTGTTGGATTGAAATTTTAAACAATTGACTGGAAACCATCATAAATAAATTGTCCTGTTAATTGATCTAGAAATTACTATCAGTACGAGTTTAATTTGTTAAAAAAGTATTTTAGTGGGAGACAAAGATGAGACTAGAATTGACTTTGTTTTGAAAATAATTACAAGCATGACTAGCCATACTTAGCATTTCTTAATGAAACTTTATCCTATAAAACTTCATTAAGATGACCTTAATTAGTGATAAGTTAGTTTATCCAATTGTGTATAAACACTCCCACTTAAAATTAAGCTCATTTTCCTTCTCTCATTGTGTTTCTTTCATTTCTCTCATTTCACTTTTCTCTCGCTCTTTCCCTTGCCCTGGTCATACCACCCCTCCCACTGTCACTCAAAAAGTTATTCAATTCTCTCATTCAAAACCTTAAACCAAATTAAGAATAAGAATAAGAAGATATAACAAGGGTGGTGAAGGTTTATCTTGTCGATCCCAAGGGTATAATTCATGTTCTTACTCCATTTCTCTCTTTGATTTTTCTAAATTTCAAACTTTCATTGAAAAGTTTAAATCTTTGTCGAAATTTTTCACTTTGGTGGTCAAAATCATTCCTCTTCTAAAGTTTGTAGTAAGATTCATCAAACTTAGTTTGATCTTTTCATTTTTAAGAGTAAAGTTTGTTTTGTTTCAAGGTTTAGATTTTTATGCTTGGTTCTTCATATGCAATAGCTTTTGGTGTTAGATCTATGATTTTTTTTTTTTGTTTATATTTTATGGTCTATGTGTGCTGTTTAATGTGGTTAAAGCTTGATCTAAGTCATGTATGTTCATTCGTAGAAGCTAAATGGTGTTAATTTTCAAGTTGTCAAGTTTTAGTTTTTGGTAAAAGATTTTAAGTCCACTTTGCTTTAAAATTCAGAGCATGTGCTGAATATTTCTTCATAACTGAGAAAAATCTAAATACAGGCATAACACCCGTACTAGGCCTACAACATTTCGAGCCAAGTCCGATACGCTAGTGTAAAAGAACGTTGTAGACATGTTGTAGACTAATAGACCTTGATACAATTTTATACCAAAGTAAGAAATAATATGAATTGGTAGCTTAAACACATACCATGGTTTATATAACTAATTAAAAGACCAAGTTATTAATCTAGGGCTGAATAATTAAAGGCGATTAAAGAAAATTAAATGGTAAGAGATTATTTAAAATAATCCTTGTAATATGTAAGAAGTCAAATGATCCTTCTTAAAAAGGAAATATTTCCTAAGTTTAGGGATAAATTCGTAAATATGCTAGCTTATATTAAGTTAAACTCACACTATCAGTGAGTTTTCCGTACAAGACACAACAGTAGAGGTTAACCTCGGCGAGTAATATAGTCATGACCTTGACTGATAGCAGGTAAGTGAGAATCTCGCCTATAATATGAATAAGTTTAAAGTCAGAATGTTATACATGTTTTATGTACATGTTTATGCTTAAAGTTATAGTATGCTATGCCATGACATATCGCATGCTTACTAATAAGATCGATATGATTAACAAGAACATTTAAGAGTGTCGCACCAACCACTCGACTTACAGGGTGGATTTAAGGCCTGAGGAGGCAATCATTCAATACTTGAGGAGGTAAAATTTTCAATTAGGGTCACAGTGTAATTCCTTGCAAACCTTTTCTATCCACTTATCATGCGCACACTTTTTAGTACGGATACTCATATCCAAAAGATTATTAAAACAAGTTCATAAAAGAGCATAATTGGTGCATGCATTACTGATATGCTTTAAGTATTTTGTTTTAATTAGCGAGACTTAGTTCATACTTACTATGTATAAACTCACCCCTAAGATGCATTTATATTGTAGGAAAACAACCGATGAAAGGTGAATAATGGGCTATACACAGTGGCAAGTGAGTAGTGTGGAGAATAGAAAATGAATACCGTTCGCATTTTAATTCCGCAATATGTTTTGCTATGATAAAACTTTTTAATTATACATATACAATATGATTTTAAGAAGACTGAAACTTCTTATATAATTTAAAAACTAATATATATTATTTAATATTAAAGTTAAGTTTATTTTCGTTTGTTATATATGATATAATAATTTTTTTGCAAACTCAGTTTAATTAATTCAAATATTTTATGCGATTACCTATTTAATGAGTTTAAGTGGGGGCTATTTAATTAGGATCGTGGCACTTTTTCTTCTTGTTCACTTTGTTTGGTAGAAAGGAATTTTTGGTACTTTTAGATCTAAAGTATTATGTAGTCAAAGTCAAATTACTGCATGTGCAAAATTTAGTAAATTAATACTGTGCTCATTATTCCTTTACTACTGGCGCCTTTATTGTAAAATATATAATGTTCGATCAGAAGCTAACAATTGAAAAATAAATACACAGCTTATACACAATATTTATTTGCGCAGCACCCTATTATATAAGTCCACTAGTTGAATGTTGTGCTTAAAAATTCACTTTGTTTAGGAATAAGATAGTTATATACTTATATTAATAACACTTGATAAACTGAAAGAGGGAACAACCTGCAGCAAGGACTTCCCGTTAAAATCACTCGAAGAAACTGTGGTTAGATACGGTTTTTTTTTTTTTTTTTTCACTCTATATTTGTTGTTTTGGACCGCGTTTTTACTATTTATTTATTATGTCATTTAAATTTAATAATCTTATCGTATAAATTAAAACTAAAATATTGAAAATACTTTAACAATGCATTAAAATGTCAAAAAATTAAATTGAAAATAAGATTGGAAAATGAGAGTTTTTTTTTTTTTTTTTTTTTTTCCTAAGCTAAAGCCAATTTTTTTTTTTTTTAAGCCAACTTGATTAAAGGAAAAAAAGAAACTGCTCAGGGTTGAATCGCAGCACCGAATAAACCCTTATTGAGTTGACAAAAGACTTGGTCAATTCTTTTGTTTTGCTGCTCGATAGCAACTCTACACCAAAATTGTGTAGCAAGAATTTAAGTCAAAGATTACTTATATAAAACTAACATTTAGGGTGCATTTTTAAGACTTATTTAGTTCGTTGATTTGAGTTTTTAATTCGAGTTGCAATGTGATTTTATGTGAGAATTTTTATTATAACAAAAAATTAGATGAGATTATTTGTGAGCGCTTTTTACTGTAATAAAACTTAAATTCTAAATTCGAATCAACGAAATAACAAGATTTTAAAATTGTGACCTACTAATAGTGTAGGTGTTTATCGTTTGAGTAAAAAAGATTATGTGTGAGGTGTTTTAATTTTAATACTATATATCTAATTATTAAAAATTTAATTTAACAGTAAATAATATTTATTCTATCAATGAGTTACAAAAATGGAGATTGACTGTAAAGTTTTCTTTATACAAATGATAACGATAATAAAATCAATATTTCACAATCAAATAAATCTCAGACAGCGATTGATGATGAATTATGAACACTGCTATCAGCACAAAATTTTGAATGCTATTTTTTCTTTTCTTTGGTAATGAGCAGTACTATATGGATTTTTAATTTCTACTTGATATATAGATCTCGTTCATTTCATCGATTCAGAATTTAAATTTTGCGTTTTGTTATAATAAAAAATTCTAAAAAATAATCACATCTAATTTTTTATTACAATAAAAATTCTCACATAAAACACATCTCAACTCGATAAAAACTCAAATTAACAAAACATACCCATAATCATATCAAACATAAATTGGTGGGGCCATCAGTAGAGTCCACGCGGGGCCATAGGCCCCACCATAAATAAAATTCAATTTCAAATATCCACGGTGACAACCAATAATGCTTAGTATCATTTTCCCAAATCAAAGTCCATTTCCCTAAATATCATTTTCTCTTGACAAATTCCATTACATTTCCCATTAATGCAATTGCTTTTTGACGAGCCACTAATATCAATGTTCTGTATTCCCATCAATATCATTGTTTAATGTTAAGTGAAGTGGCCTACTAGGAAAAAGAGTAAAATCTCGTTAAATTTTGTACTTGTATTTTTAATTTAAATTGATATATAATTTTATGTGAAAATTTTTATTATAATAACAAAAATTAAATATGATTTTTTTATAAAGTTTGTAATTATAAAAAATTAAAAATTAAAAACTCAGACTTATTTAGTGTGCTGATTCAAGTTAAAATATAACTTTATATGAAAATTTTTTACTGTAATAAAAAAAATTAGATGTGATTATTTTTAAGAATTTTTTATTATAATAAATTTAAATCAGTAAAATAAATAGATTTATATAATATTTTTTATTTTAATAAAAAAATTTAATGTTACTATCTCTGATAATATTTTATTATAATAAAATTTAAATTAATAAAATAAACGTAAAATAATCCAGTCCTAAACTCACCTTCTCAAACCTTGCTGACATGTGATAACAAGTGGCCAAATAAAAATAACACCGGAAGTCAATGGCTTTGCCCTTATCGCATCCATTTTTATTTTTATTAAGAAAATCTTGCCCTCTTTATATCTCTAGACTAGACAGAAAGAAACGCGCTAAAAAAAATCCGTTTCTTTTTCTTTTCCAAAACCCACCCTCTTTTCGGTGTTTCCATGAAAGACCAACGCAACAGACCAAACCCATACGCCCGTGTCCACTCCCCCACCGCCAGGGCCAGTTCTCCGGCGATGGATCCCAAGATCTGGAGCCGCTTTCCGGCGGAGCTTCTAGAGCATGTCCTCTCCTTTCTCCCTCTGAAAACCCTCTTCAACCTCAGATCCACCTGCAAGCGCTTCAACTCCTTCTTCTTCTCTCCTTCCTTCGTATCCAAACACTCTTCCTCTTTACCTTCCTTTCTCTTGCTCTCTCACCCCCAGTTTCACCTCAGCTTCGGTCTCTACGACTCATCTCTCGCCACGTGGCGCGACCTCTCTCTCTCCTCCTTATCGGCTCCGACGACGCCTTCTTCCTCTCTCCTCTCCGCCTCAAACGGCTTGCTCTGTTTCTCTCTCCCTTCTTCGTTTTCCTTCCTGGTCTGCAACGTATTGGCCAATTCCTCGAGAGTGATCAAATTCCCGTTTTACCCCTTCGCCTTCGACATTCTCTCTTTGGTCTCCACTCCTTTTGGGTACAACATCTTCACGGTCTCTTCTCGGTCCAATTCCAACATCACTTTCGTTTACTACTCAAGGACGAATTCGTGGCGTGAATTCGACGGTTTCGAGCCGATTTTGAGCGATAATTATCACGAAAAAGGCGTGTATTTTAATGGGTGTTTGTATTTCACAACCCCAGAGCCTTTCTCTGTCGTTTCCTTCGATTTGGAGACTGGGAAGTGGGAGAGATCTGACGCTGAGCTCCCAAACGACTTGATGTTTGTGCGTTTGGTGAGTGGCGGTGGTGGAGAAGAAGGGAGAGGGAAAGGGAAACTGTATTTGATAGGTGGGATTGGGAGAAATGGGATTTCCAGAAGCATGAAGGTGTGGGAATTGAGTGAAGAAATGGGAAATTGGGTTGAGATTGAGAGAGTTCCGGAAATGATGTGCCAAAAGTTCATGTCGGTTTGTTACCACAATTACCACCATGTTTATTGCTTTGGGCATCAAGGGATGATCTGTATCTGCTGCTATACTTGGCCTGAGATTTTGTACTATAAAGCCTCAAGGAAGACTTGGCATTGGCTTTCCAAATGCCCTTCACTGCCTGATAAATGGAGCTGTGGATTTAGATGGTTTTCTTTTGTTCCCAAGTTGTATGCTTCAGTTTGAGCTTTCTTTTTCTTTTATTTTTATTTTTATTTTTATTTTTTTTTCTTTTGAGTTGTATTTGTTGTTCGTTAATTGGTGATGGAAGAATGGAGTGGTGTTTGTTAATTGTTTGGCTTGGTTTTGTTTAACGTGTGCTTCATTGTGTATATTTGTTTATAGTTGGAAATATACCGTTTGTTTATGCCCTTCTCTGTTGCCTTTCCACAATTCGGTTTTTTTAATATATAGAAGCATAGATTAACAACATAAATGGATTCTGCCAATCTGCCGTCTTTGCCATGAAGATCCCTATCTTTTTCGTTGGATTTTCTTTTCCTCTTCTTGGTGGGTGTTTTTATGTGATGCAACTGATACACTAGCTTGCAGTGTTGAAAATGGGAATGTTGAGTGGAGCAAAAAAGTTGCAATTTTGGTGTCCTAATTTGATACCGTCTCAATTAAGCTTTTATCATCCGTACAAGTTAGATCAAAATATATGGTTTGAAATTTTATTTAAGGACTCGTTAATTTTACCGATTCGAGTTTAAAATTTAAATTTTATTACAGTAAATTTTTTTTTGAAACATTCATATTTAATTTTTTTATTACAATAAAAAATTCTTATATAAAATTATATTTTAACTCAAATTATAAATTTAAATGAATGAATTAAACGTGCCTTCAACGAAACTTTGTGTAAATAAAGAAGTCGTCCTTGGAATTCTGAAGACGCCCTTGGAATTCCTTGGAACAGGCTCATGGTTAATTTTTAGGTTCAAATGGTTGAAACAAACGTGAGTTTTGTCCTTGAAGCTGTGATTAAGTTGCAATAATAATCGTCTTTTTTTTTTTTTTTTTGAATATGTTGTTTGTCATCCAAGTCCACGTGGAAAACGACCAAGTGGAAGTTCTTTCTCTTTAATCTTTTCTGCGGACTGACGACAAGGCAATCTGTTGGCGTTATCATAATATAATTTCATTTTGATATGTCTTTCTTCCAACGTGGCTTTTGAACCGTCGTTGTAAAGGAAAATTTCAAGGGTTGGTTGATTACCATCAAGGCAACGAGACTTTTCAGATCCAAGCGGTTTTTCTTTTTTTCTTTTTTTTTTACACGGAACCAGTCAATTTATTTTTTCTAATGTTTACCAACTAGAATTTGTCACAATGTTTATCATGAAAACAAATAATTAATAAACAGGTTCTTATTTATTTAATCATGATATTATTTTTATATTATTTGACGGTTCACTTGCCTCATCATAAAATCAAATTTTTTATTTTATTATTACATTTTTTTGAGACGTTATTATATGTTTTTTTTTTAAATGAAACAACTTTTGTTTATTATTATCTTTCATTGTCCCTTTTTTTGTTTATTATTATACTTTTAAAATACGTTTAGATCATAGATTTAGAATTATAATTTATTTTTTTTTTTTCATTTTACGTGTTTTTTATGAGAAAAAAATACAATAAAAAATTATGAATCATGATTGTTGATGGTAGAATTTCACCAACAATAAACCAGCCAGGATACCTCTGGTCACCCTTTGGTTTACCGGCCGGTTATTGAGTTTCTATGTGTAATTAGTGTTTTCTTTTACTGAGTATAAAAACACAAGAGAAATTTTATAGTGGTTCACTCTATAAAATCAGAGCTACATCCACTGTGATTTGTATTTCTTTTGAGAGAGTTTACAATTTTCAGAAGTTGTACATGTAGGTTCTCTTTTTTCTAATTTCACTCATCCCCTCTCAATTGGGGGTGGTTCTCCTTATATAGCCGAGTATTGCCTTCACAAGGGGTTTCCCTCCGTAGGCTTAGGCACTCGAGTGCTTCTCCTTTTTAGGCCCAGTAGCCCACTAATCAGCACTGTTCACTCTTCTGATTAGTCTTCGATTACGGCTCTGTGAGTCTCCGTAACGCTTTTGTGTCCCTGTGGCGGTTTGTAAACTTGTCATTAATGCTGTCTGCAGTCTTCTTCTTTTGCACGCAACCAACCACGCCTCGACGGGAAGATCCTCTCGTCGCCAGCACCGCCTGAGCCTCTTTTGTCCTCTTTGAGCGCCCTTTTTGCAGTCGAGGAACCTTAGCGCCTTAATTTGGACCTTTTGGTTCCGTCGACGCCAAATGGCATCGCTTCGGTTTGGACGTTGGCTTTGGGCTCGTCGGCTGACTTTGAGATATCGAAGCGTCGAGGGTTATGCATTTGGCAGGGAGCGTATGTCACCACGTGTCGTGATTTTAGTGGTCCACGTTTTTGTCACATTTTCCCACACAACAGCTACCCCCCAGGTCGAGGGTTCCTCTTTGGTGGCCTCGACCTCTAGGCTCGGTTCTCTCCTTCTGTGCTTCGGGTGTGGGAAACCGTCCCTGAACCTCTTTTCGCAATGAGTGCTCGGCAGGTTCGGGAACGCAACCGTCGCGTCGATTATTCTGACTTTAATGATGGCATCCGTTCTTCGAGGGGTCGACCCTTGACCGTTAGATTTGTGTCCTTTCGATTTCCCGCCCAATTTTTGACCGCTAGATCTGCGCGGAAATCCCTGACCGTGGGATTTTGAAATCTTCATCCAACGGTTGGGGGTCGAGGACAGATTTTGCCTATAAATATCCCCTTTGAAATTTCGGGAACCATTTTTTTTGAACTTTCAAAACTTCGAACTCGAAACTCTCGTTGTTCTTCCGTTGAAATCCCTGCACTGTACCAGAGCTTCTCTCGCCGGACTTCCGACGTTGCTCTTCCCATTCTTCTTGGTGTACTTCGTCACAGATCCATTTCCACTTCATTCTCTGGTGAGTTCCCGAGACCTTCGTTCGTTCGGCTTTTACTCACAGAATTGTTCTTTGCATATCTGGAACGTGAAAATATATGTACATCGAAAATGGGAATTTTGCTTAGTTTAGGAAAACTTACCTTTCTGTCCCACTGGATAACCTGGCTTTTACGTATGCGTAGTTGTCTGTTTGTTGGATTTTGCCTTTAGTTTCTGGGTTCTGGGAACCCGTGGTTCCCATGAACACTCGTCGTCTCCGTTTATGCCATCGATGATCGACGTTTAGAGCAGTCGTCGTTTATTCCTCTCGACGTTAGGGTTTTAACTCAGATTTTTGTCCTTTATTTGTCAGAACAATGGCTCAAAACCCTAGCAGTCGAGAGGATTCTTCTTCCGTTGTCCGCTCTGACCCTCCTTCAGTGGTGGAGATTTCAGGAAGCTCTTCGTCGTCTAGTGTCAGCTCTTACCCTAGTCATATCGAAGACGTCGAGGGAAGATTCGAGCCGATTGACGACTTTAGGGACGAGTTCACCATATTTGAGGAGCTGGTGGACCGGAGGATCGAGCAGATCCCTTTCACCGGGGCTAGTGTTAGCGGGGTGGAGGCTGCGGCGGTAAACGCCCCCCTGGCCGCTATGAGTGGTGACCCGGAAAGACCTTCCTTCACAGCCGACGACGTACCGTCGAGGGTCCGGAACAAGGACATTATCCGGGCTGTGAAGGAATGAAGTATCGATGGGAGGTGGTTCGAGTACCTTCTCCCCGATAAACATTTCAGGACCAGCATGCCGCCGACTGGTTACCTTCCAGTTTATACGAGGGCGGTAACGGCGGGGATGACTCTTCCGATTCATCCCTTCGTTAAGGAGTACTGCCATTTCTATGGCATCTCTCCCGCTCAGCTGGCGCCGAACTTCTGGTACTGCTTTGCAGGGACCTGGGTCCTGTTGCACCAGAAGTTCGATATGGAACTCCCATTGGAGGAGTTTTGTTTTATGTACAAGTTATGTCACGTCGCCAAGTGCGACGGATGGTATTTCTTGAGCGGTCATGGGAGGGCCCAGCCGCGACTTGGGAAGCTTATTTTGGGCGCCCCCTCGTCGTCTCATGGGTGGAAGCCCATGTTCTTCATGATTCGGGGGCCATTCAACTTCCACCCGAATGACCGCCGTCCTCACCGAAGGCTGATTCAGTCGTCGTTAGGGGAGATGAGTAAGTTTGTAGATTGTGTTTTAAAGTGACTTATCCTTCTTTTCTCTTTCATAGTGACGACGCGCCTTCCATTGTGTAGTTAACCACGACCGGCCGAAGTTCTCGGCGAATAGCTTAGAGAGGGTCGAGGCAGCTTTCTCCCTTCCTTCGGAGGCTCGCCACATCGGAAACCTCCTTACCGAGGAGAACCTCCGAGCATCCGGCCTGATCCTTGATCTCCCCGACCCCTCAGACTTAGACGCCGTCCGCGAATACTTTCATCTTAACGACGAAGGTAACTCCTTCTCTCGACGCCACTCTCTTCTCTCTTTTTTTTTTTTTTTTTTAATATCTTCTTCTTCTCGTCGTCAGAGATGGCGTCTCTTAGGATCCAACTCCCCGGGGCCCCGCGGCCGACGCCAAGCCCTCGGCAGGCGCCGAGGGAACAGGCGTCGGGGGAACAGGCGCCGAGAGAGCAGGCGCCACCCGCCGCGCAGCCCCCGCCGAGCCACCAATCTTCGGCCAAGGGGAAGGAGGTGGCCAGCTCGTCCCGCCCTGCCTTAAAAGGGAAGAAGGGCAAGAGCAGGAAGAGGCAACGCACCGAAGCCTCGGTGGACGTTGCTGCGTCGACTGGGAAGGGATGGACGCCGGCGGTACCTATCCCAGATGTTCCCATCACCCCGGGCCCAAGGGAACGTATAATGATTCCCGGGGGGAGGGTCCTGGATGGGAACTTTCAGGTCTCGGACCTTTCTGACGCCGAGGTCGAGGCGATGCTCAAACTTCCTCCCCGTTTCTCCCTCGTCTTCCAGGCGCTATATGAGTCCTGCCTGGAGCCACACTGGGTCGCTGCCTCCCAGTCCACCATGGTCGATCGGCAGAGGAAGCAGATTTCCTTTCAGATCCATGTAAGTATGCACGCATTTTTTTTTTTTAAAAGTAGATTGTTTGGCGCTCTGTCCTAACTTTTGGTGATTTTTTCAGAGCCTGGTCCTCTCTCTCCTCAACCTTCTTGACCTTGTCAAGGTCGAGGAGCGCCAGGAGACAATGAACGGGCTGGAGGCCGAGCTGAAGTCCCTTATCGACGAGGCCAGCAAAAAGAGGGACGAGGCCTGTGATGAGAGGAATTTAGCAGCGGCCCAGCTGCTAAGTCTGGAAGGCGAGTTCTCCAGGCTAAAGGCCAAGACAGAGGACCTCACCCGGCAACTGGACTCGTCTGAGAGGAAACTGGCCGCGACTCTTGTTGACGTCGAGAACCGCTATCGCGAGGGTAAGGCCGAGGGGAAGCTTGAAGCTGAAGCTGCGGCTGAAGCGGCTTTTAATGCTCGACGGGCGGAGATGCTTGAGGAGTTCAAGGTCTCTCAGGAGTTCTTTGACATCCGCAACAAGGACTTTCTGTCGGCGGATGATCAAATCGTTGATTTGATTAAGAAAGAGCGTCCTGAGTGGGATTTGAGCTTTCTATACAACTCCTCTACTCCGGCTGCCGATGAAGAGATGCTTCCTCCTGCGGCAGGCGACGATGAGCCAGCAGCCGGTGATGACGAGGGTGGCGACGAGGCTTGAGGGGCTATTTTTCCGCCTTTTGATCCTTCTTTTGTTTTGTTGTTTTTGTAATTAACTTCATTTGCTCCCAGACAATTATTTTGTATTATTACATATTTTTATTTAATAGTAACAGTTTTTTGATTTCATACCTTGATTATTGATCGTCCGTTATTTTCTTCTCATTTCCTTAGAAAATTCCTTAGAATTTGCTAAGTGTTGTCTTTCCTCTTTGGAGGTTTTGACGTCGAGCTCATTCTGTAGGATAGTTGTCTTAGGAAATTCCTTGGAATTTCGCTAAGTGTTGCGTCTTTCCTCTTTGGAGGATTCTGACGTCGAAGTCACCCCTTAGGGTCGCCGTTTTTAGGAAATTCCTTGGAATTTCACTAAGTGTCGCGTCTTTTCTCTTTGGAGGATTCTGACGTCGAAGTCACCCCTTAGGGTCGCCGTCTTAGGAAATTCCTTGGAATTTCACTAAGTGTTGCGTCTTTCCTTCTTGGAGGATTCTGACGTCGAAGTCACCCATTAGGGTCGCCGAATTTCATTAAGCGTTGCGCCTTTATTTTCCCCCGTGTTGGTTAAATACACCCTTGGGTTTTTATTCAAGCAAACACGTCATTATGGGATCAATCTATCTCATGCTGCAAAACACATCAATTTATTTCATTTGTAAAAAATGTACAAACATAGAATGTGTAAAACAACTCCATACACTATTGGTAGTATATTTTTAGCTGCTCGGCGTTCCACGGGTGTTGAACTTTTCTGCCGTCGAGGCCTTCTAAGACGTATGTGCCAGGTCGCAGCGCCTCTCTTATGTGGTAGGGTCCTTCCCAAGTTGGGCCTAAGGGACCAGTATTCTTAGGTTTTGTGCTTTGTGTTACCCTTTTTAATACTAGGTCCCCCGGGATGAACCTTCTTTGCCGAACCTTCTTGTTATAGTATCGCGCCGTTCGTTGTTGATAAGCGGCGAGACGTAACTGGGAGTTGAGTCGTTTTTCCTCCAGTAAGTCGAGTTCTCCGCTTAGACCCTCTGCGTTATCCTCGTCGTTGTGAACAACGGTTCTTAGGGTCGGCGTCTCGATTTCTACAGGGAGTACAGCCTCAACGCCATACGCCATGGAGAAAGGGGTTTCCCCTGTTGTAGTTCGGCTCGTAGTTCTATATGCCCATAAAACTTTGGGAAGCTCCTCAGCCCATCTTCCTTTCAGGTCATCGAGTCTTTTCTTGAGAGTATACTTAAGTATTTTGTTGACTGCTTCGACCTGTCCATTTGACTGTGGATGAATTGGCGCCGAGAAGTCCTTCCGGATGCCCAAACCTTCGCAGAATTTGCGCGTGGCAGTGTTGTCAAACTGCTTTCCGTTGTCGGAGACTATCGAGTGGGGAACCCCAAACCTGCACACAATATGGTCCCATAGGAATTTAGTGCAGGCTGCTTCGGTTGTTGTAGTTAAGGCCTTGGCCTCTGCCCACTTCGTGTAATAGTCTACCGCTACAATTGCGAACCTCAACCCCCCAGGTGCGAGGTGCAATGGTCCGATTAGGTCGATCCCCCACTTGGCGAAGGGCCACGGAGTAAGAATGGAGGTCAGTTTCTCCGGGGGTGCTCGCGGAATTGTGGCGTACCTTTGGCATTTATCGCATCGCCTGGCATATTGAAATGCGTCCTTTTTTAGCGTGGGCCAGTAGTATCATTGCCTCAAGACCTTCAGTGCCAAAGATTGTCCCCCGGTATGATTGCCGCAGACCCCTTCGTGTATTTCCCGGAGGACCTTCTGGGCTTCGTCGTCGTCCAAGCACCGTTGTAAGGGTGTTGAATAGCCTCGTCGGTAGAGCAGGCCATCGTATAATAAATACCTGGCGGCTCTATACCTGATTCGTCGGGCCTCAACTTTATCATTCGGCAGCTGTGCGTCCATTAGGTATTGAACGAGGGGAGTCATCCAATTTTCTCCTTCTTGGATATTGAGTGTCTGCACAAGTTCCTCAATAGTTGGTCGCTCTAGCTCTTCAATGGGTACGACGCCTAGTGTGTTTGCATCCCTCGACGTCGCTAGTTTCGCCAGCGCGTCTGCGTTTGCATTCTCACTGCGAGGGATCTGGAATATCTCGTATTTTTTGTATTTGACGAGCTCTTCCTTTGTCTTCCTGAGATATGCCCCTATCTTCTCGCCGCGTGCTTGGTATTCTTCTTTGACCTGGGCGACGACTAACTGGGAGTCACTGTAGATGCTGATCCTCTCGACTTTTAAGTGTTTTGCCAAGCGTAGTCCGGCAATCAGGGCTTCGTATTCTGCTTCATTGTTCGAAGCCTTAAATTTAAACCGTACCGCCGAGGTAATTTTGTGGCCTTCGGGACTGATCAACAGAATGCCAGCCCCCGATCCGTTTTTGCTCGACGCCCCATCTACGTAAAGCTTCCATGTGGTATTATTGGCTTCTTCAGATGAGGTGGAAGCTGGTCTGTGAGAAAACTCGGCCAGGAAGTCGGCGAGAGCTTGACCTTTGATGGCGGTTCTTGGCATATACTTTATGTCGAACTGGCTTAGCTCTACCGACCACTTGAGAAGTCGTCCGGAGGTCTCAGGTTTTTGCAAGGCTTGTCTCAGCGGGTGGTTTGTGAGGACTCGTATTATGTGGGATTGGAAGTAGTGCCGGAGTTTCCTCGAGGCGATCATCAAGGCGAGAGCTAGACGCTCTATTTCGCTGTATCTTGACTCGGCGTCGAGGAGTCTTTTGCTCACATAGTAGATTGGTAATTGCACTTTCCCCTCTTCCCTTATAAGAACGGAGCTCACGGCGTGCTGAGATACTGAGAGGTAGAGGCTAAGCTCCTCGTCTGCGTTTGGTTTGGACAAGATTGAGGGCTTGCCCAAATGCTCTTTCAGCCTTTGAAAAGCTTCCTCGCACTGTGGCGTCCATTCAAAGTGCTTATTTCCCTTCAGCGCGTCGAAGAAAGGGACGCATTTGTCCGTAGCCTTCGATATAAATCTATTTAGGGCGGCGACGCAACCTGTCAACCTCTGTACTTCTTTTGGTTTGGTTGGTGACCGCATATCCTGCAAGGCTTTAATCTTCTCTGGGTTGGCCTCGATTCCTCGGCTACTGACCATGAAACCGAGGAATTTACCTGATCCGACTCCGAAGGCACATTTCTGGGGATTAAGCTTCATGTGGTATTTTCTCAATATACCAAACATTTCTCCCAGATGTTCGACGTGATGGCTAGCTTTGGCGCTTTTTACGAGCATGTCGTCGACATAGACCTCCATCGTTTTGCCGATCTGTTGAGCAAACATCTTGTTTACTAACCTTTGGTAGGTTGCCCCTGCATTTTTTAGGCCGAAGGGCATGACTTTGTAGCAGTAAAGGCCCCTATCGGTTATGAAAGATGTGTGCTCCTCGTCGGCTGGATTCATGGGGATCTGATTGTACCCAGAATAAGCGTCCATGAAGCTCAGCATCTCATGTCCCGCCGTGGCGTCGACCATTTGGTCTACCCGAGGAAGCGGGAAGCCATCCTTTGGGCAGGCTTTGTTGAGGTCGCTGAAGTCGATGCAAGTTCTCCAGTTCCCGTTGGGTTTGATCACCAGAACTGGATTTGATATCCATCGCGGGTAGTGCGCCTCCCTGATGAAGCCATTACCAATCAACTTGTCGACCTCTTCCCTCAGCGCTTCATATCTCTCCGGGTTCATCGGTCGGCGTCTTTGGCGTTTGGGTGGATATGTGGGGTCGACGTTTAAGGAGTGGCACATTACCTCGGCGTCGATCCCTTCCATGTCGGAATGGTTCCAAGCGAAGACATCCATGTTCTGCTTAAGGAATCTCTCAACTTCGCTTTTGAGGGATGGAGTCAAGTCCGAGCCTATCTTCAGTATTTTGATGCCCCCATTGTGGTCAATCTGGATTTCTTCTAACTGCTCGATGGGCTGGGACCAAGTAACCTCCTCTTGAACTCTGGGGTCTATGTCTTCGATGAGGCCTTGTTGAACCATCCTCATTTCTTGTCTTCCCGGCTGGTCATATCCTCGCAAGGCATCGGAGTATGCCACCCTGGCCTCATATTAATTGCTCTTAATTTCCCCTACACCATTCGGGGTGGGGAATTTAATCTTTTGGTGGTAAACGGAGGTTACCGCCCTCAAGTCCTGGAGGGTTGGTCTCCCGATGACCGCGTTGTATTGGGAGCCTCCTTTGATTACCACGAAGTTGGCCATTGTTGTTGCTTGTCGGGGCTTTTCTCCGGCGGTTATCGGTAGCCGGATAGTTCCTTGAGGGATGACGGAGTCCCCGGTGAACCCGTATAGTGGCCTGGTAGTCCGTTCCAACTGCTCCTTAGGAATCCCCATTTTTTCCAAGCAGTCGGAATATAAAAGGTCCACCGAGCTCCCGTTGTCCACCAGAATCCGGCACACGGTGTGGTTCCCGATCACGGCTTCCACTACCAATGCGTCGTTGTGGGGGAAGTGAACTCCGCTGGCGTCATCCTCGTTGAAGGCCACATCAGTGTGGCTGTGCCTCGAGGCTTTGGCGGCGGAGACGTTCCAAAACCGCTCCTGGTAGACCCCTTTGGCCTCATGGGCGTAGTCCTTTTGCGACCTCCGAGTATCTCCTCCTATGTAAGGGCCGCCGAGGACTGTTCGAATTACGCCGATAGGCTCCCGATCTTCTGGTCGGTGGTTTTCCTCTCGGCGTCGACCGTCATTGTGCCCGCCATGGCCGTCGTTACGGGGCCTTCGATCAGCCCTGAATTCCTGCAGCCTTCCCTCGCGGATTATTCTCTCGACTTCATCCTTGAGGTCGGCGCAGTCATTGGTGTGGTGGCCGACCTCGCCGTGGAACCTGCAGAATTTCCTTTGGTTCCTTCGGTTAGGGTCTGACTTCATTGGTTCAGGCCGGCGTAGCATGTTCCCGCGGCCTATTTGGTTGAATATTTCCTCGACGCCTACCGTTAGTTCATGGTAGGTGTCGTATTTTTGGAATAGCCGAGGCCTGCGGGGATCCTCCTGTCTCGGCTTCTTGGCCTCCGGTGTTCTTTGTATCGAGGCTGGTGGCTTGTCGCCGCTTCCTTCCCCTCGGCGTTTCCTCCCGTCTTGCTTTGGTGGCGCCGACCCTTGCTCGATCCCCTTACCCTTGTTGGATCTGTGATCGGGGTCATTAGCGTCTGCTTCTTCCGCGTTGATGTATCCTTGCGCCCGTGCAAGGAACTCTTTGTAGCTGGACGGGGGTTTTCGGTTCAGCTCCCTTTTGAAAGGAGCTGTCTTCTTTATACTCGACAGGGCCCCCATCAGGGCTTCCCTGTCGGTAATATCCATCGTTGCGGCCACAGCCTCTCCGTACCTGGCAAGCCAATCCCTCAGCGTCTCGTTTGGCTTCTGGTATATTGTTGTCAGGTTTTGTTTTGGGGGCACATACTTCTTGACCCCGATGAATTGGAGGGAAAATGCCTCTTTTAACTCATCCCAGCTGGAGATAGAGTTGGGTTTCAGCGTCCGGAACCAACGTCGGGCGGAGTCGGTCAGGTGGTTCCGGAAGGCTCGGCACATGATCTCCTCGGCGTACCCGTGCAAGAGCATGTGTCCCGTATACATCTCTAGATGGTCGTCGGGATCTCCTCGTCCGTCATAGGGTGGAATCGACGGCGACTTGTACTTGTCGGGGAGGGGGAGCGCCATTATCTCCGCAGTGAACGGGTGGTCGTGAATGCGGCTGGGTGTAATATCGACGTTCACCACTTCGGCCACTCGTCCAATATTCTTTTTCAGCCCCGCAACATCCCCGGTCAGTCTCCTTTCCAGGTTGGCCATGCGTTCCATGATGGTCCGCGCTTCTTCCGTCGAGACGGCCGACCCAGCAGCTCCCGGTGCTTCCGGCCTTTGAGCAATGGGTCCACCCCTGGCCTGGCCGCCCGCCTGTACTGATCCCGAGTCTCCCGGCAGGTTTCCTTCCGGATTTTGGAGTAGCTCCTCGATGGCTCGGATCCCAGCAGCCCTCAACCGGCTGCCCGAAGAGTGGGTGGGCCGAGGCCTGGGAAGGCCCTGGCAGTGCTCGCTCTCCCCGGTCCCTTCTTGGACGTGTGGATGTTCACCGCGATTCGGATTTTCCATTACGGCGGGTCCTTGTGGTCTCGGGGCATCTTCTAACGGTGGCATGGAGTTCCTTCCGTCTAGTCGCTCCACCACGGTCACTAACCCACGCACCAGGTCGGTCAGGGCAGTTATCTGAGCCTGCATCTGCCTCGGTTCCGGTTGTGGTGCGTCCGGGGGGGGAACTCCATTTCCGTCTGGACGTAAATCTCCTTCCATCCTGCTATCCTTTAAGTGGATGGTCGTCCGCAGTTTATGTTCTTTGGGGCCTAACGCTTCCGGTCCCCAGCGGAGTCGCCAATTGTTGACGGTAGAATTTCGCCAACAATAAACCAGCCAGGATACCTCTGGTCACCCTTTGGTTTACCGGCCGGTTATTGAGTTTCTATGTGTAATTAGTGTTTTCTTTTACTGAGTATAAAAACACAAGAGAAATTTTATAGTGGTTCACTCTATAAAATCAGAGCTACATCCACTGTGATTTGTATTTCTTTTGAGAGAGTTTACAATTTTCAGAAGTTGTACATGTAGGTTCTCTTTTTTCTAAATTCACTCATCCCCTCTCAATTGGGGGTGGTTCTCCTTATATAGCCGAGTATTGCCTTCACAAGGGGTTTCCCTCCGTAGGCTTAGGCACTCGAGTGCTTCTCCTTTTTAGGCCCAGTAGCCCACTAATCAGCACTGTTCACTCTTCTGATTAGTCTTCGATTACGGCTCTGTGAGTCTCCGTAACGCTTTTGTGTCCCTGTGGCGGTTTGTAAACTTGTCATTAATGCTGTCTGCAGTCTTCTTCTTTTGCACGCAACCAACCACGCCTCGACGGGAAGATCCTCTCGTCGCCAGCACCGCCTGAGCCTCTTTTGTCCTCTTTGAGCGCCCTTTTTGCAGTCGAGGAACCTTAGCGCCTTAATTTGGACCTTTTGATTCCGTCGACGCCAAATGGGGTCATCGCTTCGGTTTGGACGTTGGCTTTGGGCTCGTCGGCTGACTTTGAGATATCGAAGCATCGAGGGTTATGCATTTGGCAGAGAGCGTATGTCACCACGTGTCGTGATTTTAGTGGTCCACGTTTTTGTCACATTTTCCCACACAACAATGATTTAAAATCATGAACGAATACAAAAAATAAACGTCCACTTATTAACTTTAAATGAGGATCTCTTGCTTTTACTTATGAGTACACAACAAATTATTGAAATTCAGTGACACCGCAACCCCACGGTACCAAATTTTTATTGCCTTTGCAAATATAAATCTCTCTCTCTCTCTCTATAATGTTGATGTCTTACTTTCTTAAGACATAACTCTTATTATATGGCGACTCTTATCATGAAAAAGATTGAATTAGTAGAATATTTTGAAAATAACTTCACTAAAGTAGTTCAACATATTGAAAAAAAAATATATTAAACCGTTATTCATTAAGATTATATGCAATCAAATCAAAATTGCATTGTCGAGCAAAAAAATGAAAGTAAAAAATAAAAATTGCATAAAGAGGGGAAAAAGGAAAAGGAAAGGGATAAAGAGGAAAAAGACCAAACTCCGAACTTGGGCCCAATTTATGTGTAAACTGAATAACGTCTGTACTTAAATCAGTATCACTATTTAAGGCTTGAGGTTGAGTGACAAACCAAACTTGGGTTCTTTCTCTAAGGCCTTGGTGTCAAAGGCACCGGAGACTATGAGGAAGGACTTGGGCGTAATCTGGTGCAATAAAAGAGCCCAAAGATCGCCATGGTTGTTGAGTTTTGCCTTCAATGTTGTGTTGGAATCAACTACATATGAACATCCAACTGTCAAGGTGTTCTCATTTGTGGAAAATCTTCTATTTACCTCCCCAACAATAGCTCCTCCATTCAGCTGCTTCAGATAATGCAAATATGAAGCCCTTAGCGAGTCTCCTTTGTCAGCCCTATCAAAAGAAAATCGAGCAATTACTGATATGCACAAATGATAACATACAAGCAAGAAGTGTAAACGTTGGAATGTATTTTGGTGTCATGATGGAATGCATATATGTGTCGCTTGACATCGCAAAAGTAGAGAGTTCAAGGACCTCAATGACGGACTTACAGAATTACTGAAGCAATAGAGCTTGGTTTCGTCAAGCTTACACCGGCGTTATACTTCAAGAATTTTCCGAAAGCTGTCGAGTAACTAGCTTCTGCACCAAAGGCAATGCTTGGCGTACCAATGGTTGCAGAGAAATCGATAGCAGGGGACTGATTCAGAGTAATAGCTGTAGACAATGATGTGTGTTCATGGAGATACTGTACCTCCAGCTGCAAAAACAGAAATATATGACCGCAAAGCTTTCAAAAATTGTGACTAAAGGAATAATTCTAATACATGTACATTACATGCCACTGAAGATGATACCTTGCCAGATTTGTAATCAGGTAGTTTAATTGAAGCAATGGTTCTTGTAGACGGCACGATATCTGTGATGGTAAATGTTGTTGAGACCTGCTCCACTAAAGGACAATGATTAAAACCAGTTTGAATTTGAATTCATTTTGCAAGGGAAAAAAATGGAAGGCGAGCTACTACCTCTGATTCTGTACTGATTTTAACATCGCCTGTAGCATTCTTGTGTTTGTATTGCGACACTATATCGCCGGAAAAGAGACTTCCCTTCTTCAACACAGTTGAGTTAAGGGCCTAAAGAAGGAGATAACAGTTTCAATCAACAGATATTTATTACCACCCAGAGCCAAAAAAAAAAAAGGCACTAAAGGAAATTGAAACAACTAGACAACCAAGGCCACAAAAAATGTCCGTGCAAATTACGCAATGTTTATGAAGAACGGTTTCTCTAACAATCAACTTGATCATATCATGTGGAAGTTTAAGGTCTCAAGAACCGACCAAGAATTTTGTACAAACAAACAAATGTCATGTGCAGTAGAAAACCAAAAGAAATCAACATTTTCGACACATAGAACTCCGCAAAGAACTCACATTAACTAAAAATTATCCTATCCATATCGCCCACAATGCCCGAGTAACCTTATTCATCACCACATGACGCATAAATCAAGTATATCAGACAATTTAAACACACTTTCAGTACTGATTGATAAATCTTTTAGATGTTATTTATCCAATAACAATGACATATGAATAACACAAATAAATTGTGTGTAGAATCCTTTCATTAAATCACCAGAGCGAACCTTATAAAGGCAAAGCTCGTTTATAAAATAATAGTTTGTTCAAAGTTTAACTTCTGGTACTACAACTCAACAGGATGCAACGACATTTTTCAGCTAGCTAAGGACTAAATGTGACACTTAAAGGTCACAGGAAATTTCTTTTACGAATAAATATCTGAAGAAAAGAAAAATACAGAGGAACGGCAATAAGAGGAAAAATACATAAATGAGAAATGTGCAGAAATGAAAACAAACGTAAAAGAAAATACGATTAAAGAAGATCAGAGAATCAGGTGTCCATACGATTCCGGATTCACTGTAAGAAGTGACTGTAAACTTCTGATCAGTAACATAGTCCTTGTTGAGTAACTCTGCAAAATCGAAAGCAAAATATCAGAGACTGAAAATTGAAACCCAAAAAGGAAGAAGAAGAAGAAGAAGAAACAAGAAACACCTTTAGCTTTCTTGCCAATGTCAGAGAAGAGTCCAGGACCATTGTTCGACATCTTTAGGCCTTGGAGGATTCTAGAAGATCGATAGGAGAACAAACTCCGAAATCTTCCGGAGCGCTGAGTAGCAGAGGACGGGGTTTATATAAACCCTCTTATATTTTTGGGGAATTTTTTTTTATTCGAGGGTTTTATTTTTGGGGTTTTGAATTGAGGAAGAGATGAGCATTGAAATTCAAACGACGCCGTTTTTGATGAAAACTCTGGTGTAGAAAAAAGCGAAAATAAAACGTATGAAATTGCTCTCGTTGAGAGTCGAACTCAATACCTCCCGCTTAGGTGCTCTAACCAACTTAATTGTTAAATCAATTTGATAGTGCTTAGGTTGTTCTTTCGTACAAAATTTAAAATAAATTTAAATTTAAGTTATAATTTTATTTAAATTTATATTTTTTATAAAATTTGAGTTGAACTCGAATTTAAATTTGATTTTGGGTTAAATTTAAGTTAATTTCTCTTCAACTCGAGTTCAGAAACTCAAACTCAAATTAATGAACAATATGTTTTCTATTCTTAAAATGACACTTTTTCGTTTTAATTCTCATTGAAATGATTTTTTTTCTATGCATTCACAACGAAAAGACGAATAAAACTCCACCCATATACTCTATTAAAATTTTTCATTACCATTGAGTTTTTATTAAAATACTATCCAAATACAAATTTAAGTTTTGACCCACTTAAATACAAACTCAAAAAGATTCTCAATTCAAATCATAACTCAAATGTGCACATCCAAACACAAACTCAAGTTACAACTTCAACTCAGGTTATAACTTAAACTCAACTCAAAATCATCACTCAAATCACCCTAACTCAAAAATGGAAAAGAACAACCCCTTAAACTCTAAAGAAATTACTTTTAGCTATGTTAAAAGAAAAAATAGCTAAGTGTTTAATAAAATATAATTATATAAGTGCTGCTGTAAACAGAGAGAACATGGAGAGAAGAGAGAGACCGGCGATAACCGGAAGAGGAGATCAACAGAACGGAGAGAGAGAGCGCAAGGAACATAGAGAAAAGAGAGAAAACGGAGATGATGAGTCTGAGAAATTAAATTGGCAAGATGGTGAATTTTAGATTTCACCAAAGTTATTATGGGTAATAGGTAACTTTCATTAATTGTATTCATGGTGATTCCCGCCCAAGTTAAAATCTAAAGCAACCTAAAGACTAATTCTAATTTTAGCTTAAAATTGTTCAAAAATTCTTTAGCAATCAATTTGTATGCTTTTTACCAAATATTATTGATAGTTGTGGATGGCTAAATAAGTGTTTTTGGACTCCTAGAATCAATCCTAAACTGGCCCTAAATACTCTAAAGGTCTCATTCAGTTCATCAATTCGAGTTGAGATGTGATTTTATGTGAGAGCTTTTAACTTTAGCAAAAATATTAAATGTGACTTTTCATGAAAGCTTTTAATTGTAGCAAAACTGAAATTGAAAACTCAAATTGATGTAATGAACGAGACCTAAAATAATATGATAACTTGTAAAACTAAATTCAATTTAACCTAATTTCTTATTAAAAAGAGTAAAAATAAAATAGGTTTTTTTTTTTTTTTTTTTTTTTTTTTTTTTTTTTTTTTTTTTTTTTACCTGTAACAGTTTAAAACATACGTTAGTTTCTGCCAAATTCAATTATATTCCCGTTTCAAAACTTGGTTGATGTAATTTTTTATTCATTACCCTTTCAAATACTTTGTCCTAGAAATATATATAATCTAAATATAAGAGTTGGATCGTTATTAGAATTCCTTTAGAAAAACTATGGCTTATTTGGTATTTGTAACGAGAAAGTGCAGTCCAACACCACTACATGATAATATGATATAGAACAAGATAAGGAGAAAGACAACTATAAAACGTTATAAGCTTAATGGTCCTTTTTTTTTCACATAGTTTCTTGGGTGGAAACACCACTACTTGATATTAGGTGGCCAAAAAATTAGCACACGAATTGTTGCGTTTTAAATTAGATTGATGAATTGAAACTAATAGTAATAGTACTATTATAAGGAGAATCTCAATGGATTAGTATAATAGCATGCTCTATTATTTTGTTTATTTTTCTGTTCGAACACAATAGTAAGCAAATGTTGGTCAGTTATACAGCCAAATTACAAATTATAGGGGGAATCCAAACTTATTCGCATGTATATACCTCCGTTCAGTAAAATTTACACGCAACTAATATGCACTTTTCTTTGTAAAGTATTTTGACACTGTGCTAGAGTATTATAACTTTCTACATATTTGGGTTTCGTTCATTTTATGGATTCAAATTTTCAATTCGAATTGAGATGTGATATTTTTTTAGAGTTTTTCACTATAACAAAAAAAAATTAGATGTGACATTTTCTGAGAGTTTTTTACTGTAGAAATTTAAAATTAAAAATTCGAATCGGTGAAATGAACGAGGCCTTGATAATTTTGTTGAAGATGTAAAAAGTAAATTTTAAGCTCAAATTTGCATTAGGGGTTAATGATCAAGATATCTGCGTTAGGGTAATATTTGATAAGTGGTATAATGCGAAACTTTTATTGCGATTGCAAAAAAAAAAAAAAAAAAAAAAAAAAAAAAAAAAAAAAAAAAAATATCAATTCTCTTTTAACAACATAATATAAATATCTTATTTATAAGATGTAAATACAAATCTAATTTCTAATATTTTAAATGATCTTTATCCTAATGCAGATATCTTACTTATTTATCCTGATTTATAAATCCTAATATAAATCAAGATAACTCTAACAAGTTGTAAGTACACAATTTAAGCTCCAACGGAGATTATACGACTTATCTATATCATGATTTAAATACGTAGAAAAATTTGATTGTTCGAATTCTTGAGTAAGGCGCATCTTGCATTATTTGTGTTATATTCCTTTTATGATTGTACAAGCAGTGACAATATCAGTCTTTTACTTCACTTATTTTTTTGTTAGTGTGAATATATAAAATATATATTTATTTATTTTAATGAGAGTATATATTATTTTAGTGAAAATTTAAGTGTAAAATTTTAAAATTTTTAAAAATAATATTTTTTTAAAAAAAAACGTGAGTAAAAGCGGTAACTTCCACTAAACTGTGCTTAAATCTGCAGTGATGGATCTCCTGTAATAGATAATCCGAAACTTATTGAATTCCTCAGATTTAATGAAGAAAATATGTACATGCATCTTCCCTTATTGAAAGCATTATAGTACATCTTCTCGTATTCTCACGTATGTTCTTACAATGAGTATGAATGATTGAAAAAAAAAAAAAAAAAAAGTAAAGAAAAAGTGGAGAATACAATAAATTGAATCTGAAAGCATAAGACAGATGGATTGAAGAGCAATCTTCCATCCAAGTTGTGAATTACCTTAGTTTGAGCGTACAGATGGATTATAAATACAAAGATAACTTGTGAATACAGCATGAATTTATCTGTCTGTTTTTTACGTTTAGATCTTGATATTTGCAAACATTAAAGAAATGGACTGGATGTTGTGTATGAACCCACCAGCTCCGTACGTGGGGTGACCTGTAACAGACCCTCATGATTGATCAAGCCATGTGCAATCCGAGACTAAAGCAACAATAAACAAACAATTATCTCTCTAATCGGTACGTGGACCAATAAGTACACTTTGCCCCGGTACGGGAACAAAATACCCTACCTCGGTTAAAATTAAAAATGCAAGAATGAAAGAGAAAACCTATATATAAATGATATTAGTAATGTATTTTGATGCAAATACTGGTTTGGTAAATTTATCTCTCAACTTTTAATTTTGATAATTTATTTTAAAATTTTAAAATTTGTTGTAATATTAATTAAATTAAAAATAAATTTAAAAATATTGGTAGTTTCTTTCACTTAAATGTGTAATGAGATTAATTTTAGTTTTTTTTTATTATTGAATTGGTCTGTATAGACATTATGGGCACAATTTTACTTTTTTTTTTAAATTAAGAATTAACCGTTTTAGGGAAAAAAAATTGAGGTTCTTCAATTTCAAAATTTTTTTTTATCATGATGTGTGTATATGCATACTAATCAATACAAAAAGACTAAAAGTAGCCTAATTGAACATTCGCGTGAAAAAATCGTCCAAATTTTAAATTTTTTTTTTCAATTTGACTAACATTATAATAAATTTCAAAGATATAAGTTGCGAATTGTTAAGATTAAGGGTATTCACGGATTCCAATCTACAGATTGAAGATCAATCCACAATCCACAATCTAATTCAGAACTGCAAATTGAGAAAATTGTAATTCGTGTCCGGTCTAAAACCTTTTTAGATTGAATCCAATCCAATTCAAAACCTATTGGATTTTACATATTGGACTCACAGACTCACGGATTCCAACCATTAAAAATATAAATTAGTAAACATCCATACAAAATAAACACAACATGAAATATTAATGAACATCTAAATTGTTACATTAGGCAAAAAAAAAAAAAAAGAAGAAAAAAAGAAGAAGAAAAGAAAAAGAGTTTCCCAATAGACTAGACTTTGTAGTAGGGACTAAGGATATCATATATGAGCTTTATAGTAACGATATCAGATATGGGACACTAAGTGTATACCATATTTTTAAAAAAATTAACTTATAAATTATATATATATAATTATAAACATTATATTTATATATATATATGTATATATATGGTTTCAAATTCACAGATTGGAAAGTGCTCAATTTGCAATCTGATCCAAAACTTTTATTGGAAAAATCTCAATCTGTGTCCGATCCAAAACCATTTTCAATCCCATCTAAAACTTCTAATTGGATTGGATTTCGCGGATCAATCAGACTCAGGGATTCGTGAACACGCCTAGTCAATATTTAAAAAATCTGTAAGTTAAGAGAGTGCTGATAAAAATAAACAAAAATCTTAAAATAAAGGGACCTTCTCCATACCCCAACATACCGATAGGTCAAGTTTTTTGTCTGTCAAATCTACATAAAATCACATCAAAGTCAAAAAGTACGCAGATCTAACGGCTAGAAATTTCTGACATATCAGTACATTAAGCATACCAAAGAATCTCTCCTTAAAATAAAGGCTTTTTTTATAAGATGTAAAAAATACTAATGAGTATGACACAATTTTAAGTTGTTAAATCTTTAGCCATTAAATTATTATGAGACAAATTCTGATTTATCTAACAAATAGAACTGTATTCAGGATTCTCTAACAATGAGAAGAAAAAGAAAAGAGAACTAATGTTCTAATTGTGATGAATAGTATGTCATATTCAGTCAAGAAATTATGCAATTCAGTCAAAGTTACTGTGCATGTCATAATTTTACTGTGCAAACAGTAACTGTAAATAGTAAGTACTGTGTAAATAGTGTCAAAATTTTTCCTATAAATAGGTACTAAATCTCTTCATTTTATATACCTTCACAAGATTAATGAAACTCTCTCTCTCTAAAGTTTTTCTTCTTACTTTAGCATTTTCTTAGTTTTCATAACACGTTATCAGCACGGATGTTCTATTCCAACGTGATTGTCTACATTCATTAATTCAAAGAAAGAATTCTCTGATCCAATCACAAGCATCTACCTTAAAATCAAAAGAAATTAGGTCCTAGCCTTAGTTCTACTATAAGTTTCTACCCTTATTAATTTAAGTAAAAGATATGTAAGTATACTCTCTTATTTTATATTCATACAAAGGAGGGCTATGCCACCAACATATTAAATTTTTTATAATTTTTTCATTATATACGCTTCAAAAGATTTACCAAGTAGTTTGGCATGCTTATATTCTCGTAAATGGATGGTTATGCTGCCTGCAAGTAATAATTTCTCATTACACTTTCTGCATGCATATTACTATTCTCATATGTTTATTTTTCTACGTTATTTGAGGTATACAATTGTAATTTCTCTCACTTCTATCGGTTATATAACGAATTTTTACACAACTATTAACGGCTATAAAATGACCATAAACAGCTAGTTTTTACTCTATAAAATGTAGTTTTTCTTAACCCATACAATTCACCTCTCATCTTCTTTTCCTTTTCTTAATATTTTTATCTTTCACTTCCCATCTTCTCGTCACTATTTTTAATATAATCTTCACAATATGGCGTATATGATGGTGATGTTTACTATTTTTAATATAATCTTCACGATATGACGCAAATGATGATGATGTTTGTTATTTTAGTTGTCATTTTTTATGTTTTTGCTCTTTTTATTGGAGATTATTCTCCACACGATTTTCAATTTTTTCTTGTAATACTCATACTTGTAATATTTCTCCTTTTATTTATTGCTATTATGATTAACATGTAATTTTAATTGTACTCTCTATTGTAATAATAATATTGTGATTCTTATTATATCGATGTTCTATTATAGTCATCACCATGTCGACTCTTGCTAAACTTGAGTTCGTTGCACTCAACATCACAGGAAAGAATTATATGTCTTGGATCATAGATGCAGAAATGCATCTAGAGTCGATGGGTCTTATCGATACCATTAAAAAAATAATAACAAGTCACCACAAGAAAAGGCAAAAGCAATGACTTTCCTTTGTAAACATCTTGATAAAGGATTAAAATGTGAATACTTGTGCATCAATCAAATTATACTAAAAAGGTCTTAAAATACTTTAATATGGATGAAGCAAACCTTTTAAATACTCTAATAATTGTTAGACCACTTAATGTTGAAAAGGATCCATTTCGCCCTTGCGAATGTACTGAAGAAGTCATCGGTCTTGAAGTACCATATTTAAGTGCAATAAGAGCTCTTATGTACCTGACCAGATATAGCTTTTTACTACTAATCTATTAGCAAGATTTAGCTCATCTCTTACGCGAAGACATTGAGACGGAATTAAGCATGTATTTCGTCTTTAAGGAACATTTGATTTTGAATTATTTTATCCTAAAGGATCAAAACAAGGGATGATTGGTTTCACAAATGCAGGATATTTGTCAGATCTACATAAAGTTAGGTCTCAAACTAGATACGCATTCACATGTGGAGATACTAATGTTTCATGGCGTTCACAAAAGCAAACACTTGTTACCACTTCTTCAAATCATGCAAAGTTATTGCACTGGACCATGAAGCAAGTCGAGAATGTGTATGGCTGAGGTCTATGACTCAACATATCTAAGAAACTTGTGAACTATCTATCAATAAAGATCTAACAATATTATTTGAAAACAATGCATTACGTGTCACTCAAATAAATAAAGGTTATGTCAAAAGCAACATAACGAAACACATACTCCTAAAGTTATTCTTATACTTCCAAGAGCTCGAAAAGAATAAAGATATTAATATTCATTAAATTCGATCAAGTGACAATGCAGCAGATCTTTTCACAAAGGCACTTCTCACTACAACATTCAAAAAGCATATGCACATTATCAGATGTATCATTTGTGAGATTTATGAGGAAGGCTTATACATGTTAACTTGAAGAGGAGTTTACGTGGTTGTACTCTTATTATGGTTTTATCCTAGTATAAGGTTGTTAACAGATTAGCATAAATATGTATAGGTAAACGTACTCCTTTTTGTTTTGCTATGATTTTTATCCCACTGAATTTTTGCTAACAAGATTTTTAATGAGGCATCCTATTCAGTCAAGTTAATGCGCAAATCAGAAAAAATTATTGTGCATGTCAAAATTTTACTGTGTAAATAATAACCATGAACAGTACTAAAAGTTTTCTTATAAATAAACACTAAATCTCTTCATTTTTATACTTTTACAAAAGTAATAAAACTCTCTTGTTTGAGTCAAAAACTCAAAAAAGTAACTCAAGTTACAACTTTATTCAAGTTCATGTTCTTTTAAGTTTAAACTCGAGTTTGAGACTAAAACTCGAGTAAGTTTCCCCTTAACTCGAGTTCAGAAACTCGAACTCAAATTAATAAATAATATTTTTTATTCTTAAAAATACTATAACTTTTTCATTTTAATTCTGATTGAGATGATTTTTTTTCTATGTGTTGACAACGAAAAGACGAATAAAACTCCACCCATATACCCTATTAAAACTTTTCATCAACATTGAGTTTTTATAAATACTATTTAAATACAAATTTAAGTTTTGACTTGCTCAAACACAAACTCAAACCATAACTCAAATGTACACAATAAAAAACAAACTCAAGTTACAACTTCAACTCAACTCAAATCTACACTTAAATCACATAACTCAAAAAGGGCAAAAGAACAGCCCCTCTATAATTTATCTCTTTAGGGGACGTTTAAAAATGAGATTCAATCCCTAATTTAAATTATAATTCGTTATTTATTATAATATTTTCTCTTATAAAAAATACATATAAATAAAAAATAATTCTAATTTTATAATTTTAATCTAGCGTTTCTTAAAATTTTTCTTCTTAATTTCCATAACAGTAACAACAAACTTCTAGTTCGAAGCGCCTCTTTTTAAACATCAAACGGCGAACTTTCCATGCACGCGCTTAAAGAGAAAGACCCTCGCACGTGCTCACACGACTGAGATTTGGGTGGTCAGTAATGTGCACGTGTCCGCCCAGGCCCCAAGAACTTAGTCCAGGTGTTAATGTCTCTACGCCTATATCACTCTACTCCCCTCTCTCCCCTCTCTCTCTCTCTCTCTCTCTTCGCTCTCTCTCGCCTCCTTATTTTTAGCTTTTATTCGTTCATTCATCATTTCACTCTATCACTCCAATTCCCATCAAATTGACAGAAGAACTACCAGGGGCGATTTTCCCAGCTTTTACATATCATCCATAGCAGCGTCCAACGTCGCTTTGATGCGGTGAAAGGGTTGAAGTCTTGCTCCCATGGAAACGGAAAATCCCCCGAATTACACATACATGGGAAGGACCTTCAGTGATCTGAGCGTCGACGACGATTCCTCCGCCTTCAGCGACTGTAACAGTGATAGATCCGGCGAGTTCCCAGCGGCCTCGAATCAGAACCGACGGCTATTGATTGCCTGCGCGACGGATAACTCCGACGAGCTAATCCGACAGCTCGTCTCCGACCTCGAGTCCTGTTCGATTGAGGACCAGAAGCAAGCGGCCATGGAGATCAGACTCCTTGCGAAGAACAAATCCGAGAATCGGCTCAAGATCGCCAAGGCCGGAGCCGTCAAGCCGTTGATTTCGCTCCTTTCGTCTTCCGATCTCCAGCTCCAGGAGTACGGAGTCACGGCGATTCTGAATCTTTCCCTCTGCGATGAGAACAAGGAGCTGATAGCTTCATCGGGGGCGATCAAGCCTCTGGTCCGAGCGCTAAGGACGGCGACGGCGACGGCGAAGGAGAACGCGGCGTGCGCTCTGCTCCGGCTCTCGCAGGTGGAGGAGAACAAGGTGGCGATCGGACGGTCGGGAGCGATTCCATTACTGGTAAACCTCCTGGAGAGCGGCGGAATCCGCGGGAAGAAGGACGCGTCGACGGCGCTGTATTCGCTCTGTTCGTTGAAGGAGAACAAAATCAGGGCCGTGCACGCGGGGATAATGAAGCCGCTGGTGGAGCTGATGGCGGATTTCGGGTCGAACATGGTGGACAAGTCGGCGTACGTGATGAGCGTGCTGGTATCTGTAGTGGAGGCGAAGGCGGCGCTGGTGGAAGAAGGCGGAATTCCGGTGCTGGTAGAGCTAATCGAGGTCGGCTCGCAGAGGCGGAAGGAGATTGCGGTGGCGATACTCTTGCAGATTTGCGAGGAAAGCGTGGTGTACCGTACGATGGTGGCCCGCGAAGGAGCGATTCCACCTCTGGTGGCTTTGACTCAGTCCGGCACCAATCGCGCCAAGCAAAAGGTGAGGAATTCTCTGGATCTCATTCCATTCTAAATTCTCTGAGCTCTGCTTTTGGCGTGGTGACCTTTGTCAGTTATTTTGTTGGTTTGCCTGACTGACACCACCAGTCTCTCTTCTCCGGTCGGTGACCCTTGGTGGATGACGTGGCACGGCGCTTTTGAAAAAAATTCTTCGCTGTTTCTATGGCTGCTTTTTTGTTTTGCTCTAATGGAAGTGAACGCTGTTTAGCCACGTCATTATGCTTTTCTGCAGTCGGGCGTCATGGTTTTTAACACTTTAAGGCTCCGTTCATTTCACTTATTCGAGTTTAGAATTCGAGTTTTGTTACAGTAAAAAGCTCTCACAAACAATCACATCTAACTTTTTTACTACAGTAAAAAGCTCTCACATAAAATTAAATCTTAACTCGAATTAAAAACTCGAATCAGCGAAGTGAACGGGCCCTAACTTGCTTGGGTTGCCTTGTCTTTTTATCTTTTTTTGATTATTTTCTTCTTTATTTCTTTTCTTCCAAACAAAGTTTTTTTTTTCTTTTTTTAAAAAAGAAATCGAAATCGTATACTTCTGAATTTACCATATTACATTCCAGAGCACCAGAACATTCAAATGTTGCAGGCTAATGATTTAGCTGCGTTAGGCCTAGAATTGTCTTTCTGGTCAGTGGAGTGCTGATATCTCCACTACTCTACAATAATAATTTTCCCCTTTTGGTTTTATTGTTTCTTTTTTATGGTGTTGGTGTAATTTTCTTTTCTTTTGTACGTCTTTTTAATCTCCTTGAGTTCCATATTGGGTCAGTTGGGTTGGTTTATTTTAAAATTTTATTATTATTATTTATCTCTCACAATAATGGGTTCTTTTTGTCGTCTATTGTGTCGTTTTATGTGGACAGGCAGAGACACTCATAGAACTTCTACGGCAACCAAGATCCGGCAGCGCCGCTGCCAGACCCTCAGACGTGTCAGCATAAGTGTTCCCACCACGTCTCATGTTCCGTGTCCGTGTAATCCAGACAATCAAACACAGAGAAAAAAAAACTTTGTGATTTTCTTCTTTATATTAAAAGAGAAAAAAAAAATTAAGAAAAAGAAAACACAAACTTGTAAATACCTGTGTAATAGAGGAGCTTGTAAAATTTGTGATGAAATTACGAGTTTGATTTCGATTTTGCTTTGCTTTTTGGAATTATTGGGCGGCTTTGGTTTTTTCGGATTAGCTTTATGCTTTAGGTCCGTTTGGTTCAAGGATTCGAATTATGTGATTTGAACCATTTTTTATTTACGTGTATTTTTTATGAGAAAAATTACTGTAACGAATCATGAATCATGATTCGAATCGGGGGACGAATCTCCCAACCAAACATTCCCTTAATTACTCGTCTAAATAATGTTTGAGACGAAAGGAATGACATATAGAAAAGGAGAGAGCAGGCAGGGAGTTCCTTTTTCTATTTTTGTTTAAAGCCACTTAATAGCCACGATTTGCAAAAGTTGATTCATCCAATGAAATAGAAAAATAAATTTTTAAAAAAAAAAAGAAAGAAAAAGAGAAGAAGAAGTCCTCTGGAAGGCTCCTCGAATGGGGGTGCTTGCTATTATTTTTTAAGACAAAAAAGAAGAAAAAAAAATCGATAAAATTAGGTCCACGAGGTTCGCGTGCTTGAGGATTGATGGAAAATGGCCCCAAATGCCAAATGGAGGTTGTAGGGAAGCAATCGTAAGCAACTTTTCTTTTGAATAATAAGCTTCGAATTTTTAGGATGCTAAATAAAGATTTAAAACAGTTCAGTTTTGTTGGCCAGCAACTTTTCTTTTGTATAATAATAAGCTTCGAATTTGTCGGATGTAAAATAAAATTTATGACCGTCTTTTTCATTCATTTAAATTTATAATTTAAATTTAATGTAATTTTATATAAATTTTTTTTATTATAATAAAAAAATTAAATATTATTATTTTTAAGAATTTTTTATTATAATAAAATTTAAATTTTAAATTTAAATTGATAAAATGAAACGAGAATGTTTTTTTATTAGTACTTAAAAAATAATAATAAATAAATTATTGATAATTTTTTATTTTCAATTATAAAATTTATGTGAGGGTGCAAGTGACACTTTTATCAACTCCGTAAAGTTTAAAACAGTAAGAGTTTTGGTGGCCACGTGTTGATATTCAGTTATTCTAGCGGTTGTTCGTTCAGTCACATCATCCTTGGGGTCTCAGGGATGGGTCCCTCTTTGCAAGAGGACTGACAATGCTATACTATCTCGCTCGTCCCTTCTCGTGTTTGCTTCTCATTGGCCATCTTCTGTTTCTCTTTTTCTTTTTCTTTTATTTTTTTAACCTTTTTTTTTTCGTCTCAACAAGGAACATGAATAATTCGTTTAGTTTATGAATTTAAATTATGTGATTTAAATTATTTTTAATTTATTTATATTTTTTATGAGAAAAAATATTATAACGATCATTAATTATAATTTAAATTAGTGATTCAAATTTAAGAACTAAACGAATCAGAAACGAGTAATATTACTTTTAGCAAGTGCAACTCCATACTTAATTATCTCGAAAGAAAAATCAAGTGGTCACAATTTTTTCTAAAATAAAATTTTTAATTATTTTCCTTTTCTGATAATTAGAGACAACTAATTTATTTGAATTATTGTTCTTTTTTTTTATATTCATTTTTTATTTTGAATTATGATTTATAATTTTTTATAGTATTTTTTTCATAAAAAATACACGTAAAATGAGAATGATTTCAAATTATAATTATGAATATATAATAAACGTTCATTAATTATATTATTATTAATTAAATATTATTATTAAATCTGTAATTTGCTAATGAAAATAATTAATTACTAATTAATTTACGTTAATTATTAACGGCCAACTTAAAATCAGTGAAATTTATATATATATATATATATATATGTGTCGCTCCTTACATGATTATATTTTATATTAGCACCAATTTAGTTAAACTTTTAGCTTTTTCAAGATTTTTTGGACCGAATCATGCAGCATATTTTTTGGCTTTTTCTACTCTTAATATGGATAATAGTCATTTTGTATGGAGGAATCTCCCTTATCAATAAAAACTATTACTGTACATGTCGCTTCAAATAATGGTAATAGTTTCTAATCTTAAAATAAAAAAAAAAAAAACCTAGCTTTTATTATTTTATAAAATTCCACTTTGGGCCACATAAAATAAGGGGATTCATTGTGCGGGAAATAGCTTTGTTTTTATAAGAAAAAATACATATATTTATGTCATTTTAAATAATTAAATGTTAATGTAATTTTTTAACGTCTTTTTAAAATTATAGTAAATAGTAGATGTTTTAAATTAAATTAAATAAATAGAAGATTTTAAAAATTTAAAATAAATAGTAGTTTGATGTATAATTATTTTATTTATGACTGAAAAAATAATTTAATTGGTAAAAAATATTATTTAGGTAAAAAAAAATTTATCAATCGTAAAATAAAATTTACATGAATTTTTTAGTAGTCATAAATAAAATATTCTAACAATAAACTGTTATTTACTTCAAAAATTTTAAAATAAGATTTATTTTATTTAATTTTAAAAATATGTTATTTACTAAATTCCTTCTATTTTTAATTGATTAAACAATTGTTTATTTTTTAATGACTGAAATAAATAAATATTTTTTTATCATATTGAGTATGTTTTATGGTTTTTTCATTTTTTATAAGGGTAGGAATCATCAAGAAGTCACTATCATCCATGTGCGTTAAACCTTTAAAGGTCACATATTAATATCAACTGTCAAAGATAAATGCCACATTTCAACTACTATTCTAGAGCTGCCATTAATCATAGGCGCTGATACTGCACAATTAATAATCTTAGTTTGTTGGTCTAGACAGAATAGAAAAATGTTCCTCAACTTATTCAGCCCCCGTTTGTTTCACAAGTAATTCAGTTCAACTCAATTTAAACAGTGAATATAGTTTGAATTCGTGTTTGGTAAGCACTCAGTCAGAACTATACACAAATTCAAATTTTATTCTCGTTTAGATTAAAATTTTAACTACACATCTAAACGTTAATTTAAACTATAATTTAAACCATACAGTTTGAATTTTTCTATTCAAATAAAAAAATTCAAATCGACAAAATTTAAACTAACAAATCAAACGGTGACTCAATCATCCTTCACTGTTTTCAGAGATTAAGGGGACGTTTAGAAGGGGGATTCAATCTTTAATTTGAATTATAGTTCGTGACTCATTACAGTATTTTCTTTGATAAAAAATACGCGTAATAAAAAATTATTCTAATCCATGAACCAAACGTTTCTTAATGATATATCCTCTTACCCTATCACATTTCTTCAAATATATATGTCAAGTCCTACAAAGACTTTCCCAAAGAAAAAGGAAAGGTGTCTTATCACTATGAGAAACATGTTACGCTTTAATATTGCCATTATCAACAACATATGACTTTGCTAATTAATTTGTTTTATGCTCTAAAAGAAGAAGCTATATTTCAACTTAATCAAACCTATATTAATTGCAAATAGCTTAGAGTATGAATTGTTTAATCTTTGTTCACCTTTATGATCTTCAACTCCTATATCCCATACCCTATATATTATGATGTCTAGAAACAGCCGGCGGTTGGTCAGTTGCATCAACTGCAACAGCAAACTGCAATAAAATTATATATAAAGCAAAAGAAATGGAGGGCCCACCACTATGGCCCGCGAAAACCAAGTCAAAGGCCTCCTCTAATCTATTGGTTGCCGACGCATGCAATCTTATCTTTTTAACTCATCATGAACGCTCAGTCGTATTGTCCTTCCTTTCCGGTAATTTTGTAGACTTGGCCAAAACTATCAAGAATCAATTGACAACGCGACAAAGTTCACCAGCCACCCTATTTGACCGTATAGCGCCTTCCACGCTAAAAATCCAATATGTATATGTACTCTTTTTCTACTGTCTTTCAATTTTAAAAAAAATATATTTTGAGATTTAGTTTATAAATTTAAATTACGTGATTATAATTATTTTTAATTTATATATATTTTTTATGAAAAAAATATTATAATAAATCACGATTTATAATTTAAATTAAAAAATAAATTTTTCTACCAAATATTACTGTACTTTTAAAAAAATAATGTAATTAATTGTATTAAGTCTAACAGTTATAATTTTAAAAATTAAAAATCTTTTTAAATATATAAATAATAAATAATTGTTATGTGCTTAAAAAGGATTTTTAATTTTTAAATAGTAATTATATGGCTAAATATAAGAAAATTATATTAATTTATATATAATATAATATATTTGTGTGCGAGTTAATAGAGCACACTTCAGAGGCGGATCTTATTTCCGTTCTGAACTTTCCAATTCTGGTGGTGTACTATTATTGTTTCAAAGGTTGAAGTGAAAGGATTCGAACTCAACACATTTCTTCTTCATTAACTAAAGATCACGTCAAAGAAAAAACTACTAATGTTGAAAATTTTTAAACTGTTTAAGCATTACCGCATATTAATTAAAATTAAAATAATAAATAAGTTAAGACTTGAGATGAATAAATTAATAGGTCAATAGTTATATAAATTAATAAATAAATTAAATTATTGTTTTGTCCATAACTTGTCTGGTTATAAATCATAACTTGACAAATATTATTCATAATTTATGATTTTTGTCATAAACTTGTCTGGTTATAAATCATAACTGATAAATTTGTCCATAACTTATTTAATTATGAACTATAATTTGACAAATTATGACATATTAATTTTTATCGTTAAAAATTTACCTATATACTTTTTTAAGCTTTTCATATTTATCTATTTTCTATTATTTTCATAAAAGATACTAGCTAGTTTTGGATGTAAATCTTGTAATCGCTTTTAAGGAAATACTTTTATTTGTTAAGGTTTTACCGAAACATCGCCAAGCTTTTCAGCCAAAAAAAAAAAAAAAAGGCCAATAGTAGCACCACTAACGATTGACTAAGTCATTATATTATTTTTTTCCCGGCTTGAAGAAAACAATGTCATGTTTTGTAATATGTTACATCAAACAAAGATAAGGGTTAAGCATACGGCTAAAATCAACGGAAACGGATAGAAGGCGCCCTTTATGTTCTCTCTCTCTATTTAAACATTAAATCATTCTGTTTGAGTGTTGACATGTCTAATAAGAAATTCGTTTAATGACCGCGACACATATAACGCGTAAGTGGATAAATTTATGTATAAAAATGTAATATAAATTTGGAACATATTATTCCCGCCTAAATTTATAACTTCTGATTTGATTTGATGTAGGACGTCGTTTGTACGATTCTTGCAAATTGTTCGTCTCAATTTGACACTTTGAAACTTTCCACTTCCAGATTGTACACTTTTTACCAATTCTTGGAAATTAGTCATCCGCGTTTAATACTTTTTCAAACGTTCCATTCCACTTTCCGAATGGCAGAGTGAATTTTATATAGTTGATGGTTTAAACTATGATTATTTTAATTTTAATTTCAAAACCATAATCATGATTTTTGGTTTTGAATTCAATTGTGGTTCTGAAATCAGAATTAGAATCATGAGTTTGAATCACTCAAAATTAAAGAGATGTAGCTTTAAAATGAGGAATGGTTATAGTTTAAAATATCAAATCAGGGTTTAAATCTTAAAAAAGAACTATTTAAACCAAACACTGGTTTTCAAATTTTGAACAAGAATCATTTAAACCAAATACTAGTTTTCAAACCTTGAACTAGAACTATATTTTACTTTTTGTAAACAAATAAAGGTTTGAGCCAAAATCATGATTCTGGTTCTAAAACCCTCAAACTAAATGCTACAGACTATGACCAGGTCTAATAGTCAAAAATCCCGAGGTCATAATTTTGTGTAAATACAAGGAAAAGAGTCCTTATGGAGTTGTACCACAGTGTACATTATTTGTTACATTATTTTTTCTCATAAGAAAAAAAATAAATATCCTCAACAAGAAAAAAAAGAATTTTTATACAAAATTCCAGTTCATATATGAATCAAACAGACAAAAAGTATTAGGAATTTTTAATATTTGTCTATCTATAATGCAACGTTATAATTAAAATGCCAATTGTAAATTTAATATTTAAGGGCAAAGAACACTCTCCAATATAATACTATTTGTTGTATTAAATTTATCATATACTATAATATAATATGTGGTAACTTTCTCATTAAGTATAATATGTGGTAAATTTGGTACTTAATTTCTATTAGTTGATATGATTCCTTTTTCAGTTAATCATTACAATTTTTATTTTTTCAAATCATTTTAAAATTAAAAATTTACTTTTACAACTTTCAAAGCTTAATGATTATAGAAAAAACAGATTTTAGCATTTCAAACAATATTATGCATTGGTGCATAAATGAAAATCACATGTTTTATTATATTGTTTGTGTTAAATATATAATAGACATTAGTATTTACATTGGAGATTGTCTAATGACTAAAAGAATTAAGTAATTACACCTGGAAAAAAATTTATCTTGACAAATATAAATCCCTCATTTGGTACGCCCTGCCCATTTTTATCTTTATATTTCTCTTTATCTACCTTTACTACACTGTAGCTATCATTGCCTTGCCCCAACTGTCGTAACGTCGATTGTCATCGTCGCGTTGTCATCACGCCGCCCCATTTTTTCTTGATGGCATAAGCAAAGGTGATCTCTAGATTTCACCAACGAGATTTGATGAGATCTTATTGAGTCCTTGTGGCTATTGGTTTTGAAAAAGATTTTCAATGCAAAAGCGTGTATAACAAAAATTATAATAAAACTTTTACAATACACTACAAAATTTAAAATCGGATTAAAAATTATACCTAGCAATCGATTAGGATAATAATTTGAGTTTTTTTACCACGAATAATCCTCGATCCAAGCTTATTTAGAATACATGAATCTTTCTCGTCAATTTCTTGAATTTACAAAGACGTGTGTGTGGACATACCTGAAATAAAGTAGGATTAGCACTTAAGTCTTCCACGAATACCAACACATGAACGACGTAGAATTAGAAAAAGAAGAACTTTTCTTCTCTTTTTCTCTTACATTACACGTCCACCTCTAGTAGGTTACACACTAACCAACTGCGTTACATGCCTACACTAGGCATGTTACACGACACCTGTAGGGGAGGGAGTTTTAAACTACACGTTTGTCACTAGCATTTTACACACCTATCACATAAGGGAATGGAGAAAAATTGTGTTCTCTAATTTTCTGTAATCTCCTATTTATGGAGTACCTCTTAGAGTCCTAGAAAAACTCTATCTTATCTTCTAAGATAAGGTTTCAGAGAATACGAGATAATATTTAATTGTAAATACTATTTAAAATAAAATAAAATTTCAATTTAATTTTGAAACAATTTTCTCTCTTGTTGTAGATAAAATTTAGCCAGGATTGGCGCCTACTATAAATAAGGAGGAGGTAAAATTTCTCCTTCATCCAGTTATCACATTTTGATTCCAATTCAAATTCCCATTAAAGTCAAACTTAATTTAATTTGAATTTCAATTGGATAACTTATAGAGTAAGCAACTGAATCCCATAATGATTTCCACAATGCTGGGCGTGTAACACATGTGATCTCCATCACAGGTTTGTTCCAAAATTCAAATTAAAGAATCATATTATTTGATATCCAATTAATTCTCAACTAATTATTTTTTCGCGTTTCATTTAGAATTTCATAATTCTAAAATTTTCATTATGTCCTTAGTATCTTGTAGAATTACAAGGACGACGCGGGAATTTATGACCCTATAATTCTGAACTCCAATAGAATTAATAATTAACCAATGTCTTTAATTAATTAATTAATTCTAAAGTTACTCCACTATAAACTTGGAATTGCACTCTCATAATTATAGATATAATTTACTTTCAAACCTTAAAGTGTCCATTTGATATAGTCATTACATATAAATCAATCCTCTATAAATAATTTATAATTAGAGCCATACGAAATTTGTTAACCTCTTTAATTACATCTTTATCCTTGAGTACCATTGATTCTCTAATGAATAGTTTATTCATAAAATAAATTCATGAATACGAGCTCGTTACTTATTCAAGTACTGAATCAACCCTCAAGAGAATTAATTATTTACTTATTTATTCAAGAATGAATAGATTCCATCTTATATATTAACATTCCTGGTTACCGACTTCATCATGCCTCCAAGATACAAGGAATAGGATTTAGAATCTCAAAATCCGTACTAAGTAAATCAAAAGACACAAATCTAAAAATTGAAGTTTGCTAATAACTTAGGATTGAGATCGTTCTATATATGACCATCCGTAAACTCAATTTGATTATCTATACTTAACGAAAATTATATGAAATTCAAATCATATATGTGTCTCGATACCACATAATCACATTATATGTAATATACTCATCCAATATCCCTCCATATTAATAGTGCGGATAACACCGTTCCATTTTAAACGAAAATGACTTGTATTAATAATGTTTTAATTAAAGATTCTGAACTTTAATTAAATTCATTACGAATATCATTTCGATTATTATCTTTAAATATTATCCTTTCGCATATAACACTTATATACAATATTTAATGTCACATAAATAAACATGAAAATTTTAATGATATTCATAAAATATTCAATACTATATGCACTTAATATAATGAATAAATTCTTTTATTAAATTAATAATAAATATTATATTGCATTTTATACTTCTAGGACACTATTCTCAACTGTAGTAATGATAGAGTATCATGGTAGAGCATCTAGAGGTCATTTGTGGCTACTGCAAGACATTTAGTGGACGTTTGGTTCATGGATTCAGAATCACGATTCAGAACCATGATTCAGAATCATTCTCGTTTTATATGTATTTTTTGTAAGAGAAAATATTATAAAAAGTCACGAATTATAATTCAAACTATGACACGATTTTCCTTTCCAAACACACGCTTAGTAAGATGGATTATAGATATCTTTTTAAATTTATGGCATGGCTTGAAATTCCCTGCAAGAACTTTTTCCGCATCACATATTCCAAAGAATCTGTAATCAAGCTGTTGGCGGTAACGCTATTTTACATGGCATGTATTGATTGTACACTTTAAGGCCTGAAATAATGCAAAAATGGGCCAAGGCAAGTACACATTTCGAGCTGCAGCCGCGAGGGATTTGGATTGGAAAAATTTACGCATCACGACCATTTATTGACACCTGATTAATCTTATTGGTCTTTGTGTATATTGTTGTATACTTGTATTCAGTTTTTCAAATTCATTTATGTGGCCTTTCTACTTTACTCTTCAAGCTGACTCCATACATTTTTCATACTTAATCACCAGCATTTATGAAAATAATGGGTTGTGGTTAAGCACTACGTGGTCCAATTTTCAGAAATAATTGCATTTACAAAAGTTAATTCATAGTCAGTTCTTGCTCTTATTATGAGACAAAAAAATAAAAAATAAAAAATTGTGACACGAACAAGACAAAGAGACATTCAACTCAGTAAAAAATTAACAGAACAAAGAATATTACTTAAATATTAGCTTCATTAAATATGTATGTATCTAATAAAATGATGTTGCTTTACCTTTCAAAAAAAATGACGTTGCCTCTTTCTTTATTTGAGAAAATCACATAATTTATTCTTTAAGAGTGTATATGTTTAAATTTTTACCCGTTATTCTTAATTAATAACCTTTTATTAATACAGTTATTTGATTAAAAGATTAATAATTAAAAATCTTAACATATTCACTTTTAAGAGATAATTGTTTCCTTTTCCCCTCTTAATTTTGCTCGTTGATTTCATGTCCTTTGCAGACTTCATGAGAAAAACCTGCATCAAGTCCGGCCCATTTAACGAAGAGATAAACTCGAGGCCCATCAAACAATCATATTGTGCTTGTGCCTGTCCGTTAGGCGCAGCTCATTTTAACATTTCTAGATTAAAGCTTGGTTAGCTCAATGAACCATAGTTTATTCTTCGTTTTTTTTTTTTTTTTTTTAATTTTTTTTATTTAAGAACAACGTAGTTATTATTAGTATTTTATTTTCGAGAGAGCCATCTTATAGTCGTTTGAGCTTGAGGTAGGCTTATTTATGCAAGAAAAGAAGAGGAATGAGTAATTATGTTTACACCCCTAAAATTTATTTATGCCCCTAATAATTAATACCTTTAAAAAAAAGATTTGAAAAATTTATCTTTTTACATATATTATTTTTATAATACTTAATTTAACTCTTTCATACCCCATACTTATTAATTTAATTTTTATTTGATTTATAAAATAAAATAATCTGTTCACAAATTCTTAAAATACATAAAAATGAATTAAAAAATGTTCAACGAAAATTACACCAATTTAACACTAACAAAATCTGAATTTACAAACAAGAATAACAATCTAAAGTGGGAGAATGGGAATAGCATTACTGGACAAACTATCATTCATGCAATTTTCGTCAACATTGCACAAATCTTATGTAATATATATATATATATATATATATTGAAACCTCCATTTAAATTTTGAATGAGTTTGACGGAGAAAAATTTTAGGTTCATGAAATTAAATAGCGTTGATTAAAGACGTGGGTGAATGCATTTTCATTTTTTTTGGAAAGAATGATATTCATAATATTTGATATTTAAAATTATTACGGGGATAACTTAGTAGGTTTTAATATAATTTTAGTACAAGATACAATTATAATAAATGTAAATTATTATTTAGTGGGGACATTAATAAATGTTATGCGTGCAAATATAAGAAAAAAAAATGGGCCCAAGCTTCTTCAGTAGTAGTCCTTGAATCTTGGCTTTTATTTTATAACTTTTCAATCATAATTGGCAAGAGATAAGAAAGCAGGATACACTTTGGAGAATTTCTATATATGTTATTGATCGAACGAATGAAAATACTGAAAGCAGGTTACAAATTAAGTGAATTTGAAGAATAAATTACATGTTTTATATATCTCCTTTTAATTTGAATAAAAATTTGGGTTTTCCCTTTCTTTCTCCCCCATCCTTTTTTATAATTTTTTTTTTTATGCAAGCACTTAAAATTGGGCTGTAATTGAAGCATGTAATTTTGTAGGATAATCTTAAAAAATATTTTTTAAAAGTATATAAATTAAAATTTTTACTCTTTATTTTTAATTCATAACATTTTTAATTAAATAATTTCATTAACAAAAAAATATTTATAAAAAATAAGAGATAAACATTTAGACTCGTGTATCCTTAAAGAATAAATTCTCTATTTTTTTCAATTTTTATACGGAGAAAGTCGCATATTTTTCTTTTTAAGTACCTAATTTATTAAAAATACTCATTTAACAACTCTATTTCTTAACTAGTTCTAATTAAAAAGTAAAATATATGAACTAATGTTAAGAAGTAAAAATAAAAATACTCCATTAAATAGGTATTTTTAAAAAATTTCCTTCCGTAAGTGCTGTGAACAAATTTAGTAAGTTAAAAGAATTGAGAGTATGTTTAATTCACGCTTACTCAGATTTATTTATTGACGAAAATTTTGTGAGAAAAAATTTTTAAATTTAAATTTTTTATAAGATAAAAAATACTGTAATAAAATTAAAATTATGAGTTTAAATATAAAAACTAATAGGATAAAATTAAACAGCCAAAAAAAAGTATGATGTGGCAATTAGAAAACGTTAGACAAAGAATCAAGTCGAAAATTATCAAAAAAACAAAAAACAAAAAACAAAAGAATCAAGTCGAGACGGAGCGCTACATCAAGAGGTGGGCGCCCCCGCAATACGATCTTTCTTTTATTTTTTCCTCTATTATTATTTTTCTACAATTAGACAAGACAGACCCCCTGTAATAAAATATTGTCCAGCCATAAATAAAAAAATATTTGATAGGCACCGTTCATTTTATTAATTTAAATTTAAAATTTAAATTTTATTACAGTAAAAAATTCTCACAAATAATCACATTTAATTTTTTTATTACAATAAAAAGTTCTCACATAAAATTAAATATCAACTCAAATTAAAAATTTAAATCAGCGAACTAAACAGACCCTAAATTTTTTTATTTAGACAATCAACTCCCTATATTATTAATGTTACTGCAATATTTATCCAATTGGGAACGTCAGTGCAAATTTTGACCAAATATATATATATATATATATATATTTTGAGGGAACTAACCAAATCAATCACTAATACATTGATATATTAATGTCGAAATTTTTAAGATTACTGTCACTCATACCCTCAAAACTAAGATCATCCTCACTTTGCTTTTAAAATTTTATAACCTCTCATTTCACTTTTAATATTTTAAATTGATTTCATTTTTAATATTTTTAATTATTTTTCATTTTAACCCGGCCTGTTAGAAATTCCATAAAAATAAACAGAAAAGAGGGAGTTAAATACCAAAATAACAATTTAAGGATTATTTGTTGGCATATTGGCGTAGCGTAAACCACCCAAATTTTTTCATAAACAAATCTGTCTTAGACCAAAAAAAAAAAAAGTATCAACTAAAATAATTTTCCAACGTTACTTTTTTTCTTCTTTTTTTTTTTTTTTTCCAATAAGCTTGGAATTCATTACCGAACAAAGAAAACAACTGAAAAAATAACTACTCATCTCACAAAAAAAGAAATAATAATAATAACTACTTATTCTAGATGCATATATCATTTGTCAACGTTCATTTTGCAAACTATAAAAGATAACTAAATATTTTCAAATTAAAAAGAAAAAACAAACGAGCAATTCCATTTTCCACCAATAACCCCAGAACCAAAATTTTTAGTACAACTAGACAAAAAAAAAAAAAAAAAAAACAGGACAAAGTCAAAGAGGCTACGTCATCACGTGATGATCACGTGGAGATTCTTATCCTATAGCGGATTTGGATAATCCAGAGTCCAAATACACACAATCCACATATTTATTCACCAGGTGTCATTATCTCCAGCTACACCCTTATGACATTTTTTTAATTTTCTTTTTTTTTTTTTGTCAGAAAGACTAATATTATTAAAAAAAAACAAAAAAGAACTCACCGCGCCAGGGCTCGGCGGAGCTTCTGAGCGAAGAGCGCCGGCGCACTCAAGTGCGGCAAATGGCCCTCCGTCTCGAGCATCTCCACCGTGTTCCGGCCGCCCAAATGGTCCCTCAGGTAACCGGCGACCGACGCCGGAACGGACACGTCCCTTGCCGTTTGCATTACGCAACAGGGGACCTTCACCAGCCCCAAAACCCCTCTCAGATCGCTGTTGAAAACCGTCCGCGACACGAACAGCGTGATGTCCGGCCTCATGTTGAACAGCGTCCGGCTGAATTCCCTCACTGCCGCCGGCACATCCGCCCCCACTGCCAGCGGCGCGAACCCGCTCACCCAGGCCTCGTAATTCGCCTCCATTGCCGAGAACACCTTCTCGATCTCCCCATGCTCGAACCCTCCGTGGTAGTCCTTGTCGTTCAGGAACCTAATCCCCCCCAAAATCCCACCTCAGTTAGACACAAAACCACGCGAATTTTGCGAAATTGAATTTCTTTTTTTTTTTCAACTAATTTAATTGATACCTAGGGGATGCGCCGACGAGGACGAGCTTGGAGAAGAGTTCGGGCCGGCGAATGGCGGCGAGGATCCCGGTCATGGCGGAGACGGAGTGGCCGACGTAGAAGCAGCGATCGACGTTGAGGGCGTCGAGGATGGCGAGGAGGTCGTCGACGAAGGCGTCGAGGGTCGTGTATCGCCGGAAATCGAAGTAATCGGGGTTGACGCTGCCGGCGCAGACGAGGTCGTAGAGGATGACGCGGTAGCTGGGGGTGAAGTAGGGCAAAATGCGCTGCCACACCGACTGGTCCGTCCCGAACCCATGGGCGAGGACAAGGGTCTTCTCGCCCGACCCGACAACCCGAACATTCAGAGCTTCTAAGATGATGTTTCCCATATTTGACCAAACACACAGAGCCTCGACTTTCTTTGTTTTTTTTGCTTAGAATCTAAACAGAGAAATAAGATAAAAAAAATTAAAAAAAAAAACAAAAGAAGAGGAATAAAAGGATTAGGTGGGTAAGTGTTGGCTTAGATTGGCTCTCTCTGTGTTTGATTTTGTGTGGGTTTGTTTATGCTTGAGAAGTTTGGTATGAATGGGGGTTTCTATTTATAGCGGAGAGGAAGAAGTATCTTTGCATAGTACAGCTTTTATTGAAGAGAGAATGAGGAAAATAGGTCAAAATTTGAGATGAATTAAAATTAATATATTAATAGTTTACATAAGTTAATAAATAGGTTAAATTATTATTTTCGTTCAGGCCCTTTATTATATTAAAAAATAATATTATATATATATATAAATAATATTTTTAATATAAATTTAATTATAAAAAATATAAAATTACTGATAATTAATTTATTTTTTCAGTTCTATTAGAAAAATTTTCCTTTTTTTCCTTTGTGGCTGTAAGGGGAGGGGTATTATGAGGGGGTTGATTTGGCAAAAATGGTGAGCCGTGACAGCTGAATTTGGATTGGTGCGTTGTGTGGGAGACTTTTTATCTCTAGGCGATATTTTGTATTGTTATGTGAGATATAAGCTATAGCGTTGAATTTTCTTTGTCCGTTAAGTGTGTCCTATTATTCCGTAAAATTAATTAATTAATTAATTAATAAAGTTAGGCTTCTGATTTGGGCACTCACTAGACAACTTTTAAGACTGCGAAACACTATTAGAGCAGCATTGTTCATTTTTGTATAAGTTTTGTAACCATATTTTTTAAAAATGTTCACAAACATGCACTCTAATATACTTAAAGTACTATTGAAAAATGCACTTACAATCAAGTCATTTTAAACCTGTTCTTGATCTGATTTCTACAGTCTCTACTTACATTAGGATGTGCTCCCTAGGCCATTCATTCCACTTGTAAACTTCAATAGTTTAAATACAAGTCTAATCCGCACCAACTCCCTTGCGGCCCCCCGCGCCCCCTAAGGGCGTTTATAAAATCTGTCAATTCGATTAATCTGTCTAATTTAACCTTCTCTTTTCAATTTGATTAATCTGTCTAATTTAATTCTCTTTTTCCTTTTAAGGACATTGATTAAATCTGTCAATTTGATTAATCTGTATAATTTAATTTATTATTGTAGATTAGATTGGATTAAAATAATTTTAAGTTGAAAATAGATTTAAATTTTTTTGAATCGTATGATCCGTCAATTCGAACTATATACATTATATATATTATGTGTTTAAATAACACATATAATAGATTTTTTTTTCAATTATATATAAGACATATAATTTAAGTGTTTACGTAATTATGTATGGAATCTCAACACTATTTTTATGTTATGTTATGCTATGTTTGTGTTTAATTTTGTTATTAATTTTATGAGCATATTGAAAAAAGAGATGGAATGCAAGAGTCAAAGTCTAAATAATAAATTAATTTGTAAATCTACATAATTCAATTTGCGAAATCTGTTGCGGATTAGATTTGATTGGAGTCTAATAAATTAGTATCTGATTGATATTTTTCATCTATAATAACAGATTAAATTACAGATTAATCCCTAATCTGCACAACCCATATGAAATATTGAATACCCCTACTTCCTCTCCGATGGTCCAAGTCATTAGAACCATCAGTACTCTTGCACCAATTTTTCCAAAATAAATGATTGCACGTGAACTCCATTTAGTTTATTGGGATTTTTGTTTCCCTTAATTGGCTAAAACGTTAAACGTGTGTCACAATCTTATTGCATATCCTAATCCTATGGTTCTTTCTTAAGAAAGAAAAATGCATCAGTACCACTTGCATTTTCTGCCTCTTCATAGCAATTGAGAATTTTTTTTTTTATTTTTATTTTTTTGCTAATAGAAAAACTGTAGTCATTTTTTTTTGTAAGAACCGTAATGTTTTACACTAAGGAAAAAGTGGTTATAATTTATCAATGTAAGATGTGTAGGGATTGTTCTTTTACGACGAAACTTAACAAAATTTAAAATTCGAGTTATAATTTTATTTAAATTTATGTTCTTTTATAAAATTTGAGTTTGAACTTGAGTTTAAGACTAAACTCGAGTTCGAGTTTCTCCTTCAACTTGAGTTCATAAACTTAAACTCAAGTTAATGAACAATATTTTTTCTATTCTTAAAAAGACCATAATTTTTTTTGTTTTAATTCTAATTAAGATGATTTTTTTTCTATGCATTTACAATGAAAAGACGAATAAAACAACATCTATATACCCTATTAAAATTTTTCGTCACCATTGAATTTTTATTAAAATACTATCTAAATATAAATTTAAGTTTTAACTTACTCAAATACAAACTCAAAAAGATTCTCAATTTAAATTATAAATTAAATGTGTACATCTAAACACAAACTCAAATTACAATTTCAACTCAAGTATAACTAAAATTCAACTTAAAATCATCAATCAAATCACCGTGACTCAAAAATATAAAACAACAACCCTAATCACAATAATTTGGCTATTTCAAGAGTGCTGACGTATAACAAGCGGTAATGGATGACATAAGATGAAAGTTCTGGAGGAGGATGAAAGATTAGACAACGTGCAAAAAATATCCATTATCAATACCATATTATCTGTCCAAATTATGTTGTGCTAGGATCTTATGTTGTCCAAATTATGTTGTGCTTACGAATATATATATACATTTTATGTTGTGTTAGCAAGTTTAAATCTCCGACGTTGACCATATCAAATTATGAGTCGCCTTTTAGGGCAATCAATCACACGCACTTTTAACACCGTAATACAACACACAGTGATCTGAAACTGCGTTATCGAATCAACTTATGCGATCAAATTTTCTTTTTTAAAAAAAAAAAAAAGAGAGAAAAACCTGTGATGATCACCATCCTAAGGTGGATTACATATATATCTGCCCAATACTACAAATGTGTCTATGGGATTACTCTCAGAGGATTACCCCAAAAATTCTATTCTTTAATGGATGAGATTGTCATGATAAGCAGATAGAACTAAACTTCGGAGCAATGCGTGAACGTAGTACGTTCAGCTTATATTATAGAGAATCTGGATACTATAGCTTAGTCCAGTAGGGCATGTAGGGTCACTCAGGAATCTGATTCAATGGAGGTAGCCTTCATACCTAAAAAGAAAAATATACTGTATTATATGGTCCATCAACAATATAATATATCCTTTTTTTTTTCTCTCCTTGCCCCATCCAACTCATTGGCTGCACAATTGACTACCATATATTCAACACGCTCTCTCATTTTCCATGATCAATGATACTTAGCATTTTCTTTTCTTCAGCTAAATCACGGCTTGAATTGATTAATATTTATTATATTAAATTAAGACATTGTCTCGATCGAGCACGTCAATATATAAAGTAACGCTCAGAGTGCGTTTAGTTGTAGTGGGAGAATGGTAATGAAAATAAAATAGAAAGAGTAATATAATAGAATGAAAATGAAAAATGATTCATTTATTTAATTCTACTTTTACAAATGTAATGGAATGAGATATGAATATTTTCATGTTGACAAAATAACCCCTCATGTTAATATAACTAATATCATATATAATGGTATAACCATTTAATAACTAATATTATATATATAAAATTATAAGGATATAATATATATAATTATAATTATTTATTATTATAATACAATCATAATATAAATATAAAATTGACATATAATATAATATAATATAACATATTATAATTATAATATATAATATAGTATATAATCATTTCTAATTAGAGTATTTATCTATTATATATTATAATTTATATTGTAATTATTTTGAGCACATTTTTTAAAAGTTATTAATTATAGCAGAAAAAATTATACGTAATATTTTTTTAAAATTTTTATATATAAAAATTTAAATCGGTGAAATGAACGGTTTTAATATTTGACATAACCCGAGGTAGCCAAGAGCCAATGGGAAAAAATAGTAGTCTCGTGAACATCACAAACAGCAAGAAACCCAGCTTGGACATACATGCATGTTTGATGTAAAAGGCCTAAAACTAGGTAAGTTAGCTACCTTATGAGCTAGCTAGTAGGGTTCCATCAATGAAGATAAGAGGCATGAGAAGACACAACGTGGAAACTTTGTAGATAAAACTATATATAGAGAGTGTAATGGGACCCCCAAGTAAGTGGCCCCCGCACGCATTAACATTGACAATTTGAAACAAAGTGTGTGCTGTGGAGTGTGGGGGGGCCGGGACCCTGGTGAGTACTGTTTCTGTAAATATATAGTACTGTCTAGAAGGAGGGGTTCTGTGATTGTGTATGGTTTCGTACAAAGCCTTGTGGGAAGCCAAGTTCTGATTATTTCTCATACTTCTTTTGTTGGTTTGATGAGTCACAAGGCTTATCTTATCCACAACACTTTTCTGTGCACTGTGCCCCAGCTACTTTAACTGTTGTTGTTGAGCATCTTCTTCTTCTTCTTCTTCATATTCTTGACTTTTTTTCACTTGGCTGATTGGAGTTGGATTTTTGGGACTTGTTCATGAATTTGAATGTTCGATCGCGTGCTTTAGGTCCATTTATTTTATCAATTTAAATTTAAAATTTAAATTTTATTATAATAATTTTTTTTTAAAAACAGGTCACATCTAATTTTTTTATCACAGTAAAAATTTTTTACATAAAATTATATTTTAATTTAAATTAAAATTTAAATTAGTGAATTAAATAGCCACTTAATTTTCCTCTAAATTGTGAAGATTATATATATATATATATATATATATATATATATATGTGTTCTTCCACACTAGCTCCACTTCCACCAATTAGGAAACTGGATTAAATATTAAATGTGTCTCTTAATTAGTTTTTATGTTTTCTTAATTTTATGTCTTTTGTGTCTTTTCTCTACAGAGGTATTTTCTTGGACTTAAGAAAATAATATTTCAATTTCTACCCTTATGCAATTTGTGGACTAAAAAAATGAGGCGAAAAGACAAATCCCTAAAAAGGCTTTTGAAAGAGTTTTTAAATATTAAAAAAAAAAAACATAAAACGTAACCATAAAACAAAATTTTAAATTTCAAAAAATATCTAGAATTATTTCAGTCTAATTTAGAGCATCTTTGTGTTTTTTAGTGAAAAACTATTTTTCAGAAATATATCCAATCCAATTAAGAGTATCTTTGTTCTTTCTTATTTTTTGTCTACAAAGTTTGCGAGGTATAAAATTGAAATAATTCAAAATTATTGAGGCCAAATTTCATACCTCATTTTTTACTATACAAGTGTACACTTCTCAAATAATAGGGCTAAATCACGAAATCGATTGCCAACCAAAAATGACCCGCTAATCGTCACCAGGGTCGGCTGCTTGAATGATTAATCCAGTGATCTGCTACCCAAATGACCAGTTTAGCTACAAGACTGCCACTTTAGCATCCGAATTTCAATATTAATTCTACCGTCAAAGAAGTCATATTTTGTGAGATATTGCCTTATAATAACAAAAGGGAAAGTCAATCTCCACCTAAGCAATTTCTCTACAAACAAAGAATCTTCAATCAAAAGTCAAAGGACAAACTTGCTCTAAATCAAATATTTAGCAATCAAAGCCAATAAATACAGCCCTTGCATGTCCAAGGAAGGGAGAGACACATGATCACGCATATTTTTCACGCCTACACCATTTTTGAGCATTTTTAAGAGCTTTTCTACAACTTTTTACATACTTTTTAGTATTTTTTATAGTATTCTCTCGACATGTACGAAGAACTTTATTGTAACTTTCATCAATACTGATAGTAGAAAATCCGAAGATCTTACAATAGATGTATCTTGAGTTATTAGTGTTAGCGTTTATGCCCTTAGGAATAAATATAACAATTTTCTTCGAGACATTTTGACTATTAATAAAGATTTATTTATTTCATATATCTATGTATTGTCCTCTTTATGTTCATAATAGTTAAATGTATGATAAGCAAACTAAAAGTTTGAGACTGTCATTCTAAATCTTTAGATTATGCATGTAATGTGAAGAACATGCGGAAGACAAGAATTTAAAGATGATAGTCTAAATCTTATGATCCACAATCGAGAGAATAAAGTTGGGCGCTTTATTCATGTTAAGATTGTTATGTTGTCTACTTCCTAACGGAGATGGCTTGTCTTGGTCATCGGAGGTGAGACTCCATGGGTAGAGACATTGATATAGTTTCTAATGGTGAAATCTATATTGGATCGGACCAAAGATGAATTGTTTTAATTAATAATTATGTTTGAATAAAACAATTCACTTTTGACGAATTATATGTTGTCATCTTAATCCTGAGATGGATGATGAACCCGTATACTTGACTTGTATCCTTTGATGTACTAAAGGGAGACATCCTGACATTATGTAAAGGTACGCTTGCCGATGCATTGGGGGTATGACTCATGTATGCATAGATTCATTATTCATAGATAGTGGAATCCATAGCTCCTATAAAGAGTCAATGATATCCTCTTATGCATTATTAGTGGATTGGAAAATACGAGCGCTCGGCCATTAGACTACTTTGTGTTATCTAATGGTTTACTGTTTGTAATAGTATGAATAGTATTTTCCAATGGTATGATAATGGAACATAAGATAAATGTAATCGGGAAGGTAAAACAGAACTTGACCTCAAGTCGATTATGGATATCCTATGGGGATGATATACTAATATATGAGTCATGGACTACAGCTAATCAAAGCTTTGTAGATATGCTATATAAATCGAGAGTGCAGCTCTAGGCTTTTAGTGGAATAGCGCTAGAGTTTTATAATCATGAGACGGACTTGTTGGTTTATAAGTAGCGTTGTGATTATAGGAGCTTGATTTATATATGTCCATCAGGTCCTTTTGCTAGCTCACATAATTTCTTGTAACGATACGGTGTATTTCCTACATATTGGTAACTTGTGTTATTTCTGTAAAAGAGGTTCAAAGTTAATTCATGAGTGATTTATCGGGTGAATTAATTGATAAATTGATTCTAGATAAATTGGTTGAATTATTGTTTTAAGAGTTGTTTAATATGGGAAGACTATTATATGACTGTATTGATCAGGCAATTTCTCTATTGGGTTGTTTGAATCAAAACTGAGGCTCTATGCAAGTTTCCCGTATTGAAAAACTAAGAAAATAATTTTCGTTAGTGCAGACCGGTCGACCAGTCCAGTCGACCAGTCAATGAAGACAGGTCGACCGGTTGTGTATAGCTACTCTGTCACCAGTCGACCGGTTGCAAAGTAAAATGCATGTTGACGTGGCAAAATCGACTCTGGATGCGATTAGAACTTTGTGAAACCTAATTGTTACGGAATTATGACTTCCAAAACACTATAAATAGCCTATTAAGTCACTTTATTCATAAGATCACTTGAGAGACTTTTAGAGGCTATTGATAAGAGATTCCAAGAGGAAAAATTGTTTAATTATCAAGAACAATTTTTCTTTAGCTCTCTTGTGATTGGAAGGAGATCAAGAATCCTAAGGGGAGATTAAACGACGTGTGCCCACCCGCACACCGATTGTGGAAACGAGAATAACAAAGAAGACCAGTTGGTTGAGGCTCTTCTGGTTGCTGTTTGGAATGCTTAGATCTGTCAGACGTGCAGTTTCTTGAAATCTCAAAAGGTATGATTTAGATCTTTAGTATTTATGTTATATAGCATCATGAACATGTTCTTGTTTGGCTTTGACGTTGATTAAAATTTTTTAAATTCCGCTGCGCACTCGATGCCATTATTTTTCAACAATTAGGAGAACCACTATAAATTTATGTGTCCCGCTATCTTTATTTTTTCTTGTCTATTTATTTTCTCTACGATCACAATACTAATAGTATGCAGTAATCTTAAGAATGAGAATGGAAATCTACAATATTACCATGTTTGGTACAAGAATTATAGGGTGTGTTTGGAATTGGTTCCAAAACGTTTTTGTTTTTTGTATGAAAATGAAAATGAAAACGTTTTTATTTTTATTTTGGAATCATTTTTGAAAATGCGTTTGGTAGTTTTATTCTAAGATTGTTTTCAGTTTTAAAAAAACTGAGATTGTGTTTGGTGGTTTCATTTTTAAAAACATGTAATAATATTTAAAATAATAATAATATTAAATATATTAAATAAATAATAATATATTAAATATATTAAATAAATAATAATATTAAATATATAAATAATAATATATTAAAAAATAATAATATTATTAAATAAATAATAATATTAAATAAATTAATATTAAATATATTAAATAAATAAATAAATAATATTAAAATATTAATTAGATAATAATATTAAATATATTAAATATATTAAATAAATAATACATTAAATATATGAAATAAATAATAATATTAAATATATAAATGATAATATTAACATTAAATAATAATACTATTAAATAAATAATACTATTAAATAAATAATAATATTAAATATATTAAATAATAATGTATTAAATAAATATATTAATATATTAAATAAATAATACTAAATAAACGACCAATATTAATATAATATATGTATAATAATATATTAATATATTAAATAAATAATACTAAATAAATATATTAATATAATAATATATATGTTAGTTAGGAATTGAAAACGTGTGAAAACAAAACAAGGAAATGAAAACAAGAAAATGAAAACGGAAAAAATCCGTTTTCATTTTTCTTGAGTTTTTCAGAAAAATCCAAAAACGTTTTTGTTTTTGGTTTTGGTACGGATTCCTCCCAAACACGTTTTCATTTTCCGTTTTCAAATTTTCTCCTTGAAAAACGTGAAAAATGAAAACGGAAACGGAAACAAACGGGCCCATAATTTTTAGATTCCTAAGAAAGTGATTACTATAGGATTCACTTTCCCTCATTTTAAGGTAATTTGAATACCACCCAACATGGTGTTATTCAAATTCTCATGAATATCAAAATCATGAGAATCTTATTATTATTATTATTATTATTATTATTATTATTGTTATTATTATTGTTATTGTTATTATTATTATTGTTGTTATTATTATTGTTATTGTTATTGTTATTGTTATTATTATTATTATTGTTGTTATTATTATTGTTATTGTTATTGTTATTATTATTATTAGTTTTATTGTTATTATTGTTATTAATAATATTATTATTTTGTTATTATTATTATTATTATTATTATTATTATTATTATTATTATAGATCTTCTTCCATGCGAACAACCAAACACAGTAATGTAATATTTCTGAGAATTTAAAAAAGATTTTTGTATAAAACCAAACACAGTAATGTATTATTCCTAAGAATCATATTACCCTTCATCACTTTCCTGTGAATATGATTCATACTGATTCCTACTTATCAAACGCCCCCTAAAGCTCTAATTATCTGAAGTCAGTCATTGACTTATAACAAATTTAATTGTAGATTTCACCCTCTACATAAATTAAAAAAATTTCCTTTACAGTTTCCAAAGTCAAAAGATAAAATGAAAAATATAAAAAAAATAAAAAAACATAAATCAATTACCCCTTTGGACACATTGCTTTACTAGATATACTTCCTTGTTGGGTTATTCAGAATGAATATTGTTATGTAAAGTTTTTTATTTTTTATTTTTTATTTTTGGGTTTGGTTGTTGTTATTGTTAAAGGGTTCTCTCGCGGCCTCTCATTGAGTTTATTTTTTATTTTTTATTTTTTTATGTTTTGCAAATTTGACTTCATGCAAGAGTTGTAGTGCAATGTCGACTTCGTTCATAGTCATTGAACATGGCTTATATTGGATTCCGTATTAAGGGGAAAAACAAAAAAAAAACAAAAAAGGTTGTTCTCCTGTATCATTACCTAGGAGAATCATTTCAACGGATTTTCGACACAATCATTTCCATTGAAACATCATAAAAATTTAACTCGTTTTATGATTATTAAATTTAATCTTCGTTGCTTTTGTGCCAAGTGCTAACTCCCTACCTTTCTACCTACACATGGGCCAAATTAGTGTCCCTTTCTCAATATTGCTGTGCGAGACTTTAAAAATATTACGGCCCGTTCATTTTACTGATTCGAGTTTAGAATTTAAGTTTTGTTATAGTAAAAAACTCTTATAAATAATCACATTTAATTTTTTTACTACAGTAAAAAGTTCTCACATAAAATCACATCTCAACTCAAATTAAAAACTCGAATCAACAAAAACGGACCTGTTTAGTAAAAGGAAATAAATAAATAAAATAACGTATTGCAAGAAGAGAGAAACAAAAAGTTATTATATTTGGATCAGAAAAAAAAAGTTATTATATTTGATAAGTAAAAACTAAAAAGACAGATAAATAACTGGTTAATTGATTAATATGACTTTCGTTTTAAAATATGGGGACAAAACAATAGTCAGTTGCTCTTTATACAAGTTTCTGAAAAAAGAATTTCAATATATTTTTTAATGGACTTTTTACACTCATATACTCTTTGTGTTTTATCAAAATAACAAATCTGTTTAGTTCACTGATTTGAGTTGAAATGCGATTTTATGTGAGAGCTTTTTACTGTAGTAAAAAAATTAGATGTGATTGTTTGTGAGAGCTTTTTACTGTAGCAAAATTTGAATTCTAAACTTGAATCAGCGAAGTGAACGGGATCACGCGCTAACAATCTTTAATCTTAACTCTGTTAACTTTCAATATGAAATGACAAAAATACCCCAATTAACTTCATCTCAGCCATCGATTATTTTAATATAGGCTCTACATAGGTGAACCGTTCTTCAAACCAAGTCAACATAGGTAACTAGTATAGGTTTTTTAGAATATGATGTAATTGTTTCTTTAGCTGATTGTTTTAAAATAAGATACAATTGATTATAATAATGATTTAGTTTATTTCATTTTTAGAATTAATATTACTTTTTTATTATTCAAAATTAATAAATTTTTTATCTCTATTTTTTTAGAAAAGGTTTTGGTGAAAGAAATATTATAAGAAGCTTTTTTTTTTATAATTAGTAGAGTGCAAAATATGGTTATGAGAGTTGAAAAAAGAAAGAAAAAATTATTATTTAAAAATCTCTTATATATTTTATTACATCTCTCTACCATTCTCAAGTGGATACTATCCTAAAAAAAAACTAGTAAAAAGGGGCTTTTAAAAAAAAAAAACAACTAATAAAAAAATCTTAGACAGATTATACGGTTGCTCTCTGAATTATTGGTCTCATCACAAAATGCCCCTCAAACTTTAATTTTAACTTTTCCCCCCCTTGAACTTCAGTAATTCTTTATTCAATTTTTATTTCTATCATTGTTGTTGGCCACCATTTATGAACCCCCTAAAGGTCTCTAGGTTAAGTAAATTAAAGAGAAAGTTAGGTATAGTAAAAAAATAATAACTCCTACTAGGTAATTATATTTTTATGTGACTGCATGAGGAGGAGCTAACAAAATAATTTTTAACTAAATTGTTCAAACGACACTCATTATTTGTGTAATATGTGTTATTTATGTTAAAGATCTTAATACAAAAAGTTCTTTTGTTAATTTTTATATTTTACATGACATTTTTCATAAATAATTTAATAAAGGAAAAATTTTGCAACAACTACTGAGAAGGAAAAAAGCTAAAATTAAAAGTTGGAAAGTATTTTGTGACAAATCTTATAGTTTGGGGGCAATTTTGTAATTTGCCTAAAAATCGTTTTTATTTTATTAGAGTGAAAATTATGGTTATAAATGTACAAAAAATAATTAAATTCTTTGTTTGGTGCAAAATAAGATTAAAACGTCATTTCTAACTCCATTGATGGCTATAAACGTTTTATAATTAATGGAGGGGTATTTTTGATATTTTAAAAAAATTGACGGTAAAAAATATTGGTCAATTTTCACGGTCAACTAACAGAAAAGTGTCTTTGTAATTTTGTTTTTTTTTTTAAGTTGACGTAATTAATTTTGATGTAATTAGTTTTGATAAGGTGGTGTCTCTGTTGTTTTAATAAAACACAAGAGAATTTTAGTATAATAAACCTTTTTTATAAATAAAAATTGAACGAACTCTTAAAGAGATATTTAGTTCATGAATTAAAATTATGTGATTATAATTATTTTTAATTTATGTGTATTTTTTATAAAAAAAATATTATAATAAATCACGAATCATAATTTAAATTAAAAAATAAATCTCTCAACTAAACAACCTCTTAATCATTTTATCTACTTTTTTTTTTTTTTTCTCTCTCCCACCAAACAACTTAAATTTTATATCTCTCTACTCTTCTCTTTCCTTCATTCATTATTTTCTGGGTCACGCGTGCGTACTCCATGCTCTCCCCCACCACTCCATTGTGGGTTACCCATGTTGTGACGTGACTTTTGTCTTCTATCTTTTGTTTTTCACTTTTCATAAATACTTAGATAGATTTGTTGTACTTCGAATGAAAGTGGATATACGACCAATTCCTCTTTTCTTTTTAAAAGAATCCAGTGCGTTCCACCAATATTCAACGTTGGATTTTTATTATAATTCAAAAACTTTTTTTTTTTTTTTTTTTTTTCATTTTGCTTTGTCATTTATATGGGATTATAACTTCGTGCTATACAAGTTTCCTTAAAGTTTGGAAGGTTTCTATAATGTTTCTGATCTTGTCAAATACGTGGAATATGGTGGAGAGCGCACTCTTTTTGGTTATAGGAGAGTGCACTCTGTACTCCAGGACAAAATGTCCCTTCTTAACAAGAAATTAACTTAAGGGAGGAAATAGAAAACAAAAAGGATAACAAGGCCTTTAAATTGTGTTTTGCGTTAGAAAGAAAAAAAAAAAAAAAAAAAAAAAGCTAAACGACTTCGCAGAGCCGTTTGGCGTCGTACTCACAAGGGGCTCATCTCTTGTGAGCGCGAGCCGCAGCTTCGCAGAGCTGTAAAGCACGGCTCTTTACGCTAATACAATAATATTTTTGTCACTTAATCATACGTTTGTTGAAATTTTGAAAGCATACGTTTGTTGAAATTTTGTGCTTGGTGAGCTTCATCAAGTCATCATAACCGTATAAATTAGAGATGCGTTTGGATTTAACATGTCACACATAGCCACCTACTCATTATATGTGGCTCAGTTCTCTTGATTTGGCATGCTCATCCTGATTTCTGAGCCATGCACTTGGGAGTTCTTTTTTAATTGCTTCCTTGAAACTTAGAATCAGTAATTGAGTATAGAAAGGAAATGAGAAGATCGGAGAAAGAGAGAGAATATTCTAGAGACTGCATAGATCAGATAGCGAATAGCTGAATTAACTATCATTATAGTTTTATTTAAACCATGTGATTATAATTATTTTTTATTTATGTATATTTTTTATTAGAAAAAATACTGTAACGAACTACAAATCATAATTCAAATCAAGAGACGAATTCCCTAACTAAACAACTCTAATTACAGAGGTTCATCGGTGCCTATAACAAATTACACAGCTGAATTGTGACATAAAATAGACTAATAACATAATCTTATTACAACGACGGCTTAGCAGAGTATTTTTATTTGTAGTTTTTTTTTTCATTATAGTGGCATTTTTATTTCCGCAGCAAGTAGAAACTTATGAAAATCAGTTTTTCATAATTTCTAGCCAAAAAAAAAAGAAAAAAAGAAAAAAACCAAAATCAGTTTCGGTAAAGTTATTATTCAACGGACATGTGTATCCAGTTGGTTTGTGTCGCCTATGATCACAATGTGATTTTGGCAATTACTGCTATTTTGGCATCGCCGCAGTTTTTAAGTTACAATTTCCAAATCTCAAATCGGATTAGACTAACCAGCATGCGTGCAACATTATTGCGAATGAGTCTTTTTTCATACTTTTAGATTCTTAGTTTGTAAGATAAGGTCGTTTTCCATGATGTCATCCACCTTCTATCCACGCACATATATTTTTATGTGATTTATTGTTGATTTTTTTTTTAAACACTGCCTTAATTTTTTAAATTTAACAATTTGATCTCTATTTTTTTTTAGTAATTAATCACTTCAATTTTAAAATCTTTACAATTAAATATTAATTGAAAATGATAATTATTTTTTTAACAATTCTGATCATGTGATGTGCACGTAAGCATGTGTTGAGAGTAAACGACCATTTCTCACACTATTTGTTCAATTATATTGATGTCATAGAGTCATCTAATATATCTGAACATAATCATCTCTGATAAATAACACTTGATTTTTAAGGATTAATTGTCCTTAAAAGACACTTCAAGGGTGAAAAATAATTTTTATTATCCTCAATAAATACCCACATGTGTCTCGTAAAAAAAAAAAAGGACTTCATTTTTAATTGGTCCTTTGTAAATATTTTTATGTTTAAGAGGTCAATTGTCAAAATAATATAATAAATATCAAATTGTTAAATTCAAAAAATTGAGAAAGTATCGGTAAACAAGCATTTATTGATCAGACACGTAATAAAAGAACAAACTCATGGAGAGTTATTTTTTCTAGGGAAATAGTAGAAAATAGGTCAATATGAAAAGCTTAAGAAAGGAAATAGGTCAATTTTTTGTTATAGAAATTAATAGGCCATAACTTGTCAAGTTATGGTTTATAACCGGACAAGTTATGGACAATTATGAATAATAACTTGTCAAGTTATGGTTCATAACCAGACAAGTTATAGACGAAAATAATAATTTGACCTATTTATTAATTTATGTAAACTATTGGCCTATTAATTTTAATTCATCTCAAATTTTGGCCTATTTTCCTCTTTCTCCCTTTTTTCTACTTAAAAAATAAACTCATTTGAAATATGAAAAATGCCGGATAGTATCATTCGTAGACTATATAAAGCAATAGTTTTTTGCGCAATCCATATAAAGTAATAGTTTAGGTTGCGTTTGATATGATGATTTAAATTAAGGTGGTTTCAATTTTAAAATTAGAATCGGAGTTTATAATTTGAGTTTGAGATCCAAACCATAATTTTAAAATCATAATCAGAATTAGATGTTTAAAATTTAAACCATTCAAAATTAAGAGAAATATAATTTTATTTTTTATAATGATTCTAATTTAAAATATCAAATTAAAATTTAAACTTTAAACTAAAACCATCTAAACTAAACATTAATTTTAAGAATTATTTTTTATTTTTTACAAACAAATAAATGTTTAAACTAGAATCATAGCAACCTTACTAATTACTACCGAGTACGGACCTATGTTGCAACGGTGCTTCTATTGTGGTATTGATGATATCCTGCCATGACATCAAAGATAGTCTGCAGTGATACTAAAAGTATTTCGATATCTTACTATAGTTTATGGCTGTTACCTTGTACCAACGGTGGCCTACCATGCTACCGATAGTAGTTTAGCAGACTACTAATGATTTTTCATTGGAGTACTAAAAAAAAAAACTTCACAACAAGGAAGCAGGGCGTGACGCGCCGCTCAGGGCAGAGCAAGAAAATTTCTTCTACCAAGTTGAGTATTTAGTAGAGCCATCTCTGTGATCCAATCTATACCGGTCTTTGTGATCGGATCTATTCTTATTCACTGTAAAGTCTTTTATAGTTTGGATCCATAGTGGGTCTATTCGATATTAAGTTATAAATTATTCTCACCGGTATTTTTAAATTTTAAGGTTATTTTTAATTTACATTTTAAATTTTAAAAATTTTAACTTTACCTTTTAAAATTTAAATTTTTCTCACTTAACTCATTTGTTGTAATTTCTATTAAAATCAAACGGAAAAAAAGAGGTGAAGTGTTATGTAATTTTATATGTTTCTTTTGTATAGAAATTTAAGAGTTCGTTTGGTTTATGGATTCAAATCATGTGATTTGAACCATTTTCGATTTACATGTATTTTTTGTGAGAGAAAATACTGTAGTGATCATGAATTATGATTCAAATTTAAGAACTAAACGAACCCTAAATAAAAAAACTATATGACTGTGTTATTATTTTTTTTCTTTATATTTTTTACTAGAAATTGTAATAAAAGAGTTAAGTAGAAATAATTTAAAGTTTATGAGACAAAATGAAAATTTTTAAAATTTAAGAGATAAATTAAAAATGGCGTTAAAATTTAAGGCATCAATAATAATAATCCTTGAGTTATTCACTGGCCAGCAAACATACTCTTTTTCTAGAATGACCGGCAAGCATATACTTGGAAATCTAGGGAAACGTCGTTTTTAGCGGTACTACTTTTAAACAAACAAAATTTTAGCATTACCTACTGGCCTTATATACGAGACATTTCTTAATTCTCACTAATCAATTTATGTATCTATTCAACGGCACTACTAATTTGAACAGCCTTTTGATACAATTCAAATGAGGGCCAACGACCAATTCTACACAGTCAACAGACAATAAAAAACAAATGCTGGATCTCGTTGCTTTTTTCGAAGAAAAGATAAAACGGCAAGAGAGAGAAAAAAAATGTATAAGTTTGTAAATTGCACAAGAATTGGTTGCTAATCAACAGTGACAGAGTCAGTCTTTTATTTTAATAAAATGCGTATATTAATTTTTGTTAATAAATTATCTTAATAAAAATATATAAAAAATATATTTATTTTAATATGAGTATATATTATTTTAGTGAGGATTTAAATATAAAATTTTAAAATTTTTATAAGTAATATTTTTTTAAAAAAAACTTAAATAGAGACGGCTACTTTCGTTTATTTTTAAGTGGCTCCGCCGTTACTTGTCAAGACGGGGCAATTTCATATTTCAGCCGAGACATATGGAGGATAAGATATGGTATGACTTGTGTGGCATGATCAGGAACAACAACTTACAAGTAACTGGCTTCACATTGGGTTTAGGCTCTTATCTCGCCAATCTCGCTGACGTGAAACAAAAAACGAATGCATATCTGATCTCTCCAACAAATGTTTCAACTTTCAACGATTAGAAAGTAATTTCGGGCCCGTTTAGTTCGCTGATTCGAGTTTTTAATTTAAATTTAGATTTGATTTTATGTGAGAGTTTTTTACTGTAATAAAAAAATTAGATTTGATTATTTGTGAGAACTTTTTACTGTAGCAAAACTCGAATTCTAAACTCAAATCAGCAAAATGAACGAGGCATTCGTAAGCATTACAAGCGGGGGAGTGTTTGCCAGTTTGGTATGAGAAAGGTAGAATGGAAGGAAGGATAAGAAATGTAAATAAATAAATAAAAAAAAAGTGGGAAAGATAAATTCGTTAGTTTTCTATGCAGTCGTTTGACATGGTAGAAGGGAAGGAAGACACTTCTATATATTTTTTGATTTGTTTGTTTGTTTTTTTCTTAACCATATTAATTGATACACAAAAGTTATAAATAAAAAGATAATTATAAAAATAGAAGATGACGTATTAAAATAACTCTATAAAAATAATACTGTGAGAGTAAAATGATTATATCTTAATCATCGTAGTAAAATTAACTTGAACATAAAATCTTATCGAGAAGAATAAATAATCTCACCACTATATTGAGGATTGACGTATATTATTTTGTTTGTTTTAAGATAGAAAAGTAGAAATAATGATTACATATTTTTAATAAAATTACTCCATTGTGCATATATCATATACTAAATCAATATTTAGGGATTCTGTTTAGTAATTAATAGACACGCAAAGGTTCCTTTTATTAAAAAAAGAAAAATACAAATACAAATTGGATGAGAAGGCGAAAATGTAATGAAATATGCATATTAATGAGCTCTCTTCTCCTTTTTGTCCGTAGGAGGATAGATAGTGTTTAAAATTGATTTTAAAATAATTTTATTTTTAATAAAAAGTAAAAATGAAATTATTTTGAGAATTATTTTGTGATCGATTCTGAAATTATATTTTATTAGGCTTTTAAGAGATTGTTTTAAGTACAATAAAAAAGTGAAATCGTGTTTATTAATTAATATATTATAATATTGTTGATAAGTACTAAAAAATAAAAATGGAAAAGTAAAAATAACTTTCAACTGTTTTTTAATTCCTTCATAAAAATTATTCTCACTGTTTTCATTTTTATTTTCATTTTCAAAACATCTGTTAAACAAACATCGTTTCGTTTTCATTTTAAATTTTTACTTTTCGAAATACGTGAAAACCGTTTTAAAAAACGGTTCCAAACACGCACAAAATAATGCGGTCTAAGGCCATGTTCATATCATCGATTCAAATTTAAAATCTGAATTTTACTACTGTAAAAAAGTCTCAGAAACAGTCACATTTAATTTTTTTATTACAAAGCTCTTACATAAAGTCATATCTCAACTTAAATCAGCGAACTAAACATGCTCTAAGAATTCATTTATTCCCTAACATAATCATCCCAGTTGAACAAAAAAACTTTTTTTTGTTTGCTAATAAAAAGGAGATTAGCCCTCACGCTCTTAACCCAACGACCATCTTAATAAACTAGTAGAATCATAAGTGAAAGGTATCTAATCCATGATTTCTTTATCTAATATCCAAAAAGTCCGTAGTCATCAAAGTCCAAGCCACAATTGACAAACCTATAGAAGCCACAATTGACAAACCTATAAAAGACACAATTTCAACCTCATTACAACCAATGGAAACTATTTTTGAGTGGTACACGAGAGAGTTTTAGCCTTTGTTTGTTTTGTAAATTTAAATTTTTAATTCGAGTTGAGATATGATATTTTTAATTATAATAAAAAATTAAATATGATATTTTTTAATCATTTTTATTTATAAAATACTAAAATTAAAAACTTAAATTTCTAAAATAAATGAGACTTTAATAAAACGTTATTTGTGGCGATATTACTACTACTACTACTAATAGTGAACAAGGGATTCCTTATTACTTTTTCTTCCTTCTCCGAATCTCTATAATCTAACGCAACCCTATCTCTCGAATGGCTGAGTTGGCGTGTTTCATCTCTTAATATAAATAAGGGAGAAAGAGAAAAATAGACTAAAATTTGAGATTAATTAAAATTAATAGGTCAATAGTTTACATAAGTTAATAAATAGGCCAAATTATTATTTTCGTCCATAACTTGTCTGGTTATGAACCATAACTTAATAAGTTATTATTTATAATTGTTCATAACTTGTCCGGTTATGAACCATAACTTGACAAATTTATCCATAATTTATCTGATTATGAACCATAACTTAACAAATTATAATCTATTAATTTTTATAACTAAAAATTAATTTATATATTTTCTTAAATTTTTCATATTGATCTATTTTCTATTATTTCTCTATAAATAATTATGGTTCAATAAGAACATTTATGAATTTGGGCTTCCTAAATTACGTGCACTCCATGCTCTTTTCAGTACTAAGACAATGACAACGGTAGAAAATTTGGAAAAACAAAAGAATAATGTTTTTTTTTTTGAGTGAAAAATAAAGATTGATACATTGTACCAACATTTTATTTCAAAAAGTGCACATTGTTTCATAACACCGAAGAAAAGGGCATATAATGGACCCACGTTCTATTACCAACGGTCAGTCACCAATTGGTCTTTTGTAGCCCCTCACATGGGCACGTTTTCTCCAACCAATCACGCGTCAATCCGAACAAGGTATTTTTAATTAAAAATATCTTAAAAAATAAAAAAAACTCAACAACTCCAGCAATTACTAGTCAGTAATTTATTTGCTAACTAGAAAAAGAAAGGTAGTAGATTAGGTATCTCGGTTCGTGAATTCGTCAACTCTCATCCTCGTCTTGATTCGCACAGACCAAAGCTAAAACTTCAACCCTAAGAAAGAGAAAAAGAGATTTGGAAGGAAGAAATTCCAGTCTTGTAATCGAATCGTTTTTTTTTTTTTTTGTCAAAAGAATGATGTCTGGTAGTACAGCGGAATAAAGAGATTCTTGTTCCAAGTCCAGATCAGAGACTAGAACTGTTTTTTTGGAACGAATTTCATCTTCTTCTTCCTTCTTTTTTTTTTTTTTCGGTTGCTATTTTAGGTTGTCTTCGATCGTTGTGTATATGTTGTGTTGGTTTTGGTGAAGGGAGATTTGATGGAGAGCTATTTGAACGAGAACTTTGGGGATGTGAAGGCGAAGAACTCGTCGGAGGAAGCGCTTCAGAGATGGAGGAAACTCTGTTGGCTTGTGAAGAATCGGAAACGCCGTTTCCGTTTCACTGCTAATCTCGACAAGCGCAATGAGGCCGAGGCTATACGCCGATCTAATCAGGTTCTTTCCTATGCTTAAACCTTTTATTATCTGTTTGTTTCTTGAGAAAACTATAACTTGAAGGAGCAGAGATTGTCCTATTTAAATGTTCTGGTTACTCTTATCGCAAAAAAAAAAGGGTACAAGTTTGCTAGCGTGGACCTGGGTCAAGATAGGGTTTAAAGTATTTTTCTCCGAAATAACAAGAAATAATAATAATTCCAAACTTTATCTTATTGCATTTTTAGCAATCTAAAACAGAGTTTTTTTTTTTTTTTCCTCCCTCTTTTTCCTCTCTCTCTGAGATCTACGAAAACTTCTCCTCTTTGAATCGGTTGTCGTTGATATATACTTGTTTGACCTGAACGATTAATTTAATTATGTCTCCTTTTCTTGTGGAATCAGTTGCTTGTGATTTTAAATACCTGCTTTATCGGTAAAGGATTAATGGATTTGGATCAAATTATTGGACCTCCTTTTCTTTTCCTTTTTATTTTTCTTTCTTCTTATGCAATCAATCCGAGCCTCAAATCATTGCCTGTAGATATGCGTTTCATTGTTTATATACAATCAAAATCCACTTTTTTGGACTTGTCCCAGATCGGATCACGTTCTCCAATGTTAGTTTAAAGCTTCATTGTTTTTCTTCATATCTTCTATTTCGATACATATATTCTGATGATTGTTAGCAAAATGAGAGAAGATTGTGGACGATCTGAACCTGAAATTAATTCTTCCATTCCATTATTTATTTATTTTTAAAATAATTGCCACATAGAACTTACCAATTAGTTAAAAATAAAATAAGCTAATTTCAAAAAATAAAAAATAAAAGAGCCCTGAAGTTATATTTTGAGATTATATATTTTGAAGAGGAATTCGGGGTGGTCAGGGCAGCCGGCGTGCTGTGAGTCCAGTTGTTTTAGCGATTTCACTCCAGCATCGTAAATGTTAAAGACATAATGATAAGCAATACCCATTATGAAATATTGTATCATGCATATCGGCATGATGATTCGTACTGAAATTTAGTAGTTTCATAATGTGTAGTGAAACATTTTTTTTATTTTAATTTTAATGATGCGTAAATGTTATGCATTTCCAATTGATTTAAGTTGCTTAGCCAGTTCCGGAATGTTCTAGGTCGATTGATAAGATGTCATGGTAGAACCATCCTGACAATCACTATCCAAATTGCACTGTAAAGTTAACCTTGCAAATCTGGCATCTGTATGATGGTTACATGGTCTGAAATTACAGTCTAGCCTATATTAGAATGGATAAAACGTTGTATGATGAGAAATCTTAACCAACCTGCCATACTTAACTTACAATGTGTGTGTGTGTGTGTGTTTGTATTTCATGTTGGTGACATGGTTGTTATTTTCTTCCCGTGTTGAATTTGATAGGAGAAGTTTCGAGTTGCAGTTTTGGTTTCACAAGCAGCACTACAATTTATTCATGGTATGAATATATTAAAGAAGCCGATTAAACTTTGCAGCAAAGGATTCTGTCTTTTTGTTAATTGTTTCTGTTTTTACATTGTTGCTCCACCTTTGATTTTACAGGTCTGACTTTGACTAGTGAATACACTGTACCTGAGGAAGTCAAAGATGCGGGTTTTCAAATCTGTGCTGATGAATTGGGATCTGTGGTCGAAGGGCGTGACGTGAAGAAGCTGAAAATTCACGGTGGAATTGAGGGAATTTCTAGCAAGGTTGCTACATCAATAGCCAGTGGAATCTCTACTTCTGAGGAACTGCTGATTAAAAGGAAAGAAATTTATGGTATTAACAAATTCACTGAAAGCCCGGTCAAGGGTTTCTGGACTTTTGTGTGGGAAGCCGTTCAGGATATGACCCTGATGATACTTGGCTTTTGTGCCTTCGTTTCTCTGGTTGTCGGTCTAGCAACGGAAGGATGGCCAAAGGGTGCTCATGATGGGCTTGGAATTGTTGCCAGCATTTTGCTTGTTGTTTTTGTTACAGCCACGAGCGACTATAGACAATCTCTGCAGTTTAAGGATTTGGACAGGGAGAAGAAAAAAATTACTGTTCAGGTTACTAGAGATGAGTGCAGGCAGAAGATATCAATTTATGATCTACTTCCTGGTGACATAGTTCATCTAAGTATGGGAGATCAAGTCCCAGCTGATGGACTATTCATATCAGGGTTTTCTGTGATTATAAATGAGTCCAGTTTAACTGGTGAGAGTGAACCAGTTAATGTAAATTCTCAGAATCCCTTTCTTCTCTCTGGAACTAAAGTACAGGATGGGACATGCAAGATGCTTGTGACTACTGTTGGGATGAGGACCCAGTGGGGAAAGTTGATGGCTACTCTCAGTGAAGGAGGAGATGATGAAACCCCCTTGCAGGTGAAACTCAATGGTGTGGCAAACATAATTGGAAAGATTGGTCTATTTTTTGCTCTTGTGACTTTTGCTGTTTTGGTGCAAGGATTGTTTACCCGCAAGCTGCAAGAAGGGTCCCAGTGGATCTGGTCGGGGGATGATGCAATGGAAATTCTAGAATTCTTTGCTGTTGCTGTTACAATTGTTGTCGTTGCTGTTCCGGAGGGGCTACCTTTGGCTGTGACATTGAGCCTCGCTTTTGCCATGAAGAAAATGATGAATGATAAGGCACTTGTTCGGAATTTGGCTGCTTGTGAGACTATGGGATCTGCTACTACTATATGCAGTGACAAGACTGGGACACTGACAACAAACCACATGACTGTCGTTAAAGCTTGCATTTGTGGAAAGACCAAGGAAGTAGGCAGGTATAAGGACGCTTCTAACTTCTGCTCCGAAATTCCAGATTCTGCTTTGAGAATCCTACTTCAATCAATATTTAATAACACTGGAGGAGAAGTGGTGAAAAACAAAGATGCCAAGAATGAGATATTGGGAACACCCACTGAAATGGCTATTTTGGAATTTGGGCTGCAGCTTGGTGGTGACTTCCAAGTAGAACGACAGGCATGTCATATTGTGAAAGTTGAACCTTTCAATTCAGTGAAGAAGCGGATGGGGGTAGTTCTAGAACTTCCTGAAGGTGGTTTCCGAGTGCATTGTAAAGGTGCTTCCGAGATAATTTTAGCTGCATGTGACAAAGTCATAGATTCGAAAGGTGAGGTTGTTCCCCTTGACAAAGAATACGTTAATAGGTTGGAAAATACTATCGAACAATTTGCTAATGAAGCTCTTCGGACTCTATGCCTTGCTTACATGGAAATTGAAAGTGAGTTCTCTGCTGAAAACCCTATACCTACCAGAGGATACACTTGCATAGGAATTGTGGGAATTAAAGATCCAGTTCGTCCTGGGGTCAGGGAATCTGTTGCCATCTGTAAGTCAGCTGGTATAACAGTTAGGATGGTTACCGGAGACAACATAAACACTGCAAAAGCAATAGCAAGAGAGTGTGGAATTTTGACTGAGAATGGTTTGGCAATTGAAGGACCAGAATTTCGCGAGAAGAGTGAAGAGGAAATGCGAGAAATTATTCCAAAAATTCAGGTGCATTTTTTTTTTTTTTAATTAAGCTGTTCATTAGAAATATAGTAAGTTTTAAGCTGTTCATTATAAATGTAGTAAGTTTTTGTGAATGGTTTTACTAGACCAGTGGACGTTGGCATGTTAATGATTTCAGAAACAATACAATAGCAAGTCTTAATCCCAACTTAATTGGGGTCAGCTATATGAATTTTACTTTTTCACACAGTTCTGTTCAAAATTAGACTTTCCTAAAGGCTTAGATCTAGTATGTCTTTCCTAACTACTTTGGTCAACATAATTCTTGGTCTATCTCTCCCTCTCTTAGTATTAGGTATAAGAATGTCTTCCTAAGTACGAACTGGTGTTTCTAGCGGTCTACGTTGGAAATGCCCGTACCACCTCAAGCGGCCTTCATGCACCTTATCTTCTATTGGTGCTACACATACTTTGCTACGAATAACTTAATTCATTATGCGATCTATTCTCGTATGGCCACTCATCCATCTTAACATACGCATTTTTGCCACACTCATCTTAGATATATATTCTCTTAATGGCCTAATATTCACAACCATATAACATTGCTAGGCGGATTGCAGTCCTATAGAACTTTTCTTTCAACTTAATAGGCATCTTGCCATCACATAAAACTCCCGTAGTATTCTTCCACTGAACTCACCATGCTTTAATCCTATGTTGAATATCCTCTTCTATATCTCCTTCGTACTGCACTATAGACCCAAGGTACCTAAACTTCTTAGAACCCCCAATCTCTACATCATCTAAAGAAATTTCATCCCTCTGATTATGATGCATGTATTCAGTTTTTGTCCTACTTAACTTAAATCCCTTCGTCTTGAGAGTCTGTCTCTACAGTTCTAATTTACGGTTAACTCCATCCCTATGTTCATCAACTAAAACTATATTATCCGCAAAAAGCATACACCAATGAACTCTATCTTGGATTTCTCTTGTCAGCTCATCCATCACAATGGTGAAAAGATAAGGACTAAGAGCAGATCCTTGATGAAGGCTGATCCGAATGAGGAACTCTGTTGTGTAGCCTCCAACAGTTCTCACACTCGTGACCACCCCATCGTACATATCCTTAATTACCTTGATATACCTCACATGCACTCCTCTCTTTTCTAGCACCCACCATAAAACTTTCCTCGGTACTCTGTCATATGCCTTTTCTAAATCTATAAAGACCATATGTAGGTTCGTCTTGACTTTTCTGTACCTTTTCATCAGTATCCTAAGAAGAAAAATGGCTTCCGTAGTTGATTTGCCTGACATGAAGCCAATTTGGTTACTTGAGATGATAGTTGTGGCCCTTAATCTCCTTTCAATAACTCTCTCCTAAAATTTCATAGTGTGGCTTATTAACTTTATGTCCCTATAATTGTTACAATTTAGCACATCTCCTTTATTCTTGAAGATGGGGACAAGAATAAAGGAGATGTGCTGAATTGCCTCCCACGTTTTACATAGATACCGGGGGCTAAATCCATTCAAATTCCTAAAGTGTGCTAGACTTTAGATTTGGTGGACAGATTGAACTTATAACGTCGAAGCGTGCTTATTATTACAAGGATTTTGCTAACAATAGTAACAAACGTGATGAATCCTTTGGCCCTTATAATCTGTACGAATTTGGGCTTCTAGTTTTATAGACATTTTCTATATACCACGATGTGATATGGTGTTACGTGCAGGTTATGGCTCGATCTTCACCATTAGATAAACACACCCTGGTCAAACACTTAAGGACCACTTTTGAAGAAGTTGTTGCAGTGACTGGAGATGGTACAAATGATGCTCCTGCACTACATGAAGCTGACATTGGGTTAGCAATGGGCATTGCTGGAACTGAGGTGATCACTTTTCTTGTGATCTTATTCGCTGATTATTTTAATTTTTTTAATCAAATTTAAATTCTTGCTAAGTCTTAGTTTGTATGCATCTTGGGGGGGGGGGGGGGGGGGGGGGGGGGGGGGGGAACATAATGAAATTTTCATTAGTCTATTTTTTACCTTCTTTTGAGGTTGAGCATTTAGGCCAGAAAGTTCAGAAATTCAAGTCTAAAATGGTTTGCCCTCGAGTTATTGTGAGCTTAAACTCCGTTCCTTGATGCTTTTGATCTCCTAATGCCCGAGTTCCGCTCCTACCTTTTAGATTTTCTATAAAACCAATAATGAACCCCAGCTCATTGTGTCTACATGTATATCTATTCTTGCGCGCCTTGGGGGGGAACATAATGAAATTTTCATTAGTCTATTTTTTACCTTCTTTTGAGGTTGAGCATTTAGGCCAGAAAGTTCAGAAATTCAAGTCTAAAATGGTTTGCCCTCGAGTTATTGTGAGCTTAAACTCCGTTCCTTGATGCTTTTGATCTCCTAATGCCCGAGTTCCGCTCCTACCTTTTAGATTTTCTATAAAACCAATAATGAACCCCAGCTCATTGTGTCTACATGTATATCTATTCTTGCGCGCCTTTTTTCTTCTCTCTATGGACTTCAAGTCCCAGTTCATTTATTTGTTACCGTTTTCTAGATAAGTTTGAATCTTTTACTTGACTTTAGTTGTTCTTAAAGCACGTTGAAAACATTTCAGGTTGCCAAAGAAAGTGCCGATGTGATAATTCTGGATGATAACTTCTCCACAATTGTGACTGTGGCCAAATGGGGACGCTCAGTTTACATAAATATTCAAAAGTTTGTTCAGTTCCAACTAACGGTAAATGTGGTTGCCCTTATTGTCAACTTTTCTTCTGCTTGTTTGACAGGTGAGCAAATCATGTTCGTTTCTCTTTCCATGCGAAAGTGTTTTCCCCTTTTAAATCACGTTTTATGCTTCTCATTATGCATCTGCGTTGACACATGCTCTCAGGGAATGCTCCCCTCACCGCGGTTCAGCTTCTTTGGGTCAACATGATCATGGACACCCTAGGAGCGCTTGCGTTAGCCACAGAACCTCCAAACAATGACTTGATGAAGAGATTGCCCGTTGGAAGAAAAGGAAACTTCATCAGTAATGTGATGTGGAGGAATGTCCTAGGGCAGTCCTTGTATCAATTCTTAATAATATGGTACCTACAGACAAGAGGAAAAGCAGCTTTTCAGCTTAGTGGCCCGGATTCTGATTTGATTCTGAATACACTAATTTTCAACTCCTTCGTATTCTGTCAGGTAATCATTAATTGCCGGATTTTGACTCCATGAAAACGTGTTTCCATCGTTATTTGAAAGGATTAGGAACCTCAATAAAAACCAGATGGAAGCCCAATATATCCTAACAATGAGTAGCTCTTTATACTAGGAATTTGTTAAGTGAAAGACTAGATATCCTAATTGTTGTTGCAGCTTGAATCCCCCACGAAAAAGCTTGACGTCATAGTAATGGATTAAAATCCTGATTATTCTTTTTCCCACTCTCAAAAGCAATAATGTCTAACATGCCGGCCTTACCAATTCAGTGTCAGCCTATCAGTTATTTTTCTTAACTTCTATTATTCTGATTCTGAATATAAAAAAGTTAATATTTAAGATAAGTTGGTTTGCCAATCACAACCACACCAATCCGTGGTGTTTATTTAAATGAATTCTAAACTTACATTTGAGTCCTAATATGTCTTCTCCAGGTTTTCAATGAGATCAGCTCTAGGGAGATGGAGAAGGTAAATGTGTTCAAAGGAATCCTGAACAATTATGTGTTTGTGGCTGTGATCAGTTGCACTGTTATCTTCCAAATCATAATCGTCGAGTTTCTTGGTACATTTGCAAGCACACATCCTCTCAGTTTAGAACAGTGGATCGTCAGCGTTTTCCTTGGATTCCTTGGCATGCCAGTTGCTGCAGCACTAAAGATGATTCCAGTAGGATCTAACATACCACGAGGCAAATAAGTACATCTGAGTTGAGGGTCCGCCCGTTTGGCATTAGCTGTTAATGGAGGGCTTTTAACGGTGACTTTTACCTTTCCCCCAAAAACCAAGCCTGAAAAGAAAAAGGGCAAAAAAGAAAAAGAGAAAAAGAAAAGAAAGAAGGTGACTGATACTACAAAGTTGTTTGTTGCTTGGTTGGTGTGGACATAATTTGAGGCGCTATTGAAGTTTTCACTAACTAGATTTGTCATTTGAGCTTCTTGCATTAAATGTGCGTTTGGAAAAGCGTGAATTATCGCTGTTTAGAAGTTTTTTTTGTACAAACCTTGAGGCATTTGGCAAATATACAAAATCATTTCAGCTACTTCTCAAAGATGTGAGTCTATGGGGAAGCTTTAATCTGCCGAGGAAAACTTTAAAAACGCCTACAAATTATTGTTCCAATTCCACCACTCTCACAGGAAACATTTTTTTTTTTCTTTTCTAAAACAACAAAGCTTTTTAGTATTAGCACTCTATTATGGAAGATTTTTAACTACCAGCCAGAAAAGGTAAAAAGGGGGGGAAAAACCCTCTTCCTGTAGAACTTTGCCAAATGCTAAGTTGACTCCGTTCGTATTGGGGTTTTCTGCTTGAGAAAAAAAAAAAATTAGAATTGCTTTTGTTTATGTCAGAAAATACTTTTGCGATGTTGTCAAATGTCTCAAGCTTATCAAACTGATTCTTTACACATCAAAGAGTTGTTTCAGTCATTCAGCTTCCCATACTAAAAATGGAGGTTATACTTTTGTTAATTCTTTACCTCATTGGGATGATTTGTGATTATGCATTATGCTGCTGCAAAGTAAAGGCAAGTGATACTAATGAAATGTTTATTTTAAGTGTTCGTATTTAATTTTGAATTATAGTTATTGATTCTTTATAGTATTTTTTTTTTCATAAAAAAATTTAAATGTTAAAAATTGGATTCATGAATTATGGTTCTTAACTTATGAACCAAACGTTCCATAAATGGTTCTGAATAGAGATATCAATGTTCTACTTAATCAAACGATTGCATTGACAACTCGTGCGTTTTGTATGAGGATTTTAATTTTGGGTTCGTGAATTGTACCTTTTGTCTGATTATCATATATGGTTATGTTATTAATTCTTATCCGCCACCCACCTCTTGGAAATTATGCACATGCCATGCCATAGTCCAGCTGGAAATAATATGGTTTTGTATTCACGTTGTTGTATTTGTAACTTCTTAGCCTGCTCGCTCATTAATGCTTTCTGCAGAAGTACCCCATCAAAGGAAAGGACCTAGATGAAGCCACAAAGAAAGGCGCCAGTTTTTTAGGGACTTTCTCATAGTACAACAGTTCTATTAGTATGGTTAGTTTTTAATTGTTAAATTAAATTAAAATCATATTGGATAAAAAAAATATGTAAAATTAACAGCATTTGATATAAGATTTAACGGTTAAAAATAATAAAACTGTCGGGAGTTTGTTTTTTCTAATCTTATCAAAGCGGCTTATAGGTCATGTTTAGTTCCTCCTATACTCTAACTCATTATTTTAATGATCCTGCCATAATTTTTTTTGTCTAAAAATTTGAATTTAACAACTTTTTTCTCATAAAATTTCTGTCAATAACTCAAAATTGTTGACTTAAACGTAAACTGAAGGGATAGTTTTTTTATCGTTATGTTTATATTGCAAGTAAAGTAGGTGTGTGAGGTTCACGGGCAAATTGGAAACGGTAAAAATTTCTGGTACTGTACTGCATATTATACGCCAGCACATGACTTGTTTGATTGGTTAGTAGGAATCAACAATCTAAATTCCAACAAAATTCACACTCGCCAGAATGTAATGTGAAATGACTTTTGAGAGGATAGTTTTGGGATAGTTGGCATAGCCCACATACGGCAAACGAAAAACCATGCAGAGTTAATTTTGATACGATGTGAAATTTTGGCTGCAGTCGTATATATGACATTTCTTAGCGGACACAGGTGCCAGGGAAAAGGGACCTAGTACTTGGCCAAGTCTTGGCCACACAGCAAAGTTTTACCCTTTTTTTTTTTGGTTATAAAAAGAGGGGCCGAGAAAACGACATTCCAACCTGGTGAGATCTTGGCCTTCCTTAAGCCAAATATCCCAAAAGGAAAATAACAAAATTTTTTGTTCTTTTCTATTTTTCATCCCAGTTTTGATCTGGAAAACTGGAGAACTGCGTCGTATCCGTTATATTGTCTGCAGTTGTAGAAGCTTTTATTGCCGCCACGAGCATGTGCGTTAGCAACAACAAAGTTCAAAAGTGAAAAACTTTTCCCAAGCATAAGTTTCTTTTCTTTACCTTTTGCTTTTTTCCTTTTCTTTTTCTTTTTTAATTTAAAGATATGTTTTTCCAAAGGTTTGAAGATATTTATAGGAGTTTTCGAGTAGGGCATCTCTATTAATACTACGTTGTACTATGTGTCTCTTTATATCAATGCATCAGAATTATAACAAAATCAAAAGATTATGCAAATTTAACGAAATGTACCGAAATGATGCGATATTTTTTTGGTGCCCTACTAAAGCATTTTCTTTTCAGGAAAGAATACCAACAGAAAAGTAAAAAAAAAAAAAATACCTGCACTTCACGTACAACTTAGTAAATGGAAGCATCATTGGAGACAATATGGTAAAACTAAATTTGAAGTTGGGTAAAGGTAGCTTTTTCATTGAAGGGGGGTAAGGTAACTTTCATGATATTATTTTTCACCATTTTTTTTTTTTTGCCCTTTGCGGTCACTATGGTAAAAACTAAAAAGGATAATTGTAGATTTCCATGTTACGGATCATTGACTTGAAGTTGATAATATAAAGTATCTCTTTCCAACATGTAAGGTCAACAACGTACGAACAAAATTTGCATGGAAAAATCTATCCACAGCACTCAAAATCTCTTTCCATAAAAAAGCGTTATCAACATAGAAATTCCGTTTTGATTCCACAAACACAGCAGAGCTAGTGATCGCCTTACTCGGCCATATCCCCCAAACTTTCAAACCAATATGAAGTCACAATCATCTTTACAAACTCTTTTTTTTTTTTTTTTTTTTTTTTCCTTTTTTTTAAGTACATAAATTTATTTTCTCTCTTTTTTTTTTGATTTGATGGCCAACATCCGATACATATACATTAAATCACACAGACAGAGCTTCAACATTGCTTTCACCCTTTGCGAAGACAGCAAGAAACCAAATCCCATCAAAAGTATAGGCTTTGTAAGAGATGTCACAAAAGCAGACACTCCTTTACCCCTCTTCAAAATAAGAGAGGGAGAAAAAAGAGAAAACAAATAAGTATCTCCAAAATAAATGAAAAAATAAAAAAATAAAAAAAAAAGAAATTTCAAGAATGAATGATGAGGTAAAGAGTAACCAAAAAAAATCAAATAACCAATTGAACAAGTGAAAAGAGGAAGTGAGTGTAAGAGTTGCTACACAAACCACTATATTTGTAGATCTCCCTTCTCTGGCCATTTTCCCACCTTGACTTTGTTCACTAACTGTATAATCAGCTTTTATAAGAAGCCCCATATCAGCTTTGCTTTTATTTTTCTTTTTCCTCCTTTTTCCTTTCCTTTTTTTTTTTTTTTTTTTCTTTTCTTTTTTTTTTTTTTTTTTTTTTTTTTTTTTTTTCTGTGATTGTTATTGAGATGCCAGTCCGAAATAGTAGTTACAGATTCCTCTCTAGAACTCTATAATCACATTATATCACTAACAAGCCACAAACAATACTTTGGCAATCGGTTCATTCTTTTTCTTTTTCCATATTACTCTACCGAAGCCGCTTCTGGCCATAATAATATTGACCACAACACCTTGGCCCAAGCCTTTTCCTGTCACTGCTAAAGGCAGTTGTTACTGAAGAAGTTTCCATAACATCATTGATCATTGATAAATGTGATGATTCTTTATAAATCTTTAGCTCTCGTATTATATTGTAGCATGAAAATACGTCTTCCTGTCGCAAAAAGAAAGGCCATTCTCCAATAAATCATTACATATTTGCTCTATTTTTCATATTTGTACTTATTTAAAAAAAAAAAAAAAGTAGTAAAAAAGCATAAAATTACTCACAACTTGGAGAGATTTACAATGAGAAATGGAATTCATCATGGATTCCAGTGACGTTCTTGATAATTTCTGCTCCAATGCCACCAAGGTTGCGGCGGCGGCTATGACAGACGGTCTATGCTCCATTATATTGGTTTCTACATGATAAACCAAAAATTATTAATGCCTTTTAAAACTCATTAGAATCGAGCAACTCAAATAAATTTAATGTAAATATTTGCGAAATAAATACCCCTGATTGTAGCCATGATGAGTGCTGTAGTCCGAGAAAGTATGTTAGTTGGGGGAGATTGTAATTGGCATAGCCTTGTGATGAAGTAATGAAGAAAAGCGAAAGGAGTGATTGAATTCATCTTCCACTCCAACGTGCTCAATACAAAAAGCTCCATTTTTCCGATCAAGTTGATTCCGAAATCATCATCTTCGAATCGAAAATCCGATAGCGACGGAATTTCCGCTTCCTCCATTTTTGCAGCCAAAGCAAGGCATGCCACGGGCAGTAATCTAATCAACCACATTTCTTCATCCTGCACCCAAAAAAAAAAAAAAAATCGATTAGTTAATCAACAAGATCAAGGTCCAGCCAAACAAAGAAAATAGAAGAAAAATTAGTCATTTTGAGAAGTGAATAAAAAAAAAAAAAAAAAAAAACTTACACTGATAGGCCTCCTCATAAGAAATCGATCAAAATATGTCATGGACAAATACGCAGTTTGGAATTGAAATCCGAAGATTGCTCTGGCCTAGATTGATTTTTGGAAAAATAAAATAATAATAATAAAAAAAAAACCAATCAAAGTAATGAGTAAGCTTTTCGCAAAGAACTGTGATAAACGTAGCTCAAATGAAAGAAAACAAGAAATGGGGTTAAAACTAAATTATTAATACTTTGAGAATCCAAGCGATTGCTTCTAAGCGAGCACATTTGACAAAGTTACCAAACACAAAAGACAGATCTTTTTTGAACCCAAACTCGGTTTCTCTCTCCATAAGGATTTCCACATACTCTTCTTCTTCTTCCACTGAAGTAGTACAGTACTGCCTAAAGCTGATATTGAATGAGTCTTCATCCAAAGAGGTCTCACTTTCTCGGGAAAGGAGGCTGGAAAGAGAGTCGTTTTCCATCTTTGTCAAAGCTTCCTCCGTTTGCATCCCAACAGGGAAATTTAAGGAAACACCGTATCCAAGATTTAGAGAGAGAGAGAGAGAGAGAGAGAGAGAGAGAGAGAGAGAAGGTGGTTGGTTGACCACGATGACTTGAAACAGAGGAAGATGTGGAGATGGAGATAACAGGGGGCGACAATTTAGCGGGAAAAATAACGATCCTGCTTTGACAGTTGTAGATTGGAGCGAAATGGGTGTATCGGGTAAAGTATGAATCTTCTGTATACTACAAATTTGGCGAGATTGTAGAAGCTTTTTTCTTTGACAAGAAAGACCCATAATTAATTTTTTAGTTTTTATTCAAAATAAGAAGGGCTCATAAATTATGCATACAGTCTGTTACGAAAGGTTTATAATAATAATAACAATTATTATTATTATTATTATTTGAAACTAATAAAAGTCTGCTTTTTTTATTATTTTCTTTATTTTCAAAAAATTAAAGAAGGACTAGTGACCACTGACCAGATTTTGACCGGGAAGAAAAAGCCTATGATTCTATTTATTTTGTCTATTTGAGTTTAGAATTTGAGTTTTGTTACAATAAAAAATTCTCATAAATAATCACATTTAAATTTTTTTGTTACAGTAAAAAATTCTCACATAAAATTAAATCTCAACTCGAATTAAAAACTCGAATTAGCGAAGTGAACGGACCTATTTGTTTCAGGGCACGAGTGCTTTGGCTGGAATCGGCCAGAGAACATCGGCGCGCAAAAAAAAAAAAAAAAAAAAAAGAGAGAGAGAAGAACTGTACGTTGTACACGACTAACGAGTAGTTAGCACGTGAAAAGCACGGTCCAATAAACATAGAGCTTGTGGCATCTTTCTGGCGAGTAACCGTACATGGGACCGTACCTGTAACCGCACTCATAGTGGATTGTCATCGTCGTATTTCTATTGGCTGGGGCTTTGTTTTCTTCAACGTGGACCATAGACCAATCAAATCGCAGCCCCTCGTCGATTGTGAAAAGTAGGTTTTTTATTTTTTATTTTTTATTTTCTTGGACGATAAAAGGTAAATAAGCATTTTTTTAAATGCTTTTGATGATCATCAGTAGGTACTAAACATCAACTAATTTTTGCCTAATTTTCCAAATGAAAAGGTTATTGTCTTTGATCACGTCGTGACTCACTAACTAGACTTATGTGTTTGAAGCTGTTTTCATTTTTGTTTTTTACATTTTTTGGGAAAGAAAAATAAAAATGAGAGAGAAATATCGTTTAACACACTTAAAGATAAAAAATAAAAATAAAATGATTTTTTTTTAGTTTAGTGTAAAATGAGAGAGAAATAAAAAATGAATTTAGTCGTTTTTTATTTTTTATTTTTATTTTCTCATTTCTCGAGTAGAGAGAGAGAGAGACATTAATGAATTTTTTATACTGAAAACAATTTTTTAAAAAAACTACCAAACGCATTTTCATTTTTAATTTATGTCTGAGATTAAAAATATTTTTATTTCTATTTTCATACAAAAAATAAAATTATTTTAAAACGAGTTCTAAATATACCTATTTTTTTTTTTCGTTTTTGGGTTAAGAAATTTCTGCGTCATTTAAACAACATGTTGACACCCTCTTAAAAAATACAAATAAAAATATTTAAAAATACCATCAATATTAAGCACTACTACTAATAAAAGGTAGCCTCCGCCGTTAATATCATGTTTCATTGCTTAAATACAAAATACAAAAGCTAGACTTTTCCATGCTCATAAATGGCGGAAACGTATTCCCATTTTCTGTCATATGTAACAAAAGTCATAGTAAAATTAACGACTAAATTAGCTCTAAAAAAAAATTAATGATTGAATCAATATAATAGAATTTTCCTCCACGTTATTTCTAATTGGAGATGACTTTCATTTGCATGTTGCTGAAGCTCAAGCAAATTGAAGTTGATGATCATCAGAATTAACACACCAATATATTCAATATTATTTTATTTCTGGAGGTAAATTTTCCACATTGAAAAGCTTTAAAAAAAAATAAATAAAAAATTCCACATTGAGAAGAAGCAACTCTCAGTTTATATATAGTTTGTAAGCGTATATGATTAATCATTAGATCAATTTGCTGTGTCATATTCCAAATTCCCAAATATATGAAAATAAAAAGGCATCTGAGTTGTCAACTATTGGGAATTCGGAGTAGATCATTTAGATAGATCGTAGCTCTTTTGATTATTGATCTGTCAAACGAATTATATCACGACGCAACATCACAATATATATTGCTGTGGGGTCCACGGAGAAGTCAGTCATATTATATTCTATAAAGTCGAAAAAATATACAACATCAGGGAAGTTAGTGATTAGCATGGAAATTAGAAAAGAAGGCCAAAGGGCAAAAAAGAAGGCCATGATTTGGTGTATATAATTATCTAATATATAATATATATATATCTATCTATATATATGCATGACCTTCAACTTCAAAAAGCTAGCTTGGTGGTTTGTTAGCAACGGCGGGATCGGTTAGAAAGCACTTTACAGGGGTCAGGGGAAGGGGAACATCGTCCCCTAAAGTATAGAAAAAAGCCACCCTATACACGCGCCTCATATTCTTTTTTCATCTTTTGACTTCGCATAAAGAAGCAAGCTACCTAGTTGTGTTAAAAGATTGAGTTATTGTTATTGATCATCATGCAAGGGTACAAGTCCACCCATGCATGAGATCTAAACAAATGTGATCATTATTATTGCATGATTAGTGTATATATAGGTCAAATTATAGGATCTGCGCAGGACCCACATTTAGTCTGCGTTAGCTATTTAGCGACTGATCATCAGAATATATATAGTACTATTTTAACACTGTATGAATTTACTTTTTTAAAAAGTAGACGGATAGATAAGAACTAAGATTAGAGAGACTTATCATCGGTTCTCGATAGTAACATATATTATAATTGGGCATGCGTATGTATTTTTTTATACACTTGATGATATTTTATGGATGCAACACCATTATATGATAACAATATGGACTATATTTCTTGATCAATCCTCACACGCGCATAAAATCTATATCATATATACATATATATATATATATATTCTTCATTAATGATAATTATAAACAAGGGATATACGTATCCCTAGGGCAATATATGTTGATTAGAATTAGGATTTTCATAGGCATATATGTTGTTGGTTGGTTCTTTAATTAAGGAAACCACATGGGGAAGGACAGAGAGAAATTAGAGGACCCCTAGGGCAACAAATAACAATGCATGCATGCATACCAAAAAGGTCAGCCCAGCGAGCAGAAACAATTATAGCAAAATATATATATAGCAATAATATTATGTAGATATAATATATATATATATATATATATATGGGTTTCAAAAATAATGGTCATTGATGCTTTAAACAATTTGGCAGAACCAGCAGGCAAACACGTCATTCCTTAGCATACCTGAAGATTGAGACGCTTAACAACCAAGCAATATATTGGAAATTATTTCGTGATGTTTACCTACATACTTACACTCTCTCTCCCAATTTGTTTAGTACCGACATTGACCAGAACGTATGATTTCCTTGTTATGCCTGGGGTTGCTTTTTCTTAATTTCTTTTTTTCTTCAATTGATATAATGAAGCCATATTATTGAAAGCTATCTAGCAAATTAAAGCTTTTCTTTGAAAGTAACGAGTCCGGAAGATATGTTTACATTACAAGTCCTCGAGTTAATTTAACGTGAATTATCGTTTTCTTTGGAGATCACCTTGAACAATATTTATCAACATACATACATACATATATATAAATTATACATATGGAATAATACTGTACGGTATTCACAATATATACTGATATTGAAAGACTAATATGGATTAATTGGAAAAAAAAGGGTCTTGTACATACATACGTATAACACATTTCTATGAATATGTTTCTTGTCCAGATTTTAGTTGCCTCATTTTCGCCTTCTTTATTTCACTAATTCGAGTTTTCAGTTCTAGATTTTTACAATGAAAAGCTCTCAGAAAATATCATATTTAATTTTTCTACTACAGTAAAAAACTCTCAAAAAATGTCACATTTTAGCTCGAATTGAAAATTCGAATCCACGAAGTGAACGAGGCCTCATTAACTGTCTCTTTAATTAAATTTTGATACCTTAGTTTAAGTGTTTTAAACTTGCAGTGATATGACGGATAATTAGTAGTGGAGAGAGAGCTAATTATAAGATAAAGAAATAGAGACAAGTGGTAGACTCGCTAACTAAACTCAAGTATTTATATTCTTTATACAACTGCAATATACATGACATATATGTGTATATGTATATGTATATGTACATGTATGTATGTATGTTATTACGGTAGCTAGGAAATAATGAGAGGGGGGAAGAGAACAGAAAGATGGAGGAGAAAGCAGCATGATTGGGGTTGGTGCCTTAAAAACTTCTGACAGGAAAGGGTTATGTGTTACATGCCCCACAAAACACACACACACACACACTAACTCCCATGCCCATCTCTTTCAACAAAAGTGATCTCCTAAATATAAACTAACCTTGTTTTTAACAGTAAGTCAGGAAGGAATATCATCAGTTGGGATTCCCAATGTTTTGACTGCCCTTGATCTCACCCTTCAATTCCCAGTAATTCCCATTCAAACTTCCGACACTCCCCTAAACACCACCGGGAACTGTGCTCACATGGCTGCTTCCCATATCCTCCACCATCTCCTCCAACAGTTCTGTCCCAAAAGCAATAAAAATGCGTTTTTTTCTTCTTTTTTTCTTTTTTATAACTAAAAAGAGATATGAAAATAAAGATGACCTGTCTAGACAATTTTTATTTTTGAAAAAGATAGTGCATTTTCAAAAGTAGTATATAATGAATCACTCATGAAACGGTTTCTACATTGTACATTTCATTTTATTGTGGTATAATTTAATTCTAACCTAAAATTTTGTTGGGAATAAATCACATGTAAAATTGGTCCAACACACTTTAAGAGTCTAACTTAATCCAAAAGATTAACCTATTAGATTTAAGGTCATTCTACGTATATAAACCACTTCACATCCTCATCTACTTTTCATGTGAGATAACATACACATGTACTTTTCTCAACACACTTAAGAGTCTAACTTGGCCTAAAAAATTAACCTATTGGATTTAAGGTCATTCCTTGTATCTAAACCACTTTACATTCTCATACTTTTCATGTGGGACAACACACGCATGTACTTTTCTCAACAATCTCTCTCTCATGTGTATGTTTACTGAGCTCCCCATCAGACCAAAGTTTCTAGTAGCCGATATATCCAAGCATCACACTCTAAATGGGAGCCAAGTCAAACATAAGAAAGATAACTGAAACCATGCGAGTCGACCAAATGCTCCACCATCTGCATCTGCACTAGCACCAACTGCAAGAACACCAACTCTCCATGGGAGGCAACATGAGAACTGAAACCGAGTGTGATCGCTTGACCCCTACGAACTATTAGCTCTGATACACTTGTTGGGGAGAAATCACATGTGAAACTGACCCAACACACTTCAGGAGTCTAACTTGACCCAAAATGTTAACCTATTGGGTCTAAGGTCATTCCATGCATATAAATCACTGTACATTCTCATTCACTTTCCATGTGAAACAACATGCCCATCTACTTTTCTCAACAAATTTTATCGAGAATAACAAATAATCACCATTGTATCAAATAACCAGGGATATTTATACTGCTATCCTCAATCATTATAAATCTAATCCTCTAATTTTGGTCTAAGACCTCTTGGTCTAGTAACACTAGGGGGTTTAAGTGGAGGGTTGCAGGTTTAATCTCGTCTTGTATTAAAAAAATATTTCCCTTTGTCTAACTTTATAAGATGGAGCTGTAGTCTAATTCATCTGTTTATTAGGATATAGTACGTCAAATATACAATAGTCATACTATAATCACAAAAAAAGTTGATGAAATTAAAGATTGGCAAACTTTTATCTGCTCAATTAATTCAAAAATCTTACACTGTGTTTATTGATGGGGAAAAAAAAAGAGAGAAATTAAAACTGGACAGAATCTCATTCGGATCCAACATATGGACCTTCAGGATTGATTATGAATTGGCGCATTGACACCACACTGAAAAAACAACAAATGGTATTGTGACAAGAAGATGAACCATAATCGCTAAAGGCTGTATGCAATAAAATAAAAGAAAAAGCAAAACAGTGCTCCCCATGCTATATTATTCGGTTATAATTCATGGACCCTCGATCGGCTGACACTTTGCTCTGACAACAATTGCCATTCATTATGCAGCAATTGCTTATCCTCGGTGTTTGACTGCACCATTATCTCTGATTTCCTTTAATATACATATCTTATTAGTATTTCATATCCTCATCATCACTGGTTGGTATTAATTTGGCACTTGAATGTTATGCTTCATTAGGTTTTCATTTTATTAGGATGTGCTTGCTTCTTCTTTTTTTTATTTTATTTTTTTTAATTTTCATTTCCCCCAAAGATCATTGACGAATCGCTAGGTTTTACAAGCTCCAAAAAAAAAAAAAAAAAAAAAAAAGAAATATAATGAAGCAACAGGTTCATGTAATTGGACAAGTTTAAACACGAAGGATGCTGTATATATATGTGGATCTATCCTCAAGGAAATTCTTAAATATTGTTTTGGTCGAAATTGATTGACTTCAAAGCCTTTTTACATAAATGTTTGAAAAAGGAAAGCTCATTTTAGATTCTTTTAAAAGGGCAACGACCAAAGAGAATAGTTTTCACAAAGGGAAATAATGATATTTATGGAACTATATGAGATTTTAATTTTAAAAAGAAAATTATATTAATTTTTAACTATGTTGGGGTATCTTAATAAAAGGGGAAAGGAGACAAATACACTTATTCTTAATTAATATCCTTTTTAGTCAAATAATTATATTTGTTAAAATAGTATTAATCAAGAGTAAGGGATAAATATCTAAACTCATAAAAAATAAGTTCAACAATTTTCTCTTAATTAAAAATTTTGTGGGTCAATAAAATTTCCCATTCACAAATAAGTGAAGTGTAGCTACACTGGCCTTTCTGGCCTTTTGCTTAAAATCTGGCCCAAAACGTGATCCACAAGCCCGGGCTTCTACTACCTTGATTCTTGATTCTTCATTAGCAAACAAAAGAAGAAGAAGGACCTACTTTTCTTCTTGATAGGTTTAGTATAAAAACAGAAAATCAAATATTAGAGTTTTTTTTTTATTTTTTTATTTTATTTTATTATTATACGTGTTGCCAACACATGCATTATTCTCATAGTCCTTTGAAAGTTATTCAATGAAAACGATGTGCTGCTTTTTTGTAGATACACAAAATGACATGTTATTAGACAGCATGTCGTTAGTCATGTTACTAGTCCTTTAATTACTAAAACGATAACGTGTTTGTTTACAAGTATGTCATTATTCTAGTATAAAAACTAGGTGCATGTCATTTCTTTCTGAAAGGTTTGTAGGAGAAAGAAAAATCTCGTTTGTAATTCACAAGTCACTTCTTTGTTAAATGGGAAAACGACACAACGTTCTTTAATGAAATATCTGTACTTCATTATATATGTTAATTTACTAATCCATCCTAAAAACTTATGCTATTATGAGGTGAGTCAACAATAGTTTTATACTTTAAACACTATCTCTCACGTGTGAACTGGACAATGGGTCGTGTGAGTAAATTAATTAAAAAGCCCAACACGTGAATATTTAAGTGTGAGATATATTAAAAACTTAACACATGATGATAACTTAAATGGGGATAAAGAGTGCAATTACGGGGATTATAACTCATGACCTCCCGCTCTGATACCATGTTAGTTTACCAATCTATCCCAAAAGCTTAAGCTGTTATGAGATGGGCCAACAATAGTTTTATACTTTAACACTCCCCCTCTCGTGTGGGCTGGATAATGAGTAATCGTGTAAATAAATTCATTGGAAAGCCCAACACGTGAATATTCAAGCCTGAGATATATTAAAAACTCAATAAATGATGACAATTTAAATAAGGATAAAGAGTGCAATTATAGAAGTTTGAATTCAAGATTTCTCGCTCTGATACTATGTTAGATTACCAATCCATCTTAAAAATTTAAACTATTAAGAGTTAAGTCAACAATAATTTTATACTTTTTAACAGTATATACTTGTCATCGAAGCACAAAATGAAATGTAATAGTTGTTGTAATATGTCGTTTCCATACTTAGTAACGTATGAAAGACATTCCTTGTTTCAACACCTGTTTATTTGTTGTAATATTTAACAAGTGTCGTTCTGCTTTAATGTCGTTTCTGACAAATGAAAACGACATGGTGTCATGTGTAGAGAATACTTCCTGTCATTTATCTTAAAAAATGTCGTTTCCTATTAATATTTCATGTCGTTTTAGCTATTACCGAAGAGTAAAACGATTTACAACGACAACCAGTGCTAATTTATTTAACAAGAGACTTCAGTTAATGCTTTTTAAATGAAAACTTCAATTAATTTTGAAACAAATATACGTTCACCAACAAGAAATAACCGACGTATTGGTTAGGAATGGCAATAATTCCGCCCGGAAAAGGTTGGGAATGAGGGATAATTATTAGGGACGAGGATAAATTTTAATCCCCCATTCCGCTTCCTCCATAATATTAATATATTATTTTTATGTAAATATATATATATATACACATATAATTTTTTAAAATTATTTTTACTTAAAAAAGGGTAATTGCATTTTTTAATTAGGAAAGGATAACTACTAATTATAATTTCTTGTACGGAGAAAAAAAGGATAATTATTAATCTTCTCCTATATTATATATACATATAAGAATCAGGGATGCACTGACTGCCTAATACTTACTCATTTTCTTTTAATGCTATTAGGAATAGACAAAGTGATGATAATTTACGTTTATGTTTTGATGTTTTTTATATATTTTTATTTATGTATTTTTTATTATTTTTGAATTCAGTTTGGCAAATATGTTAATAATTTGATTTTTATTATGGAATCTTTCACTTTAATTTAAATTTATAATGAATTTTTACTCTATTTTTATTTTAATTACTATAATTTTAAAATGTATAATTGAGAGATGGATTGAATATGAAGAAAGCTCCTTTAATGAAAATTTCCTGACTCTGATCCCGCTCTTCTTTACGCAGGGATGGGGATAGGAATGGAAAATAATCGCCGCCCATTACCATCCCGAGTATTGGTTTAGCATAAAAGACAAGCAGTACACTGTACCACACACACATATATATATATATATTTATAAAAAAACAGCTGTCTATTTCCTGTTTTTATGTATAGAAGATGACAAGTAAACAATCGACACAACTCAATTTAAATTGTGTATGTTAAAAAAAATATTATAATAAAAAAAATTAAGTTTAAACTTTTGTATGAAAAAAATTCGCTTTAAAGAATGGCAACAGTATTTTTGGCGTAAAACGACACGCGTTTTACTATGTTGAAATTTGAAAGGATCTTAACATTTGAAACGACATGTGTCGTTTCATGTTGTTTTGTTCTCACTCACACGTAGTCATCAATTCAACCACGGCTCCATCAAAATAAAATAATAAAATAATAAAAAAAAAAAACTAACCACGGCGACAACAATATTACTGTTTGTGTTTGGGTTCCAAAAAGCTTGCAATTCATCCGCAGACTCTTCTAGTAATAACAGGAAAAAGAAAAAGAAAAAAAATCCATTGTCTTATCCACGTGTTCACCGTTGCCATATCGTCGTGTCCGTAAATCCACCTCCCAATTGGCGCGCGCGCCGACAATTCCCATTCTCCAGATTCATCTTGCCATCGTTTACAACTCTCCACGCTTTTCACGCCTCCACGTCATCATCACACTATTACTTGGGCTCTGTACGTTCACCGAATATTCCATGCACGCGATACCACTCAATTTGAATATTTCCCTTAAAAATAAACTAAAATTGAAAATAAAAAATAGATTTCAACGTCTTATAATATTGGAAAGGGAAAAATAAAATAAAATAAAATTCAAGAACCCCCTTTTATATAATCCTAATTTTCTGTCTCAAAATCTCGCAAGGGAATTTCCGATTTGTTTGTTTCTCACCCAAAAGCAAAACCTAATTCTCAATCTATATCTTGATGGCAAATTCCTCCGACGAATTTTCTCTGCCGTTGTTTTGTTTCTTCGATTTGATCCCACTCGTTTCTTCTTGCGATCTCATATTCTCAAATCGCTCTTGCCTTCAGATTCTGATTCAGCCTTGTACGTCTTTCTGACACTTCTCGCCCCTCACGTAGTCAGCAATGGGAAAGCGTAAGTCTTTTTTATTTTATTTTTATTTTTATTTTTATTTTACCTTTATTGCAAGAACAAAATCCCTAATTTTTTATCATTCGATAATTAGGGTTTGTTAATTTTGTCATGATTTCCTAATTAAACCTATTGGTTCTTCCACTCGGTTTCTTTTCTTTCTTTTCGCCTGGTCAATTTGAGAAACCGATTGATATTTGAATTATAATCGCGATTGTTCCTTTCGGTCCTTTTTGGTTCTGATTCTAATATAATTTGAAAAAAAAAACAGGTAATTCTCAGCGTAAAAATGCTGCGATGCTTGATAGTGATGAATTCGACGATAGTAGTAGTGTGAGTTCGTCGTCGACTAGTCGTTCCGATCGTATGTCGGTGATGGGGAACGAAGAAATGCAAGTTGATAAAGATAGTTTACTTGACCAGGCTCTCGAGGCTTTATACGAGAAAAGGTTATATTTTTGTGGTTAATTGATTTTTGTTATCAACTTTGGTTGCGAAAGAATTGATGATAATCCAAGTAACGGGCAGTTGTTTAAATTGTTGCCTATTTGTTAAAAAAAAACACTGTTTTATAATATGAATGTGATATAAATGAAGCTGGGTCGATAGAAGTGATTAGTTGTAACTTTTTATTTTTTATTTTTCATTTTTTTGTATAGTAAAAGTTATTAGTTGAAACTTGAATATTGCTTTAATGGTGCCTCATTATTTATTTGTTCCTTTCATGTACAAAAGGGGTTCCACCAGAGAAAATGCATTGACGTCAATTATTGGAGCTTTCAATACCACCTTGCAACATGAGTTCGTGGAAAAGAAGTAAGATATTGTATTTTTATTTCTGCTATTCTATTAAGTTTTACTATGCTGCTTTCTTTCTTAAAATGGGGCGATAATGGCATGTTTAGTATGTTTCAATCGACCTCGGAAAAGGGAAATTTTGACTTTAGTTGATCTGTAGTTTTCTTGTTTCTTTATTCTCTACGGATATATGTTTAGATTCTCGCATTAATGTGGTGTTTTTCAGATATGTGACTTTATTGGAACGGTGTCTGCATTCCTTCAAAAGAGGATCTCCCAAAGAGATATGTTTGGCGTCTCATGCAATTGGTTTGGCTTTTAAATCCTTGTTTTGGACACTTTTGCAACTTTTCCCTGTAGTATTTTATACTGACCGAATTATTTGGTAACTGATTTCTTTAGGACTGTTGGCTTTGACTCTCGGTTTTGGGGATAATGCACAGGAGATACTGGAAGAATCATTCCCTCCTCTCTCACAGGCTCTTAAGTCTGGCTCCGAATCTTCAAAGATATCGGTAGATATATGCTCTGCATTTCTTATGTTTTGAGTTTAATTGCTTTTGTACCACCTAAATTATTACGCTTCTAAGTGCTAACTGACTGGTAACTTGAATTATTTTGCGCAACATGCGCAATGCTTGTAGTTGTTAGAGTGTCTGGCTATCATTACTTTCGTTGGTGGCAATGACCCAGAACAGACAGAGAGATCAATGCAAGTTATGTGGCAAGTCGTTCATCCAAAACTCAGTTCCAATGTATGTTTTGTCTCCTCATATTTGGACAGTATTTAGTCAATTCTATTTCAGTCTGTTTTGCTTGCAAGTATTAATACTCGTGATATTTTTATTTGCTAGAACTTTTACTTTGAGGTATAATTGTTTTTTAATGCTCTGTTGAGGCCGAATATGTTATTATATTTATTTTTCTATCTATTTATGTGTTTTATAAATTTATTCATTGTATGTTGTAGTTTTTGTTATACAACTTATTTGCAATCAACATTTCCCTTTATAGGTAGTTGCAGTCAAGCCCTCAGGTCCTGTAATAAGTGCAATGGTATCTGCATGGTCCTTTCTTCTTACAACCGTGGATGGATGGAAACTCAATCCCAAAGATTGGCAAGAGTAATATATTCTTATCTTCATTTACCAATTTATCGACTTTCCCCACCTGCCTTACTTTCAAGTCCAAGCATTTTTCTCGTTTGATGTATAAGCGCCTTCTTGGAACCCAAAGGCTCGTGTGAAGTTATAGTTAATAGGAACTCTCAAATAATAGTAATAATAATAATAATAATGATAATAGTAACAGTAATAGTAATAATAACAGTAATACTAATAATAGTAATAATAATAAAAAACTCAACAATGCAATCGACTAACTCTTTGGCCAACACTGCAGATCACTATCGTATTTGTCTAGTCTTCTTGACAAGGACGACCGGGCTGTACGAATTGCTGCTGGTGAAGCGCTGGCTTTAATTTTTGAGATAGGAAGTTTAGAGAAGTTCTCTGGTGCAGCTAAAGGTCCTAGTGATGCATTGACTGAGGAACGAAGTAAAGGTCGGGAATATGTGCTCATACAGGGATTGAAGGCGAAAATCATAAGTCAAGTAAGAAACCTTTCAGCTGAGGCAGGTGGTAAAGGTTCTGTTAAGAAAGATCTTAATAACCAGCGGAACCTTTTTCGAGATGTGTTAGAATATTTTGAGGTACTTCTCTTTGTTTTTAACTTAATGGACATCTCTTTGTGCGTATGGATTTTCTTAACAGTCCTAACTACTTTGGTAGGATGGTTATTGTCCTGAAGTTTCTGTGAAGATTGGTGGAGGATCACTGGAGACCTCTTCATGGTCTAAACTGATACAGGTTTTTAATCTGTTTCCCTACCTCTGGCGCCTTTCATTTTGTGTCAGCTTTCTTTCTGTATATTTTCAGCTCGCTGATCTCTCTAATGTGAACAGCTGAACTTTCTGAAGCGCTTCCTTGGGGGAGGATTTGTCAAGCACATGCAGGTTGGTCCCCCCTTGCCGTTTGTAGCTATCCGTTAACTTGTGTAATTGCTTTGATTATATCCTCAACTCGTTTTGCTGAAACAGGAAAATGAATTCCTTCATGATGTATTTGGGTTTGCTCCTAAGAAGTATGTTACGGACCATGAACATCGCTTGTCTAGCAGTGAAAAGGTTGGTTCATGCTACCACAAAATGATGTTTTTTTCAATTATAATTATTATAAGTAAGCACAAGATGATGACGTTCCTTTTTTGGTCACTTGTAATTTAACCCTAAAGGTTTTCGTTCGCTGCAAGGAACTTTTCTCTTCTACCTACCTGTTAAGTATCTTTTGTTAGTTATGTTTAATCAACGTTTCTTTTACCTGCAGAGAATGTACCGGTCGCCAAATTCTTTTCTCAACAAAGCAAGGACTCAACATCTAAACAAGCAGCGAATGTTGTCAGAGGTAATCTGTTATAATCAAAGTACATGCTTCATTTACTCGCATTTTGTTTTGGGGACATGTGCTCGGCTAATATCATGTGGATTATTCATTCTTGTTCGGGTACATTACGGCCTTACACTGTGCCCTGGGATGAAAGAATCTTGGGACCCTCAGCTAAGGCTTGGGGCTGTATGAGAGCATAACTTATTTTATAGTTTAAGGTCCTGTTCATTTCACCGATTCGAGTTTAGAATTTGAGTTTTGTTACAGTAAAAAGTTCTTAATTTTTTTCTACAGTAAAAAGATTTTATATAAAGTCATATCTCAACTCGAATTAAAAACTCGAATCAACGAACTAAACGGGCCCTAATCTTCTCGTAACCATTAAGTTTTTGTGTAACGTTTGCTTAGTACTTTTTTTCCCCTTCTCGTTTTCAGGGTAAAAATATTGGGCATTTCGCAATTAATGGGGGTGACGAGGAAGCCTAATGTTGAATACCTTTACTACGATTAAACAGGAGTTTAGACCCCATTCAGGTCCCATATTTTGGGGCACATACTAGCCTAATTGATCAAATAGTAGCTGATAAAATAGGCATTGCCTCATTTGCTGTTGGGTTAAGATGCAAAGCATATTGGATTGAAAATGTTGTAATTTGGTAACATTGGAAATTTTGTTTGTTTCTGCTGACAGCGTGAATCAAATAAACCCGGAACATTTCCTACAGATTAAGTTAAACAGATGAATAATCTGCTTAAACATTACTTGAATTGCCAAGTATTCATTTCATTACTTGTCTTGTGACTAAATGTGCAATTGACATGAAAGTGAAGTGTGCAATTGACTAATGTTTAAGTTAAAGTGGTGTCTATTTTTTGATTAGTCAGGCAAAGAGAAACAAATGCTAATATCAATATGCGCATGCCAGTGGATAAAAACTTGTGACTAATGAGTCTATGCGGTAAGGATTCTTGATAGTATTAAAAGCTAAACAGGTCGCACAGTTTCATGGCCAGGTTAGTCTTGATGAGCTAGCCGTGTGGCCCATATTCATTCTTGGGCAGATTTTGGCCAGATTGTGCTGGAGAAAAGGTTCAGGACGAGCGGCACAAAAAACAACTCCGGACGAATTTTAAAATATAAAGAATATCGGACCTTGTAAGATTTTAAAATTCATTTATATCGTTTGGTGTTTTATCAATTTTACCTTTCGTTTTAAATTAAAGGGTCACATGTTTAAAAAAAAAAAAAAAAAAAACGGGGGGTCACAACTTGATCCTTCTTTGGACCGTTGCGATTATTTCAAGCAAACGGTAACATATGTAAAATCCTTGTCGGGGAAAACGAAAAAAGAAAAATTTCTCAACCCTAATTTACAGCAATTGCAAATGGCATCTAGCCAGCCATCTACTCTTAGGCACCCAAAATTATAATTCCAATAATCATTTGTAGCTTCAAAACCGATTGGACATGATTCATGAAAGAAGTTGAGGAGTGGGAAAGGGTTATATGTCGAGTTCCTCCACGCCTGTAAAAGTTAATAACCACCTAACCCAGAAAAGTGCTTTGCAACAGCCCTGTCCTTCCTGTAACGGTTCCTTCCCCCTCCTCTCCTTCCTCCTCTTCCCCTGTAGTTGCCCGCATTCTCTGTGCCTTCGCCTTCAGTAGCACCAAACTGCTTATCTTGCTCATCATTTGAATCCGTCTGCCGGCCATCTCCTCTCCTTCCCCTGCCCCTTTGATTTCCAAATCTTCTTCTGTCTGTCTCAGAAACATCTTGCGGCTGCTCATCTTGCTCTTCGGTGGCCTCCATCAGCTGCTTCACTGCACCCAGTGGAATATTGCCACCACGTCCGAGCCCATAAATCAATTCTTTTTGAGCGTGAGTGACTAGGGACGCTTCACTAGCATTTGCAACCGCAACTGAACCTTCAACCTTGTAACTGTAGTTCTTACCGTCCTTTACGTAATACTGTGGTTTCTTTCTTGAGCCCCATTTTGAACTGTTAGAAGGATTCTGAGAAGAGCTTTCAGTCTCTTTCTCCCAAGATTTTCCGAACCTTATTTTGTCACTGAAGATCTCAGTTTCCTCTAACCCTGACTCTGCTACACTCAGACCTAGATCATCAAAAGAGTCATCATACTCGTCTTCATACTCGTATTGTGATAAAAGAGCCGCAGTATTTGCCAAATCCTTCTCGTTTTTGTTATCAAGGGTATTGGAGTCAGGCTCGTCAGTTTTGAATTTCCTAACAAACCTCCCCTGTGAAGACGAAGATGAGAATGAAGGACGTTCGTTCTGTTGCACCCTTCCTCCAGCCACCGAATTGGTGAAGGAAACTGGTGCCGATTCAACAAGTTTCCCTTTCCCTTTGTCATTTTTGCTAACAGTTGAAGCAGTCTTGGCTGTAGGCATCACCTCTAGTGAAATATCCAGGGCCTGAAGATCCTGATGAAGAGTCCCCTCGAGAATCCTCTGAATCACCTCTTCTGGATTCTGGTTGTAAGCTTCAAGACATGCAGCTAGAAATCCTTTTCCATAATCAGGGAAGAGATCCTTTATCTGACTTATCTTAGACTCCACAATTGCGGCATCTTCATCCATTTCTGGTTTGTTAATTGTCCCAGGACTCTGCCCGTTGGGGAGCTCCTTAACAGTGGCATTCTTAGAGTGCATGAATATCCCCGAAACATACTCAAGTTGCTCGCTATCCATGAATATCCATCCTGCATGACAAAAGGATACCAAAGAATCTCTTCGTAAATATTTTTTTGTAGTGAAGTAGACAATGGATCTGACAATAGCATCTGTGTGGGTAACAAATTCGTTACTATGCTTAAAATGTAAGGAAATACAAATAGCTTCCTCTCCAACTACATTCTTCACACAGCTGGATGTACTGTCCTTGAGTTGGACAATTGATCATTCCTATTCCCTTGGTCTGTTGTATACTATAAAACATTTTTCATGAGCTTGTTTGTTGTTGTATGCTAAATACCATAAAACAATAGGCAGAAAGTTGATATCTCAGGTATTATGGCCCTTTTCTTGTGCATTTGAACCTAGAAAATGTTTTAAATAATTTGGACAGTTGGTCATTCCTATTTCCTAGGTCTGTTGTATACTATTCTAAAACATTTTTCATGAGCTTGTTTGTTGTATGCTAAATACTACAAAACAATAGGCAGAAAGTTGATATTTCAGGTATTATGCCCCTTTTCTAGTGCATTTGAACCTAGAAAATGTTTTAAATAATTTTATCCTCAATCACACAGCAAGTAAAACAGGCTGGAATGTTTTCAAGGAGGAAAAATAAAAAATAAAAAAGAGACAAAAAAACCCACAAGCACTTACCGGTATTACGTAAGCTCTCCAGTTTGCTCATCAGATGAAATATCTTTTCAATATTTTGAAGAAATGTTTCTCTACTATTGTTTTCTTGAACAGATACTGAAACAGCACTAACTTCTCTGAAAGTTTGAACAAGAATATCCGCCCTTATAGCAGGATCTTCTATACTTGCTGGAAACATTTTTGTGGCAACTGGAATGGTGAGATTATCTCCAAACACCACGTCACTTAGATAGGCAAATTCAAACAAGTTCCAACCAAACTTGATTATTCTCGTTGCTAGCAAGTTCAAGCTTAAACGAATATTTGTGGCCATTCCATCTTCTCCAGATGTTGACATAATCTGGAAACCCCGCTGCAACGAAGGAAGCAATGAATCATGCAACTTTGCAAGAGTGCAGAGCAGTTCCTCGTTACCTTCTCTGCATTACAAGACAATATGATGCTAGATGAGAAGAAAAGAAATAAATCTGAGTCTGAAGATAGAGGAGACCAAATTCGTAACATATTCCCTCACTGCAGAAACTTTTAGTAGCAAATTGCTAAAATCCAGGATAAAGTTATCAAATGATTAGGTTAAACAGAGTGATTATGTACTTCGGTGGGTGAGAGAGAGTACATTGTTAGAACAAACTGGCATTTGCTGGTGACATTAATATATTACCAGCAACTACTCCCTTCCATCCAATATGAATTATAAGTTGATTTTCACAAATCACAAATCACAATTGAATTTAGAAATAGTGCTAAATCAGCTACCTCATTTCAGCCGGCAATGAGAAGAACACAGCTGCTGGTTTGTATGCACTTACAAAAGCATCCATGGAAACAATTGCATCGTTTATGAAGTCCATTACCTGTGCAGGAAACAGAAAAAATTATAAGTAAACGAACAAAAAGCATATGCATTTTTTCTGAGAAGACAACTTGACTATAAAAAAAAATGAATTTTTCCTTGAGAAGACAACTTGAATGTAAAATCTAAAAACAAGAACAAGTTCCTTCACCTGATAAAAAATAGAAAGCAACTCACCTCCAGCATATCGGCATAAAGACGACTAGATCCATGGTCTCCGTGGTTCCCAGAAGGGAGAGTCTGTATGTCACATGGGGGAAAAAGTCTCTTTTATGCATTGAAAAATTAAGACGACAGCTAAACTACAATTTACTTTATTTCCAGCGAAAAGAGAGAAACTAAAGCATTATTCAACACGAATTTCCAAGAAAGCTAACATCGGATCAACACCAATAAAAATCAGAAATATAATTTCAAAACTCCATTTGTGAACTTGACTCGGAAAATACCTCGAGGGATGAGGTGCAACGTTGATGCATTGTGTTAACAATGCTCAGGAACTGAGCCACCACTGAACTCAAGTATTCATGGATACGAGGCTGGGCACTTAAAGCATTCTTAACCTGAAATAGCAAGATATGAGTTAAAGAGAGGAACGGAGTATTTGCTTGAAGAATAAAGGGAATTTGTTCCACTACCCTCAGAGTCAAGAGATTGGTACAGGTAATTTATCAACCGACTAAAGCCTAAAACCCATTTTGTACACATGCAAATTTACAGCGCATGTGTAAAACATATGCATACGTGTGTACAGTACTTAAATGTTTGATCTTGTGTAGCTTTCCTCAGAAAATCTTCTAAACTTTGGGATTTCTTTAAGAAAGGAATACAGAAGGCTGGACGGCAATCTTTAACACTACCAAGTATAAAGATACGACCATTTCTGATTTTACTTACCAAAAACCCGGTTAAGTCCTCATTCTCATGGCCATATATAGCGCATATATCTAACAGTTTAGGCAAATCAAGCAACCTCTTTTCCTGCAAAAGAACTACATACAAAGTTAGTGAACACATGTATTTCCTTTATTATTATTATTTTTTAATGAAAAGAAAGAGGCTCTACTATAAAACATATCATCATTGGAAAGAAAATCCATGCTTTTTTTTTTTTGGCATTAAAATTAAGACAATTTTATAGTATAATGAACATGTTTGTGTTAAAATGCTTAACCAAATAACTATTACCAATACCCCAAAAGTAATCTGCAACTAACTATGATTTCACTTCATTTTACGAAATGGATAAAGAATTGTGCTATAAACTCAAGTTCATACGTTTGAATGCACCAAAATAGAAAGGTTTAGGATTAATCATTAAAAAAAAAAAAAAAAAAAAAACATAATGTGTGTTGTGCAATGCTAACAGCTTTACGGTAGTATGCATCTATGCTTGAATCTTATATACGATTAACTTCAGAAACGAAAAAAGAAATAAAATTGTACACTAACAAGGTAGGAGAACAGACATAAACTAAGCCAAAACATTACTGCATGAAACAAACTGTAAGGGAAAAAAAAAAAAAAAAAAAAAAAAAACCCACCTCCATGGTCTTTAGGACTGAGGCTGTCGGCGGCACGAGCCCCGGGATCTCTATTGGAAGATCTGCAACAGAGAGAACTCCAAGGATAATGAACTACAGAAATGGCAATGAGAAAGACATAGTAAAACCACAAATACAACATGAAGAAGTCCCTCATGGGAAGAGAAACCTACATGCGATATAATACCATAAAAACACGGCGGCTTAATTCAATCTCTCCAACAATAACTCCAGCAACCATTTCCTTCGCCCCATGGTGAGGGAAATCGTACCATCTGCTCCTGAATTGTAGAAAGCTATCCAGGAATTCATGCAAAGAAGTATCACTAGCCACTGATAACAATACGAACCAGAAAAAGGAGTTAAACAAACATATCCGATCAAATTTTTTTTTTTTTCAATTTAAGTACTTCACCAAATCAACCAAATCGACAAATTTTCAACATCTGATGTTAGGTTCCAATGGTTTACCTTCTCTCCAGAACTCCTTAGGGCTCAACTTCAGCAACCGAGAAAGCTCTCTGTTCAAAAGATCGACAACTCGCTGAGACTCCACCGGATCCAATCCGCCTTCATCGGCGCCGAGACCCGCCGCCACCGCCTCATCCTGGGGCAAGTAAATTACGAAATTGCCACCGCCGGAGCGAACCTTGCTCGCGGTGTCGGAGTGATGCGAAAGCGATTGCCTGAGAGAATTGGAGAGCGTGGGGGTAGGGTTTGGCGGCCGAGAGGTTGGGATTTGGTTTTGATCATGATTTTTGGCGACGAAGATCTTTTGAGTTTTGGCGAAACCCTTGTTTCCTGTTTGCTTGGTACCACCATGGGCGAACCTATGAGACATAATACTCAGAGAGTTTGCATAAACACTGCGCGATTCTGGCGTTGCTCCGATATCCCTACTCCCTTCCCTAGTCTCTGTTAATGTCCTAATTGGCTGTTTTATTTATTTATTTATTTATTTATTTTTCTTTGGTACAGAAGCAGTAACTTGCGGTACAAGCTGACGGAAAAAATACTGTTCAGTTCCTCCAAAAAGAAAAAAAAAAAAAGAGTTTTTAAAATAAATAGGAAAAAGTACTGTTCAGTTTCTCCTAAAAGGCAAAAAAAAAAAGAGTTTTTAAAATAAATAAATAAATTACCAATAATTTTTTAATGTTAGTCATCAAAATTATTTATTATTTATATTTTTTGATATGATGCTATTTTAACCTTATTAACCGTCAAAAATAAGACTGTCTTTCTTTTTGTGAAACCAAAATAAAAATTTGTTTATACAAAAATTGAGAAACTCTATGGTAGGGAGCGTTTTTCTCCTCACCGGTAGGATATAAATACAACTATTTCATTACAATCTCACGATTGAAAAAGGTAAGGACTGCCAAATGTCGACTCTCACACTAGATTCAACATTATTTTGCATTTTTTTTAAAATAAAATAAACATTAATTTTAAAGAAAAGGAAACAAATGTTGTTATTTATCGTGTAATTCCGCAAGTACACGAATTATATAAAAAATAAAGTGTATTAAAATGCAAATATCATTTTCACAGAAATTGTATCACCAAAAATAACTATAGAAGTCATACAAGTACCAAATCAACTAAAAGAATTTACCAAGTAAGAGTTCACTAAATTGATGTAAGGAATTAGTACAATATAACTGTACGTAAGAATGATGAGGAAACAAGAATTTCACTACGAGTTTTTGAATTAACAATTAAAATGAGCAAAGATTACTAATTTTCTCTTAGTTGTAAGTCTGACAAGAAAATGATGTATGAATTGCTCTAGCATAATTACTCATGTTAACTAAAACTCAACTTTTGCATTAAATCCTTCTAAATTAATTAAGACTTAAACTCTTCAAACCATTTTCAGCATATTCCTATGTGAATCTAATTCTCAGAATGTAAATCTCAGCACTGGTTTTAGCAAATTATGTAAGATGAATAATATATTTTTATACTATTCACAAATCAACAAACTTAAATAAGAATATTGAACTTGCATCATCCATTTAATATCCAACTCAAATTAACTTTTCCAATATTAATCTCAATCTAATACCCTATAATTGATGGCCAATCAAAAATAGAAATAAGCAACACACACACATGAATGAACATGAATAAAATCTTAAACAATTCACAAATTAGCCATCATTCTTACGATCTTGGCTTCATCAATAATCATAGCTAAAAAGTACTTAGCTCATAATTGTAATTACAAAAACCAATTTCTCAGTATATTTCATTGTTCTGCAAAGTTACAAAACCATAGAGAAATTAAATACAACAGAGAGATAGAAGAGGAGTTCAGCTGGTTTTGAGCTTCAATCCTTTTTTTCTCCTCCTCTTCCTTCTTCAAGCAAGCTTCCACGGGATGAAGAAGGCTGAAAAATCTTTTTCTCCAAGTGCTTCCCTCTTTTTCTCTTTCCTCTCTGTATAGTACCAATTTTTCTTTCTTCTCCTCCTTGTTGTGATGCTTCCTCTATATGGTTGTTCTATTCTTTAGGGCACAAAAGGACGCTGATGTGTTACTAAGTGAGTGGTTGGGTTCAAAATGACTCTGCATAGCATCCTCCCTTGTAAACTTTTGTCTTTTTTCCATCACAAGGACGTACGCTGATGTCATCCACAAAACTGATGTTGCCAGTTTTGCAGCGGCAAAACGCTCCTAAAATCACACCACCAGAACTTAGAACACAACTCAGCTCCTTTTGACTCAATTTTCTTCAAAAATACCTCAGAGTTAGCACACATACTGATTTTAGCATGACAGAGCACAAGAATACAAAATTGAAAATAAAACACAGAAAAATGAACAAACTTACCCTTGGTCACAAAATTTAAGCTAAGAAATGTCCAAGATAACTCTAATTTCTAGAGTTATCATTATTCGTCATGGATATCAAGAACTCTTGCCGACAGGGGAGGTACAGATACGCACTGCCTTGAAAAGGGGAGGTTTGGATTCTAGGAGGCCGAAGTAGATCGCGTGAGACAAAAGCTGGCCACCGAAGGTGTGAGACAAGATCTTCATCAGCAGAGTTTGTGATCTCCACGGCATTCTTGAGGGAGCTCGGTTGGCGTTCCCCTGATGAGAGATAGATTGAGCAAATCAATGAAGAGAGAAATAGGGATGGACATAAAAAGAAAGGAGATCTAGATCTACTCACCCTGCCTGTACTGGGGCATCGTTTAAGTTATAACTTGAGTTGAAATTGTAACTTGAGTTTGTGTTTAGTTGTGTATATTTAAGTTATAATTTGATATGAAAATCTTTTTGAGTTTACGTTTGGATGAGTTAAAACTTAAGTTTGTATTTAGATAATATTTTAATAAAAACTCAATGATGATGAAAAATTTTAATAGAGTATATAGATGAGTTTTATTCGTCTCTTTGTTATTAATGCATAAAAAGAGAATTATCTCAATTGAAATTAAAACGAAAAAATTATAGTATTTTTAAGAATAGAAAAAATAGTATTCATTAAATTGAGTTTAATTTTTTAAACTTGAGTTGAATAAGAAACTTGAACTTAGATTTTAATCTCAAACTTAAGTTAAAATTCAAATTTAAACTAAAGTTCAAACTCAAATTTTACAAAAAAATATAAACTTAAATAAAATTATAACTCGAGTTTAATTTTTTTTTAAACTTTAGATGCAAACGAACAAGTCCAAAATAACTCAACCAAAGTTTAAACAATGATTTTTTGTCTTGATGAACAGTAAATTGTCTTGGTGCGCAGTAAGCAATTGGGATTTAATATATAGTTATGATGCGTGTTGTTGTTTTAGTAAGCCCAACCACACCGGATTGCTTGTCCTAACCGAGAAAAGAGAGGTGAAAAAAAACCGCAAAAGGACAAATAATTTAACTAAAGTTTGAATAGTGATTTTGTGTCTTAAGGAACAGTAAATTGTATCTTAATGCACGATAAACACATTCAGATTTAATATGTAGTTATAGATTATATATATATATATATATATATATTAATGCACGGTAAACACATTCAGATTTAATATGTAGTTATACACATATATACACAACAAAATTCAGCACTTGACCACTTATGTGCCCAAAACTAAACAAAAGCCCGCGTATTACAACGGACTGTCAAAATTGCAATGCGCTAGAGTATAAAACAAGAAATTTAGGCCTCAAGAACGCACTCAAATTTTAATTTATCACGGTATTATACCCATTCAAAATTTGTTTCTTTGGGCAAAAGCAAAGCAACGAGACAATCTGGTGTTGTACTAGGTGGAATTGAGAGCATAGAGCACACATCAGGTGAGTAAGGAAGGATGAAGAGCAGCCTTGCCCAAATCGATTTCGAAGCTGGAATCTTTATCACGCCGGCACATTCTCTCTGCTTCAAGTATGATATGAAATCCTGAAACTGCAGAAACAAAATTGTTAAGACACATTACTGATGAAAGTCTAAGCAATAGATGTCAGAAAAGTGTTATAGCAAATAGACAAAGGACGCCTAGGAGGTCAAAAACCACCTAATGAAACTATATTGCAACGCAATTTATGGAAATAGAATAACTCACTCCTTTATGGTCGTTGGGAGAAGATGGGAAGAGTCTGCATATTTCCCTCTGCATTACAAGCCAAAAAATCCATCAAAAACGCATTTAAATTGATGAAATATAATTGCGGGATCAGATGGGAACGTTATGATACTCACTTTATGCGGTGGAGTGTTCGTAAATGTCGACTGCACATGCCGAAAGTCTGTCCGTTTGGTCATATCTAATTTGGCTGGCCATCTGCACCAAATTACCAGGAAACTTACGTAAATGGAATGTTGTCCATGTTTGAAAAGGGTAGAAAAACAAAGACCAGATTCAAGGAAAACTGATGGCAGCAAAACATAAAATGCCCTTACTCTGTAGGTTCGGACATGGCATTGGAATACTTGCAAACATCTGAATCAACTCTCAGAGCATAAATTGTGCAATAATGAACCCCACTTTTACATAATTGTCCTTGCCACTGGTACTGTGGACACTGTCCTGAACTTTCCACTTGGAGTGATTCTGCAACAGGTGGGGGTGGAGGTGGAGGTGGAGAACTAGGTGGAGGAGGAACTTGAGGCAACGGTGGTGGAGATGGAGGCAAAGGAGGTGGTATCTCCAGGGGAGGAGGGGGCAAAGACGTTAATGGTGGTGGTGGGAGTGGTGGCGGTACCATGGGCAATGAAAACGTTGGGTCAAAATGCTGCATTGGAGTTCCCTGTATTTGCGAAAGTGGAGTAACAGAGGCTGGCACAAAAGGAGCTGCAAGAGCATTACCATGCACATTATTAGGCACTGCAACTGGCGAGATTGGGTTCAAAGGAAAATTGTGATGCAAACCCCGTGAATCCCAAGAACTATTCGGAGGAAGGTAGGAGGGTCGCATAAAGGGAGATGACTGAATATGTGGCGGAGGGGGTACGGGAGGTCCTTGTGTTGCCACATGAACGCTTGGAACGCTCCCTGGTGCAGGATGCAGCTCCATTTCAGGTTTTGTATACATCCACTTCTGCTCCATTGCACCAGAAACAACATGGCTACCTGATAACATAATCATTCAACATCCAATTGCTTTATCAGAGTAAGTGGGATCGGAGACAGAATACGAAGTGCCAGTTCATATCTTATGAGATAAACTATTACCTCCATGTGAAGGATCCACTACCATGTTTACGTCACTACCATCAATTTTTCTGGAACCTACTTCAGACATCTCATTACTAACAGACACCGCTCTGTTGACTGGATGTCCACCTTGTGCTGCAGTCCCATGATTCTCTGATGTTAATCTAGGAGATACAAGCTCCATGTAGTGGCTTTCAGGTCTCACTGAGAAAGGTGCAGAAACGTGCATTCTCTGTTGACTGCTCAAAACAACAAGGCAATTTACATTAAGGAAAACGATTAACTAATTCAAAGTCTCAATAGAACCACACAAGTATGTTCATTATTCTACAGTGTAAACAATAAAAACGTAACATACATCCAACTCCCAAGTCCCAACTACTAAGTACCATTTTAGAATTTACATATTTCTGTAATTGATCTCATTAACTGAGACAGCAATCTTGGAAATTCATTATCAAGTAACTTAGATATGAGTAGTGAAGAGATATGGACCTGAATACGAACTTGTATCAGACTACGAATACAAAGACAATAGAGGCCAAAAGACAACTTTAAATCTACTTCTACAAGAAAGAAATGGAGATTTAAGGTTAGGAAAATGACTGAAATCACACCTGTTAGACATGTTTCCATGGTTATTTCCGACATCAACATGTGTAGGAGTAGGTGCAGATCTTGCACCATCCATATGACAGAGTGGAACAGTAGTTTGTCCCCCGTTAAGAGGTTGTGGAGGATTATTTCTTTCCTTACGATGCTGTCTCAGATGTGCCATTACAGCAGCAGCTTCTTCAGGAGTTTCAAGTTCCATTAGCAATGCACATTCATTCTTAAGATCAGTAACCATGGAAGGACCCCTGTAAAGCACTTTCCTTGACTCATGCAGAATTTCATCCTTTGCCCACTGACTTGAAACATTTCCAATATAAACTTGACAACTAGAACCAACAGCAACACCATTCATAACACCCCTAGTACCCAACCCTGTATCCATAAACTTTATGCGACATTGGAAATGTCTACGCAGATAATCCCGAGCCTTTATAGCATCAAAAGTGTTCCTATATTCAACCACACAAAACCCTTTCATAGGGAAGGAAAAGTATTGTTCAATTGGACCAAACCTTTCGAGTTCAAATCTTAGATGAGCTTCAGAAATGTTGGGTCCTAAAAGGCCCACCCAGAGCTGTCTAGAAGCAGAGAAAACATCCATGGCTGCAGGTTCTCCATCAGAATACCAAACAATTTGAAGAGAAGTGCCCAAATGGTTTTTAGGAGACGCAAAAGGATTGCTTGCACCTCCGCTAGATCTCAAAGTGGGCGACCAAAAGTCCATTTTTGTAACTTGGTTATTGTCAACATTAACAGCAAGGTTTCTACCATCAAATGAGTTAGTCCAGAATTCTGATGGCGTCCTTTTGACAGGTGAAACCATCTGGTGAATCATTGGATCCCTGGACATAGAAGACTTTCCATGCTTGATGTCTCCAGGCTCTAAGGTTCCAAAGTCCATGGGCCTCACAGCACTACTATCTTGATTGCCAGATATTAAGTGGGTATTAGCTCCATTGCGAGAACTCGAATATTGGACTGAATCAATTTCAGCAACAATATCATCACTGGATTGACGACGGACTCTTGTATTAGTATCTACACCAGACATTTCACTAGAAGTTTCATGTTGATAAGAGATACCAGGAACCAAATTTGATCGGTTGAAAGATTCAGACAAATTAGAATCCCGAACATGACTGTCGACTCGATTGTTTTCAACACCTGATATTTCCGCAAATGATTCAACAATACCTTTCATGACAGATTTTAACTCTGAAAAGGCTTTGGAAGATGACAATTTAGATATCTTATTATACATGGAGAATATCCAACTTCGAAGGGATGGATCTTTGCCAAGAACCTGATATTTCAAAAAGAAATCCAGTCACGGAAGCAATTAGTGAGGTAAGATGACAGCAAATGGACACCATCCTTAATTAATAGAATAGTACTTTCTGACACCGAAAGCGAAAAAAAAAGGATTCTAGCCTAGCCACAAAATATTAGGATGTCTGCTTAAGTAAATGACATAGAACCACCCTAAATAATACCTGTACCAAGAAGCAGTTGTCTGTAACCGACGATGCGTCTGGAGAAACATTGTTGCCATCTGATACAAGCTCCTCACCAATGGCTTTATTGCCTCCGGTGACTGTTTCAATGGAACTTGTACTTGGTCCATGCTCACTACTAGTATTTTCAAATGGAGGGGTCTCATCAAGATCGAGCTTTCTTGTCAACTGGCTTAGAAAATAAAGTCCTTTTTGAACTCCCTCTGATGCAGTAGTGTTGAACAGATCAAAACAAGCAGCAAGCAAATTTTTTGGATAACGAAAGAAAATCCTAAACAGACTAAGAACACGTAATTTGAATAGTACAATAAGCGGAGATTCATTTTCATCTGAAAATTTTTGTTTCAGCTCATTAAATTTATCAGCAGAATCTTGTATTTGTACAATTTCTTTTCCAAAAAACTGAAAGATGTCCTTCTCCTCAATGGAGGATATGAAAAAGGCGAGAGCGTTCTGCAAAACTTCAGAGCAAATTCCCTGGATCACAGACGATGTTGGTGCTTCTGAACAAGCCGCGCAACAAATATCAGAGAGGCCAAGAATACAGGATCTAGCAGTCTGAAACGCAATACTTTCAGCATCCTCTCCGCTATTTATCATGGCCAAGCTCCAATTATGCATGTTGATGACAACTTTAGCCGCAGCTGCAAGAGCAGTTGGACAGTATGATGCATATCGAGGAATCAGATCAGCCACAATGCGCTGTACACTTGTAGAACCTACAACGTTAGCAGGCAGATCACCACTTTGAAGAAAAAATAATTTGAAACCTAAACATAGTCCTGCATATTATCTTCTTTTTCACGTTTTGCGTGAAAAATCTCATTGATTGAATCATTGCAAATCATTCTTGACAATATTCTTGCTAATGGGACCCTAGCAACTGGAAGCAAATATATATGCAGTTTAATAGTAAAAGTGCTGATGAGTTGTCTCTGACATTATACTTGAGAACCTACTCGATTCTAATGCATAGGAAAATTGCAATCCAGTCTTTCATTTCGCAATCAGTATAAGAATTTAAGGCATTATAACAGTGAGAAATGCAATTATCACATAAAAAACGGCAAAGCCAAAACCCTAATTCCTCAAAGTTCCTAATGAAATTAGGAATTTTCCTTTAAACGAACTAAAATTTGTTTTTAAAAAGCTAAATTATAATTCCATTCACCACTTCCACGCAAAAAGAAAAGGAAAAAAAAAGTAAAAATCAGCTACTAGAATCTCAAAACACGAAATATACTCGATCAAATTTCACAAAAGCTTATAAAAAATCAGATTCTACTTCACGAGATAAGAAAAACCCAAGCAATTTTTAAAATACTTAGAGCAGTATCAAACCTAGATTTTGAGTTCGCGAATTAATGGAAACACGATTGGACCACAAGGGCGAAAAGCAAGACGGACCTCTAGAAGCAGTGATGAGGGAGAGATAAGCCTGTTCTAGGTCGGGAGCGATAAAAGACTCCTTCTTCTGCGAGAGGCAAAACTTAATTCGCTTGTAGCAGTCGTAGACGCTACGAATCTCCTCCCTATTCCTCCGCTTCTTGAGAATTTCCTCCTGCGACGGCGGAGGCGAAACGGCGGCGTTTTGCAGTGTGACTAGGGTTTGTGGCGGCGCTGGTTCTGGCTCTGGTTCTTGCTGGACTGCTTCGTATAGCCTCCGCTTCTTTGGAGGCTGCTCTACCGCGGCCATGGCCACAAAGAGAGCGAAGGAAACGCGCGCTCCGTTCAGATATTTGGGTCGGTGACTAAACTATATCATCAGACTTTATTATTGTATTTGTGTCAGAAGAAGAGGGGATTTGAGGGTTCGAACTGCCGTCGCGTTACATTTCCAATTCGATCATCGATGGGACTCTTTGCGGCTAGGATGTTGTGAAATTACAGATCTAACCTGCTCAATTCAAGTAGGGGTAGAAGGGTCCCACCACAAATGAACCGATCAACCGTTTCATTTACGCGCGGGTTTTGTACGTTAAGTAGAAGGATTATTTTCGTAAATGCTCAGGTTTCAAAATGCTGATTTTGTAAAATGAATACTCCCAATCTATGAAAAAAACATGTTAAATTCTCTTTTCATCCAGTTTCGTGTATTAAATGAACGGAAAGTGAATACGTGGCAATAAAAAATAATATTAAAAGTTAATTGTAACATTATATTAGATAAAAAAATTCATTTCCTTATTCGAATCATAATTCGTAATTTATTATAGTATTTTTTCTCATAAAAAATATACGTAAATTAAAAATAATTTAAATCACATTATTTAAATTCTCTAACCAAATGTAATGCGTTTCGTGTCATGATTTAAATTATAATTCGTGATTTATTATAATATTTTTTTCATAAAAAATACACATAAATTAAAAATAATTATAAATTATAATACTAAATTCATGAACCAAACATCTTATAAATTTAATTGACCTATAAAAATATAATTTAATATTAAAAAAAATAAATTATTTTTCATAAAATGTCTTCTTCCTCTACCTCTTAAAGTGCAGACTACTAATCCTTCAGAAAAAAAAAGTGCAGACTAAAATGGGTGTTAAATTTATATTAAAATCTCATATATTTTATCAATTTAGACCCTATTTATTTTGTTTATTCGAGTTTAGAATTTAAGTTTTACTATAATAAAAAATTCTCACAAATAATCATATCTAACTTTTTTGTTACAGTAAAAAACTCTCACATAAAATTAAATCTCAACTCAAATTAACGAACTAAACGAACCCTTAAATTTTAAATTTTAATTTTATTATAATTGAAAATTTAATAAAAAATCACATCAAACTTCTACTACATTAAAGGCTCTCCTAAAGTCACGTCTAAAAACCTCATCACCTTCAAACCAGTAAAAGGCAACAGATCCAAATTCAATCTCATCCAAATACGTCCAAAATAAAAACAAGGGTTTCATTTGGGAAAAACCTAAATTTAAAAGGAAAAAAAAAAAAACCCATATCTGTAGAGTAAGCCTCGTCGGCCGTCGACCCTCCAATGCCTTCCGACCCCACCCTTCTACGACCCAGCCCCTGCCACCCCCACAGCTGTGCAACCCCTGCCATGTCGCCCTCATTCGCACGCGAAGCCAGATCTCATTGCAGCCCCAACTTGCACCCTCCCCTTTGCGCCCCCTCGCAACCTAGATCATGAATCCCTCTGGTTCGACTTCGTTTTGGTCGAGCTTGCACAGGTGTTTCGATGGAATTTTGGATTTAAAGATTTGGGGATTCTAAGATTAGGGTTTTGTAGGGTTGGGATTACATCGCCATGTATACGCATGTTTTAGTGGGATTGAATCTGAATTTGATTTCCCTGAAAAAAAAAAAATGAATTTGGTGATTTTGTTGTGTCAGTGATGTTTGGGTTTTGTGTTTGAAACAGGAATTGAACTTATTTCTTGCGACAGAGAAGAGGAAGAGAGAGAGAGAGAGGGGGAGAGAAGAGGAAAGGGAAGAAAGAGAATATGATTTTTTTTTTTTTTTAGTTTTTCTATTATTATACTTTAATACTTAAATCATTTTTTTGTGTGAATAATAATAATGAGCTTAATTAATTTTTAATACACGTCATGCCAATAAATCATTTTTTAATGCCTTTATTTAATTCTTAAAGACATGTCACGTCATCAGATGAGTTAGAGAATATACAAAATTAAAGAGAAAATGTGTTTTGAACTGTTTTTTTTATATATTAAAGGGATATTTTGAACGATTTTTAAAAATCAGGAGGTATATTGAATTAGAGTATATAAATTGGAGGGCATTTGTGAAAATAATTCTAAGAAGAAAATAATAAATTTGATACGGTGTTCATGATCAGATTATGCGGATTAGGGATTAATATGCAATTCAATCTGCTTATGCGGATTGAAAATAATCTCAATTCATTAGCACTCTATGAGCCTCTTAATACAATCCAATTCAATCTAAATTATGTAAATTGAATTATGTGTATTCACATATTGACTTATATTTTAGATATTTTCATATAAATTAAATACAAAATTAAACACAAACATAACATAAAAATAGTTTCACAATCCATTACAATACAAAATCGAACATAAAATTTAAGACAGTAGAGAATGAATATAGGATGGGGCGTCAGGATTGATTAGGGTTATGTTCTGTTCTACTAAAAATCTAAAATGAGTTGAGCTGGGCCTTATATTTAGATCTGCAGTATAACATTTGATCTTTCTCATAATATACATATATAGTTAAATATGTATATATACAATTTTTTTTTAAAAATCTCTTATATATTACTATTAAAAATATATAAAAAATATAGTATATATAATTTAGATTATAATTTCTCAATCAGCAATCCAATTTATTAATACGGATTGAAAAAATCTCAATCTGTTACTAGTCTAAAATTTTATCAATCCAATTTAATTTGTTAGATTAGATTAAATTATACGGATTGAACGAATTGGTGAATTCGATGAGCACACTAAATTTTTTATGAAGTAAAAGAGAGATCAAAACTGGCAGAAAAATAAAATTAATCTTTGTAATAAGTTTATTTATTTTGTATGATGTTGAATTTAATGTAAAATCAATATTATTTTATTCAAAATCGTCCTTTTTTTTTAATTTAAGTTGTTTGAGTTGGTCTACTTTAATAAATGGGTAATTATAAATGGAAAGGTCAATAACAAAAAAAGAGACTAATATGAAAAGGTAAGTTTGCACTTCTACCTTTCTTAGCCTGGAGTTTGAACTCTCAATCTAGTTTTTCTTTTAAGAAATAAAAATAACAGAAAAGAACAAAATATTTCATAAAAGATTTCTCCATAATAACATCGTTTCTCTATTGGTAACTATAACCTCGTTTCTTGATTAAATAAAATAAAAACCACCCTTAGAAGGGGGAGAAAACTTTCAAAATTTTATGGTATGAAACGGGCGAAAAATAATAGAACATTTCCTTTTTGAATGATAACATTTGTATAATTTTAACTATTTTTTTATTTTATTATTCTAATATAATTTTAATCAGATATAATAATAAAGGTAAACATTTATGAGATAAAGAGGGAAATAGGCCAAGTCGTGAATTAAAATTAATAGGTCAATAGTTTACATAAGTTAATAAATAGGCTAAATTATTATTTTTATCCATAACTTGTCTGGTTATGAACCATAACTTGACAAATTATTATTCATAATTCACGATTTTTGTCCATAACTTTTCTAGTTATGAACCATAACTTGACAAGTTTTTTCATAACTTATCTGGTTATGAATCTTAACTTAACAAGTTATGACCTATTAATTTCTATAACTAAAAATTGACTTATATACTTCTCTTAAGCTTTTCATATTGACATATTTTCTATTATTTCCCAACATTTATTTAAAAACAAAACCAAAAACAAAAAGCAAAACATTCGCAAACATACACTACTTGTAGGATATCCTTCAATAAGGATATACTTCAATAAAAAGCTAAAACGAAACAGAACAACTAACGAATGTTTCACTTGTTACAACACTCATTAACATGGTAAAAATCACAATATATGTACAAAGAAGGCCTATTGATCACACACTCCTTTTCTATTAATAGTAAAAAGTCATACAATACTAATTGCGTCCATGTACCTTAAGCATGTCATCATCTGCATATTGCACCGTAAATTTTTAGTTTTAACATTTTAGACTCTAAACTTTAATATCTTCAGTAATACAACCCAATCAATAACGAACGTCAATTAAAGGATTACAATCAAAATCCACAATGTCAAAACTTAAAAAATTCAGGGCCTAATTGGCAATTAAAAGTTAGGGATGCATTTGTTTAAAAATCTTGGACAATTTCCGGCTATCAATTGATATCCATTAGTTATTTGACCACAATCGCTACAAATTTTAAATTTAAAATGTTATTTGTCAGAATTAAGAGTTTGAAGTGTAATTTGTCAAATACTGAAAGTTCACAATCTGCACCAATGAAATTAACTTTCTTTCATAACCACCCCCCAAATCTAACACTTTAATGAGAATATAAGTACCGCATTATAATAGGTTAACTTGTTAACTCCAAGGATCCAGTTTTGCATTCCAAGATACTATTAGAATTTGAAGAGAAAAATGAGAGAGAATAATTACACTTTATAAATATTAGGCTTCCATCTTAAAATATTAACTTATTTAAGTATGGTGATTCAATATTTCTTATATGACTGTGATAAAATTTATATTTAGATGTTGTGAGACTCAAGTATTTTACCCTTAATACGCCCCTGCAAGATTATGTTCCGCTAGGAGTCACTAATCTTGTTTTGATGAATTGACCCAGCTCTTTTAAGCAATGAGTTCTGATACCATATTAGAATTTGAGGAGAAAAGTCAGGGAGAAGAATTGCACTTTATAAGGTATAGAACTTCCATCTTAAAAAGATAACATGTTTAAGTAAGATATCTCAATATCCTTATATAATTGTGATTAAATTTATATTTAAACGATGCAAGACAAGCTAGAGATGCAGCAACAACGACCAAATCCAATTGGCCTATGGATGATATTTGCCCAGGATCGGAATGAAAGGTCAACTAGTGCTCTTTTATAACGAACTCTTCAACAACTTTAAAACGTTTATAGGGTACAAAAGGACAAATTTTGCAGTATAACTGAATATATCTCACTTCAAGGCACTAATATTTCTTCCGACTTTTTTCCTGTAGTTTTTATGATGCCTATAAATGTGTGTTAACATGCATATATAAATAACATTATTATCATGATGACCCTTTATGCATAGCTCGACAACATTCTGTTTAATCATGGAATTCCTGCGGGAATAGTCGTTTTCATATGACTGCTCAAATATTATCATGATCAAAGATCTTTTCCTTTTTGCACGTTGAACTGAACTTCTTCGAATTAAATCAATTTAGATCTCATTCATTTCATCAATTTGAGTTTAGAATTTAAATTTTGTTACAGTAAAAAACTCTCAGAAATAGTCACATTTAATTTTTTTGCTACAGTAAAAAATTCTCACATAAAATCACATCTCAATTCGAATTAAAAATTTGAATCAACGAATTAAACGGAGTCTATTTTAAACCGTATTTATATTACGGATAAGAATTGAGATTTAATCGAAGTCATTCCTTCGTTTATAATGAGCGTCCTTTTTTTTTTCTGAAATATGGAAGAATAGTTGTATGTACAAGTAAACGTGTAAACTCTTAACTAATTATGAAATGATCATGTCTCCCACTCTCGTAGTCAAACCTTGTTAAATTAGCCAGATTTTAATTAATTAGTAATATATATTTTTCTACAAAACTGAATACGTGTTACACCTGTTAAGTCAAATCCAGCCATTATTAATTTAAAACTCTTACGTACTACATAGTTAGATGCTAAAATGTCCAAATAATTTTGTGAAAAAGTGATACTAATTATATATTTTATCCAAATGTTATTTATTGATCATTTCCAAGATCACACGTATGAATTATGTACTCTCGTGTTAAGGACATACATATTAATATGCATGAAGAGGTCGAGATATATAAACTGCATTACCAATCAAATGGCCAAGAGTTAAAAATTTGCGAACATACCAAAGACTAGATTATCTTTCTTAAACAGTATTCTTATTAAGAAGGGCTCAATTTAAGAGAGAAATTTAACATACAGGAAAATAATTATATAAAAGGAAATCAAAGAAGCATATTCCTTATAATTTTCTAAGTTAAATACATTCGTATAAAAAAATCCAAACCGTATACAAATAGCGTTGGAAGAAATACTCGGTTTTTGTTTGGTATACGTAGATAATGAATTGGCCGGAAGTTATAAATTAGTATTATTTCCATATTGTAGATGACGCGTACATTAGAAAATACCGGGGATTCTCCTCGTGATTCTCAACTTATACTCATTAAAGTAACAAAATAAAAACATTTTCCCGTTCTCTCATTTCATTTTTTTTTTTTATAGCACTGATTGAATTTGACATTTAAAAATTATAAAAAAATTAATACAACAGCTTCCATCTGATGTCATACAAGTTGAGAAAGCTTCTTGTTGAGGCCGATGTCCATTCCATTATAAGCTATCGGAGCATACATCCATAGATCATCGGAACTCAAAAGCTACAAGCAAAAATAAAACACATGAATTAGTAACAATGTATAAAAACAAAAAATCAAAATTTTGAAAAATTTTTTTGTTGTTTTTTTTTTTTTTCACGTTTGTTTAATTTCTCACCTTGATTTGAAGTTGCAAAAATTTCACATAATGGACAGCCTCTTCAAGCATTGTGCTTATGTCTACCTGTGACATATTTTTATGAAACATATCAGTATTAGATTTTGATCATATGGCTTAGATAAGAACAGTTAGATTATTAGATTAGGATACTAAGTATCACTAACCTTTGTTCCGCTGGGGACAAGAGTCTGTAAGATTTTCAATCTCTCATTAATCCTCTCTCTTCTTTTCTGCAAGATTTAATCAATAACGAATTAGTGACACATTCTATTATAAATTGAGTACTTGCTCAAGAATGTAATACTGCAGCATTGTTATTATTTTTTAAGGTGATGAACTAATTATAGTTATACCCTTGCATATAGGCTTTGGGGATCGGTGGCAGAGCCTCTGCTGGCTCTGGCCTTGCCGCTCAAATTAACAGCCGTTAACGACTTGGTGTCCGAAATCGCTCGGCCGTTATTCTCTTGAGAAGCATTGTCATCCTCCGAGCTGTAACTACTAGTGCTCTGTCCATCTATTCCGGTGCTGTTCTCTTCCTCTTTGCCATTTGGAGCCTGCACTTTTAATTGTCTCTTCTTTGGCGACTCCACATTTTTCTTATTCTTTTGAGCCTGCATTTTTAAGGGGGGGGAAGGTGACACGATTAATTAGAAAACTTTCCTTAAAAACAAAGTCATTGAAACATATAACAGCATTAACTGAACTTACATCTCTCGAAACCCGGGCTTTCTTCTTCGGGTTCGGCGGTGATTCGGCGTTGATTTTGTCCAGTTCCGCTGCATCGGACATTCTTTTACGATGATTACCATAATCTTCCTTAACATTGCAGAAAGCTTCACCCATGATTACATTAATGTCACTCAATGCAGGGATACTGTATGACCCATCAACATTGTTCTTCTCATGATCCATAGGGAAAATAGGCAATGAAACATCATTTGTCGCCGGAATGTGACAAGAATCACTAAAGTAATAACTCTCCTGAGTCGCGGAAGTACTGGTGTAACTACTTTCTTGAGAAAGGTATTGGAGATTAGAGTTGAGAGAATCTAACGTGTGAAACAGGCTCTCAGTGTTGGCTTGATCATGATCATGAGAAATATTGGGGCAAAATGATGAAGAAGATTGGCCAAAGTGAGAATTGGGAAATGAACACTGACCCAGAAAGTGAGGTGTGAAGTCAAGATCCTCGGAGGAGAACATTCTGCTAAAAGACTCCCAATCTCCTTCGGGAAAAGCTCCAATAGACTCCATTGATGTTCTTCTGTACACTTGAGAAGTCTTTGGAGAAATAGAGAGGGGTAGTTAAGTTCTGTTTTTCTAGTGATAGCTAGTGCTTTAATTTGAAATCTTGATGCGTGCCTGAAGAGAACCCAAAGTAGGGCGTATTTATAGCTGATTTATGAATGCATACAGTATATAATAAACTGACAAACCGGGACCTAGTGGGGCCAAGGGGTTATTAATTTTTTTTAATATTTTTATTTCTTTTAACATAGGAGGTATTTTTATTAGATCAAAGATAGATTATATTTTAGATCTACTACATCTATTAGAAATGCCAAGATCGATATAACCAAACATCGTTTATAATAAAGTAAAATACTTAAGTGAAAATTACACCACATGGCAAATTTTTGAGAATGGAGTTGAAAATAACAATTTTGTTTTTAAATGTCAAAATAGTAAAATTACATGATAATTTTTTTATGATAATATCCATGTTTTATTCTACAAAATTGTAATTATTTCAATAATATCATTTTTTGCTATTTGTAAAATATTCTAATTTTTTTGTTGTATTTCAAAATGATTAGAAAATTTTTGTCATATGTCTAAAAAAACAATCTCTATGGTGGAACCCTAAAAAAATCTTCACTAGTGGAACCTTTACTTTTAACCGTTGGATTAATTTTTTAACAGTCGAATTTGTACAATTCGTATTAAAAATTTACAACGCACCACTATAAACCTGACCGTTTGAAAAATTATTCTAATGGTTAAAAGTAGAGATTCCACCGCTAGAGATTTTTTTGAGTCTCACGGTAAAAAATGTTGTCTAAACAGCCTTTTGGTTCAACTAAATAGCAAGAATGACTTCGTACACTCTTTTCAATTGGTGTGTCATAATTCTGCAAAGAAATAATTCTTTGGTTCCTTCAAATGATTGATGTCTCCAGCGGTGGGTTATTTTGATGGATAAAATGTAAATCGCTTGTTGATTTTGGTACTTTTCTGCCCAAAAACTTCTAAACCTAGCTTTTAGAAGTTACATCTTTATTAAAAAGAACATCAGACCAATTAAATAAAGGCTTTCTTTAGGGTGGACCCTCCTAAAAAAATTTACTAGTGGAACATTCTATTTGACTGTTGGATTATTTTTTTAAACGGTTAGATCTGTAAAGTTGACAGTTTTGTGCGATCACTGTAAATTTTTAATACAAATCTACATAAATATAAATCTAACCGTTGAGAACTTAATCCAACAATTAAAACAGGGTGTTCCATTGGTAGATTTTTAAGGGATTTCACGTAGAGGCTCCCTTAAATAAAATATGAAACTACAATTAAATCAAGACTTGATTAAACAAAACTCATTACATAACCTTTTATAGATTGAGATCTAAGTGGACATATACCTGTCTTAATATACAAAAATGATTACAAAAAAAGGGAAAAAAATCTTAGCGCAGAGAGATCTTAGAATCTCATTCCCAAAAATGCTAGAGTTTAAGGGGATGTTTGATTTCTGTATTCATCTTTGATTTTAAATCATAATTTATGATTCTCTATAATATTTTTTTCTCACAAAAAATACACGTAAAACGAGAATGATTCTGAACTCATGAACCAAACGTCCACTAAGATGAAAAGAAGAAAGAAGAAGAAAATAGGAGCAAGAAAGTCTATGACTGATGAGTGGGGCATTTTAAATTATTTCAATTTGCATAGTTTAAATTATTGAGACATTTTTATTTGGATATGCTAGGATTCTTACCCTATCATTTGAGTAGGTGTATAGGTGGATAGAGCGATTTTAGGAGTTTGAGTTGATTTGAATAGATTTGATATGATTGATATGTGCATATGATGCATTATTTTCTTTATTTTTTTCCTAAAAAGGAATTATTATGTATTTCTTAGTAAAAAATAATAATTACTAAATTTGGTACTAATAGACAGGACAATATAAAAATGCAAAAAAAAAAAAAAAAATCACCAAAAAAATATTCAACAATAACATTTTTCGTCATCGAGATCCCTCAATATAGAGGCTGTAAATACACAATTTCCATTACTTATTATTCTTAGGGTTCGAATTTTAACTACTAACAATATTCCACTCATGTAAGAATTACCCTATACTCAATTCTTACAAGGAATGTTAGCAAGGATTCCAACCCTCACAAAAAGGAATGTTAGCAAGGATTGACTTGAATTGTAAATACCATTTATTCCCAATAATTGTTCCATGGGTAGGTCCCAATTCTCTGTAACTGAACTCAGGAGTCCACTGTGGGGCCAATACCCGGCCAAGTACAACTCATGGTAAGGCCAAGTTCATGCAGTTTTGAATTAAAATAATGCCCAAAACTTCATCTGCGTTTAGACGCCTTAAGACCCATCCACAATGGCTGATTAGCGTCTAACTCTCTAAGATCTAATAATTGTACGATTAATTAGTCTCTAAACAGAAAATAATTATGCTAATTTAGACCCAACGAGAGCAAGGGATGCGTAGAAGAAAAACCAACGCATATATATATATATATGATAAAAAGACTTACGTATAAGAACGTGGGGAGTCTTCCCCTTAATTTAATAAAGAGTAATTAGGGAATTCTGTTAGAGCGAGGAATAAACAAAGTGAAGCAAAAGGACGGCCACGTCGTGCGGATGAGTCTGATCACATTCTTAATTAAAACAATGAAGGAGCTTGAAATTCCGACAAGCTAACCCCAATACTCGTTCTTTGTCTTTCTCTGATTTGGCCAAAACCTAATGAATGTCCCTTTGAGGCTTGGTTTTCAATTCACAGCCACCTTATATTCCCCGTTGTGTCAGTTTACAACTCATGATCATATCCGTACCGTTTATTTCTCTTACAACTCATGATCATATCCGTACCGTTTATTTATCTTATACGTAATACACATAGTGGAAAAATATTCATCTCATGAAACGAAATCACATTTTGCAAACTCTTGTCTTGTCGACGGTAAAAATTCGTCAACAGAAATATAATAAATTTTAAAATGATTTATGATCAAAATCACGGTTAAAAGTAATTAAAAAGTAAAAACACACGAGAATTTTAGCGATTCACCATTGATTTAAGAGCTACATTCATTGTGGGTAGGAGAGAGTTCACTATTCTTTAGAGAGAATTTTACACTCTAACCGCTCTAAATGAAACTTGAGGATCTTTTGACCTACAATCCCTTAATTATATCGTTGACCGTCATCTCTGTTAGTTTTTCTATTTAATTCTGGAATATTTCTCTCATTTTTTGGGATAGTTTCCCAAAAAATAGAGATTACAATCAATCATAACGATTTCATTGCTTAAATTTTGTATATTTGAATTACAAATAGCAAATTCCGGAGCAAATCTCGCATATCTCTCAACTTGCGGAGAGTCGAATTCATAAGCACTCCCAAAACCATCTTCGCCTATAATTGTTGGTGTGGTCGACCTCATGTTGTCCTTTGTATCTTCTTAGAGTGGTTGACCACCTATGTACCACACCCTTTAGTAGCAGTCTGCTTCTAAGAGAGTTGTCACCCGACGTGGTGGCTAAGGCTGAGCTGTCCTTAATCACTTAGTGCCTTTGTTTATAAAGCATGGGCCACATTCAATGCCTGATTTAAGGTTTGAGAGTTTACCCTACAATATTTGCCTGTCAAATCGAGGCTTTCCTCTAGATTGCTTTGAGCTTTGACCAAGTAGGGTTTACGCCTTGACTCTCCTCCCCCGAGTTTGCTTACTTTTGAAGGATTCCAATCCTAAGCCTCTCTAGGTAATGATGGTTCTGATGCAAAAAATGCTTCTTGAGTAGGGCAACAATCGCTGATCAAATTAACCTGCCATACATCACTTCCATTTTTGAAGCTTTCTTAAGGATTTTCTTGTCAAATTTTCGGACTTCTTCCAAGATCTCCTTCATTTTTCAATTTTTCTGACATCTTTTTGCCTCGATTATTTGATTACACTATTTTTAGGCTTCGTTTATTTCATAATTTTGATTATGTTACAGTGTTTTTTCTTACAAAAAACTTGAATTTAAAAGGTTCTCACCAAGAGAATCTCTCACAAAATTTAAATGTAGGGTCCGTTTGGTTGGGGGATTTGTCCCCCGATTCGAATCATGATTCGTGGTTCGCTACAATGATTTCTCTCACAAAAAATACACGTAAATTGAAAATGATTCAAATCACATGATTCGAATCCCTGAACCAAACGGACTCTAGTATCAAAATCACTTGTTCAACCCACGAATCAAATGGGCCCTAATTTTATCGGGATGTAAATAAATACAAACTCCACTACCAATTACGCCATCTTATCAAACTCGCACATTATACTATCAATGTCTTATAATTATATGCATGTACGTATATATGTAACCTGCTTCCAACTTCCAAGGAAAGAAGGTTGTCAAAATGCAATATCTATAACTAAATTAAAGATGGTAACTAAATTAAATATCACCTTAGTCAATGACAGGGTGGAGTCATACCTTCTTAAGGGTTGATGAACGCCCCATTTTTATTTTTATTTTTATTTTTTTTACTTTTTAGTTTTGTATGCAAATTTTGTTAAAATTTGTACTTTGCTCTCCCAAAAATTTCAAATCATACATGCATATCCTTCCTCAAAATTCACATATTTTTTTGGATACACCCCAAATCATCGATCAGTATGAGTACATGCAACATGCAACAATAACAACGTTGTAATAAGCATCGACGTGTTAATTCTGAGACCTTTCATTGAGAAAGAACTTGTTTGCATATCTATCAAATGAAGATAATTTGGTATTAAGCAGAATTAAGAATTTGCAACTTAAAGATAAAAAAAAATACGCAATCAATTATAATATCTAATCTCTTGTTTCACAGATAGCAGTTGATAGATAAAGTCATAAAAGATCACTGCCGTCGCTAGCTATAGTAGTGCATCTTATAACATACAGACTTAAAAAGATTTTCAACGACATTATATATTTCATAATTAATTTCTCTAGTCATATAGGCGGATATAAGAGTAAAATAATTTGCTGGCGGTGAACAAACAAAAAGAAAGGGGATATCTTTCATAAGTACAGTTCAAATCCAGCTGTAAGATAATATTATCCGATATAATTAGATGAAATGAAAAGAACCCCAAATCCGTATAAATATTTTTTGCCCACGAAGCCTTGGAAACAGTAATCCGTATTTGGTTACCTGAACCAAGCCATGAACACGAATACAACTATTCCCCTTCGACTCCGCCGTTTCTCGCGCGCGCTTCAGATCAGTTCCACGCGTCCGATAGAGACCCTTGCTAGTTTTTCATTCTTAATGAAAATGAAAATAAAAATAAAAATAAAAATAATTAGTAATAATTATAAATTATAATTATATTTCTCTTCAATGAAGGGCTTAAAGGGATTGCACCGGCCATTAATGCACGACCTTTGATTTTTGAGGAAACCCCACCAAAAAATATATATATATATATATATATATATCGATTTGTGAACCATATAACGAAGGAATAAAATCTAGACAAGAGAAATTAATTAGGAAAACGCCTAAAAATCTGATTTTATTCCCCCCAAGGGAATTAAACGCTGTGCTAGGGTTTATGTTGTCTGTCGCTACCCTTTCAGCATTCGCAAAGGCTATTGCGACAGCTCGTCGTGTCTTCGTTAGACTTGGCCCAATTGCCGAGTCTGATCCATAGAACAACTCAACAGATTTATTAATTAATTACATTAATAGTTGTTTTATACGGTTATTAGGAAAACTAGTTCATGTGGATTAGTCTTAGGCTCTTAGCTAACCCACACGGCTCAAGACACGCAGACTTTTTGACACTCCTTTATTTCTCATGCTTTGGCTATTTCTTAACCAAGTTTTATAATTAGCAGAAGAAAAATAATTTTGATTTTTGAGTGAAGTCTGAGAGTCCATTAATTCAGTGTCGTTGAAAACGTTGTCGTTGAGGATTATAGTTAGTGGAGATTCCTTCTTTTGAGTATGACTTCCAAACCAATATGGCCAAGCACCAAGTACTGACCACGTTAATGTTAGGTCGTAAGCTTTTATCGCGGTTGACTCTTCTGTAATTTATTGTCGTTCGTATTTTACTGCACGAGTCGTTAATTGTATTACAGAATAAAATATAACATCTTCTTCACATTTTAGTAGGTTAGTTTATACACATTCATTGTAACATATATATGTGTACATCATATATATATATATATATATATAAGGTATATGTTTGTGTGTATGTGGTTGTATATGTGTATATTTTATGCATTGTTACCCAATACAAAGTGCATGTGTCGAGTTCAATATACGGAGAAAAAAATTGTGCATGTCTATAGCGTGACTTTTATAAATTCCTATTGTTCAAGGAGAGTTTCTTCTTTATACAAACATGTGGTGAATATTTATAGACTAAAAGAAATATATATATATATATATATATATATTAGTATGCGTGTATAGACATTAATAAATACTCCCTATCTTATTTTTTATTTTTCAAAATTAAAATTGATGAAAACCACCTTATATAACATAATTAAGTTAATAAATTATCGGGACGCTTTGACCATTATTAGACAATTATTCCCTACCAATAACAAGCTGCCATTAATAGCGTTACAACGACATCAAACGTTAAAAAACGTAACCTGACCCATGAACCATTATTACTTATATAATAAGCATTTCAATTTGTTTATTCTATAAATTAGTGGAAATAACCTGATCTTATTAAACAGGAAATTAAGAAGCTAGTAATAAAGTTTTCCATTTTTTTAAGTTTACTTTTTTTTTTTGTTCGGTTGTTGCATTAACTATCACATTCCAAGTCAAAGTACTTATATGTATAATATTAAACGAAATTTATTACATCATCGACTTCCCTAGTATTAACCACATATTAAACCGCATAAATGGAAACAATAAGTTAATCGTATCACTTTTCAAAAAACTAAAAATTACTAAAAATAAGAATAACGTAAAATAGAATTATATATGAAAAAAAGTTACTAAAAAAGAGTATATAAATAGAAATATAAATGAAATAAAGCTTATACAATTAAAACGTGAAACATTCTAAAATATACGATAACAAAACAAAATAAAATAAAAGAGTTGAAATTTAAAAAGGAAATGAAAAAAAAAAAGTAAACCACTTAAAACTCACTATCTTAGACTATCATATAAGGGTCAATACCCAAATATAACAAAATGAAAAAAAATAAAAATAAAGGAGTTGCAACTTAAAAATGAAAGGAAAAAATATCAAGCACCTAAATTTACTTAGAGATTCAAAGATAAAAGAGTTATTTGTACAAATAACTTCTGAAGATATGTATTTTTTTTTTTATTTTGATCTGTTGTTTTTTAGAAAATTTAGTATCTTAAGATTCATGAAATATACAGTTTATTAACTACTTTGACCATGAAAGATATGAAAGAAACAAACCGTTACTAAAATTATAATTGATCATAATTAGAGGGATTATTCTAGTAAGAAAGTTGAGATTAGAAGTCTAAGAAATTTATGAGAGAAAGCGGTAAAATTCAAATGGAGAGAAAGTGAAAGAGGAATAGAAAGGGAAAAAGTAGGAGAATATTGCTAGCAAGAGACTATGGTAGACAATGGAGCCAAAAGAAAGAAAGAGGAAAAAAAAAAAAAAAAAAAAAAAAAAGGTAAAACACTGAAGAAGAAGAAAAAAAGGTAAAATACCATTTGTATTAATACACACTCATAAATCAGACTGTTAAAAAATTAATCTAACAGTTAAAATATCAACACTTATTGGTGGGGTAAAAATGTCTACTATAGGATAAAAGTTGCAAAGAAGATATAGTAGACAAATGGAGGAAAAAAGATAAAAGGAAAAGTAAAAAAAAAAATAGTAACAAGGAGGAAAAAAAAAGCAAAAAGAAAAAAAAGAAGTCAAAAGGCTAGCACCAAAACGGTGCGTACATGACTACCAAAAAAGAACAGTGAGTAAGATGTACTCTACTCTTTTATCTATAATAAGAAATGAGTTTATCATAGTTTATGACCACTTCTCTATGGTGCTAGTTGTGTTGGAAAGGTTGACTAATTTGAGAATCTTCATATCTCCGCTTATTTTCAACTCTCCAAAAACGTTTCGTCACTTGTATTACGCTCGTCCTTGTATCTGAATGCTTAAAGGGTTGTTCTTTTATAACAAAATTCATAAAAAGTTTAAACTCGAGTTACAATTTTATTTAAGTTTATATTCTTTTGTAAAACTTGAGTTTGGACTTGAGTTTGAATTCGAGTTTAGGGCTAAATTCGAGTTCAAGTTTTCCCTTCTCGAGTTCATAAACTTGAACTCAAGTTAATAAACAGTATTTTTTCTATTCTTAAAAAATCATAACTTTTTCTTTTAAATTCTGATTGAGATGATTTTTTTTTCTATGCATTCACAACGAAAAGACGAATAAAACCCTACTCATATACCATATTAAAATTTTTTTATCACCATTGAGTTTTTATTAAAATATTATCTAAATGTAAATTTAAGTTTTGACTCACCCAAACATAAACTCAAGAAAATTCTCAATTCAAATCATAACTCAAATTTCCACATCTAAACACAAACTCAAGTTACATCTTCAATTTAAATTATAACTCAAGCTCAACTTAAAATCATCACTCAAATCATCTTAACTTAAAAATGTAAAAGAACAACCCCTAAATATCTACCGTAATTTTTTCTCATTTGAACCTCACCCTTTAACTTTAAGGTTGTGCCATCCTTGAACAAATAAATAGCCGGTGACAGGCATACATGCATGCACATTCAGGAGGAAAATTCGGTTCAATGGTAACTCAACATCCTTGAACAAGATAATAGATCAAACAGACATGGTACTCAATAATGTTATGGGAACGACCCCAAAACAAAACAAAAAACACTTTGAGCAGAAAATGAGTAAAATTGGAGTCTAGTCTCTAGTGTAATTGCCTTGAGATTTTGTGTTGGAAATTGCGTCTCTAGCCATTTACCTCGCCTTGAGAGAATGTTATCTATCTACATGTATATCTATCTATCATCTATCAACAATACTAATGCCAAATGGGTTTTTTTGGGGGTTAACGAAAGTGTGGTAACGAAATCAACAATACTAAAGCCCGATTAAAGTATAAAATTATTATTGGCCTACATTTTAATAGTTTAAGCTGTTGGAATTGATTGGTAAATTAACATGATATCAGAGCAGGAGGTTCTGAGTTCAAACTCTCATAATTACACTCTTTATCCCCATTTAAATTATCATCATGTGTTGAGAGTTTATATATTTTGGGCTTAAGTATTCACGTGTTGAGCTTTCTAATTAATTTATCCACACGATTGGTCATTTTTTAGCCCACACGTGAGGGAGAGTGTTAAAGTATAAAACTATTATTAGCCCACCTTCTAATAACTTAAGCTGTTGGGATGAATTAGTAAACTAACAAGCCCAATGAGTTTTTTGGGGTTAACGAAACATGAGAAAAGTTTCAACCTTTTTTTTTTCTTCTTCTTTTTTAGGTTTTTTTGGCCTTTTTTTAGTATTTGCTTCTTTTTCTCTTTCTTTTCCTCCCTCATCTTTCTTTATTACAAGTTTTGGCCTTTAATTTTAATATATATTCAAATATATCCTCGTTTAACTTTCTATATATTCAAACGTGCGAAAACGTTACGTTTTGTCTTTTTTTTTTTTTTTTTACTGATAAAGAAAAGATTTGGTGTGCTAATCTATTTATAATCGCCACACGTCAGTCAATTATTGGTTAGCTTCATGGAATCCACGTGGCGGCTTTTTAGTCGTTCACTGCTAATGTGGGACACGTGTCAACATTCTATTCGCTGAAAAAAAGCTCACATGGTACACGATGCAGCGGATCGAACGCAGAGAAGAATACAGCCATGACACGTGGCTCGTTAAATTGGCGCACAAGAGAAAGTGGCGGAGCCACTGACCTTTGTCTAGGCGTGGCTTACACATGCGAATTGCGGCCGTTAAATCTCTTGATCCAACAACCATGATTATTTTCATATTTATTTATTATTATTATTATTATTATATTTTGTTGATTTTTTAACTGATTTGTTGTCCATTTTAAAATTGTTTTGTATTAAATTTCTGATACTACTCATATTAAAATACTATAAATAATTTAATTAAAAAATAAAATTATACAAAAATAGACTAATATAAAATAAAATTGCATGAAGTTAAATAAAAACAAATTAAGCAAAACAAAGTAAAACTACTTTAAAACACAACAGAGTAAGTTAAAATCATTTTTTATTGTCTTTAACTTTAGATCTTTTATCGTTTTTGTCTTCATTTTTTTATGCGTTTTTTTTACAATTTGTATGACCACTATTTTAAATAAATCACGTGCGCGTCTCTCGATTCGAGGCTCATAATAATTTTTAAATTTATTTTTCATTAGTTTTTTATTTTATTTATTTGTTTATTTTTAACTGATTTGTTGCCATTTTATATAATTTAACACCATTTTACACTAAATTTTTTATGATATTAACATAAAAATACTATAAATAATTCAAATAAAAAATAAAATTAAACAATAACGCACTAAAATAAAGTAAAATCATGCCAAATTAAACAAAACAAAATAGAACTAATTTGAAACACAAATCTTTTTTTTCTTGTCTTTTGTTTTAGATCTTTTCTCCTTTTTCTCTTTATTTTTCTTCTTTTGTCTTTATTTTTCTTCTTTCTCATTTAAAAAGAAAAAAAAAATTAAATAACCACTATTTTAAATAAATCACGCGCGCATAGCGTGCTAAAGACTAGTAAATATAAAAAGCGGAAAGCATTAATGAACACTTGCCTTCCACATGGCATGAGCGTTTCGCTCCCGTTTCTATCTTTTTTTTTTTTTTTTTTCTTTTTAGCTTTTCTTTTGGGATTTTTCTTACTTTGATTTTTAGTCCTTAGTTATTTTTTATTTACATTCTTGTCATTCATTGATATTTGTTACAAATATACCCATACACAAATACTTTTACTACAATCCTCTCTCTCTCTATATATATGTATATATTTATGTTAAATTATAGATCCATTCTTACTGATAATTACATGACTTTTCATGTGTTAAAATATCTGACAGATGTATATCTCAACTTCAGAGACCTTAATATTAAAGTTAATTTCAATGAAGGTGATTACAACTATATTACACAAACGAGCATTTATGTGTAATCAGCCTTAGTAAAAAAATTCGATAGAAGTTATTGATAAATTATAATGTTAATTTGTGAATAAACACTTTATTATATGTCAAATTAATTTTTTAATAGAACTTCACTCCGCGTAGAGAGCAGGCAAAAAATTGATAGTATATCAAGAATGAGGAGTTTAAATTCTCATATAAAATAGTTTGATCTCTTTTTAATTCTTCACCTTCTAAATGTTACAACTAATAAAATTTTTAATACAATTTAATTTTCGTTCATTGAATGTCTTTAATATCCTACAGTTTCATTTTTTTATGATACTTGGTGTATTTTGAGCTTTTTCTTTTTTGTCTGAGCACATATTAAAGGTGTACATTAGTCGGTTTTTCTCGGTTTAGAAGTTTCAGTTTTGTGGATAATTAGATCTGAAACAATCCAACGGGGGTATAAAACCAAACATCAACAGGACCGCCATATTCGGTCGGTTCAGTTCGGTTTTTGCGGTTAACATAAAGACTTTTAAGCATTTTTACAATATTTTTTAAGTATTTTTACAATATTAGTTGTAGATAGATTATTACTTTTAAGAATTTTTACAGTCTTTTAACCAAAAGACTATTAGATAAAGTATTACTTTTAAGTATTTTTACAATATTTTTAAAAATATTTTTTAAGGTAACTTATATTTTCGGTTCGGTTAACCGACCGAAATCTAAAACATAAAACCGAAACATAACTGAGATACTAAATTTTGATTCGGTTAACCGACCCCACCGTTCGGTGACGTGCCACCTACTTCTTCAATCAGTTGTTGTCAGTCTCGCTCAGTTGACGATTTTTTTATGCAGCCCTATTCAGAAGTTGGCATGTTCAAATTCTTGGGGTCGAATTTGACTTTTATTGCACTTTGTAATACCTGCAAAAATACCACCCAACACATTCATACATATTATTATATATACTAAAAGAGAAGCATGATCACTGTACTAATACAGTAAAATACCACTTTAGTCCTTTGAGTTTGAATTGTCCAGTTTGCCATTTTTTTCCTTTCTTCTCATTTTCCTGCACAGGGGCTTTTAGGTCTTTTCCTACCCTATTGTCTGATTGTACACTTTTGTCCTCAGTTTTTATTTCTTTATTTGTTCTAAAAGACCTACCCAGAAAACGGAAAACGTCAAAGACTAAGTAATATAACTACTTCTAAATCCTTTAATTTACACTGCATATAATTAAAGATCTTCAACTCCCTTAATAATTATTATTAATTTTTATAAAATTTGTATTTCACAATTAAGAAGAACAAAAGAAAAAAGTAAAACAAAAGTTTTAATATGTTGTAAGAAATTTTTAACTAGAATATTATATAGATATATCTATATGTATATATGCACATATAAACTAATCTTATAGTATAAAAATTTCTAATTTTTTGTATAATACAACAGTATTTTTCACAATAATACAATAGTATTTTTCACAACAATGCACGGACTTTTAGCTAGTTATTTACTAAAATGTACGTGCAATATACAAGAGAAGTCTAACAATCTCTCAAGACTCGTTTATTTCTCGCGTTTAAACCTATAGGTTTGACTCTGCTACAGTGTTTTCATCTCATAAAAAAATTTAAATTTCAAATGATAAAATTAAAAATCATTTATTTAAACGCATGAATCAAACGGACCCTCAATATTTCTTTTCTAATTTAGACTTTATTTATCATCATATTTTTTCCATATGACGTGATTTATGTCTCCTACTTTATTAATAAAAAAATAAACCCATTAGAATTTAAATTCTAGTAGATACATGTTCACACTTAGACTCCGTTCACTTCACGGCTTTGAATTTTCAATTTGAGTTGAGATGTAATATTTTCTGACAAATTTTCTTTCTTTTTTTTTTTTCTTTTTTTGAATATGATCAAATGTTTTTATAATAACTAATTACAGGCTCTCTTGCATTTCCCTCCGCCATCGTTGAGGATATTTAATAAAGGTTAAGAGGATTTTTTTTATCATTATTATTATTTTAAATGCTCGTGTTCGTCAGGTACTGAATTTGGTCACCAATCTCCCCTCATGGCAAATTGTACCACATTTTCACAAAACAACGATGATATAACAACTTATTACTGCGCATCACCAACCAGTCTCTTAAACCATCAAACTTACAAACCCTTTATTATCAGGATCAACCCATTCCCCCCCTTAAAAATCAAATGGTCTTTAGAAATCTACGACTTCATATATAAGTTTCAGCATTCTCAAACGAACTTCACCAAGAAACACCAAGTAATGGCACAAATGTCGTTAATCAAGCTGCATTAACTAGAACGAACAATGGTTTGTTTCCCAATCGTTCTCGACCCTGAAATCAGCGACAAAAACGCATCAGCAACGACCTCAAAGATATATGAATCAGTGTGTATTACATAAAAATTTGTGCGGTTACTGTCTTAAAACAAGTAAGCAACATCAAGCCATGAGCTTTTAAGTTGCCATTAGATACCATCCAGTTTAGATGTATATGTCATACCTTTAGCTCTGGCAATTCAATTACACAAGCACACTCGACCACTTCTACGCCTACACGTTCTGCAAAAGCAAGGCCAAACAGGATGTGAGCCTGTGAATAGAGGGGGTCATATGCCTTGGAGCTTAAAATGCTCAAGTGTGGGTGAACAAAACGGCACCAAAGAGTTGTACGCGAGCAATGGAGGTTGGAAAATCGGTTCAATTTTTTCACCTTTCCAATGCGAAATCAAACTCCAAGAAAAGAGCAAGCAAATCAATATATGGCCAACTACATGAATACACTCTTACAGTCCTGCCTGTTGTCAAGAGTTACACCTTTTTTTTTTTTTTATAATTGAAAGTTAGACATTTAGTTACGCATAATCAATATAGCTTCCCATCTCACGTGGAAGTAATAGAAATTTGGAGCAAGCAAATTTGATTCAATTGATGGAAATAAAATTTGGCAGGGTATGAACATCAAATATAGATATCTAAAGTATACGGCTTTGTATAGTACCTAGTAGCCTGATTGCAGCACACAAGGTTCCCCCAGTTGCAATAAGATCATCTATGACGAGAGCGCGCTCCCCTGCTTCTACAGCTCCAACATGCATCTCCATCTTGTCGGTTCCATACTCCAAAGAATATTCTTCAGAAATGACCGCCCCTGAGAAGACAAATGACATACATGCATTAGAAAAAAGGACGAAGCAAGCAAACGACGAACCGAAATCCTCATAGTCTCTCTCCCTGCGACAATAATAAAGTCAGTTTCTTTTGCTTTGCACAAAAGGTCAGCTATTGCTCTTCGTCTTATCATATTACCCACCAAGGAATGTAGGACTCTCTCTTGCACACCACCCGGTGTTACTAAAATCATACCGCTCAAGTGGAGACTGCAATAAGGAATAAAAGTTGTGAAAGGATGTACCAGGCAACTTGTTCGGCTTCCTCATAGGCACAAATTTTGCTCCTATAGCCAACGCAATAGGTGGGCCAAAAATAAAACCTCTTGCTTCAATACCTGTGCACCAAGTAACCAACATCAATATAACAATAAATTGTACACATAATCAGTCGATACAAGAAAAACAGCCGCCAAGAAAGAACCCTAAACTTTGGCTTTAGACAGTATGCATACCAAAACAAAGAAGAGTCAACTCAAACATTATTGCCAAGAAAAACTATGTTCTCTTATAGGTGAGATATTATGGACCTGGGATTACAATTAAGTAAAATTGCTCAAATCTCTAAAGTAGAATCTCAATGTGGAAGACTTCTTTTCTTGTTAGCACCACACCAAACTTTAAAAACAGGCTTCAAACTCCTGCTCAAGCTCAGGCAAATTATTGAACTTGAATATTTCAACTCAATACATGACCTAGGAAGTATGGAGTAAACTTAGATATCGTTATCAGGCAAATTCCACGAGTCAACCATCCTTTCGAAACATTTGAATTAGAAAATCCGAACCAAATTTAAACTCGGTCAAACGAAGGATCCTCTCCACTTAAATCCGTGCACCCGTAAAAACTTCACTACTTATTAGTTATAACAATTTACACGAAGAAAATGTCATCTAAATACTTTCTCTTGGATCAAAGAAAAGTGTGACTACATAGAAAGGAAAGCCATTTTCTTTTGGCAGGTCCAATTCACCACAGTTTCACCCATTTCTTTTAGAACTGAAAACCAATTTTTTGTCATCCAGGTCTAACATATTGGCTTGACACATTGTACCCTCACCGCGCATAGAATCAAACTGCAAAGCAGAACACTGTATAATGTATTGATATAAATATCTATAAAAGATCAATGTTTCATGTCAAATTCCTCAATTGAAACTAAACGCGATTCTCAAACAATATGCTTCATTAAAGGATTACCTGCGACAACGGAGATAGCTTTGTCCTTGTACCTTTCGACCAACAAATCAATCGTGTCTTTGAAAGCCTTCGTGTCCAGAAGCAACGTGGTGATATCCTGGAACATAATCCCTGCGAAAACGAAATTGAAAATTCAGTCACCAAAAAAACTTTTACAAGCACCATTCGATTTCGATTTTCGACACAAAACCAATAAGCGGTATCGATATGACAGAAATCAAAGGAAAGAATCGAGACTTTTCTACTTTTTTTTAACCCAAGAACCAATTACGGAGACGAAAGGAAATGCAAGCGTAAAGAACCAAAAAGTAACGAAAATGAAAGAGAATAGACGTCGAAGTAAACTACCAGGTTTGGGAAAGTTTGGGATCACTCGAATGGCGGAGGCGATTCTAGCTATGCGAAGGTCTTGGCCGTCTTCGGAGGCCATTTCTCGATCTTCTTCCTCTTCAACTGAGTGACTCACTGCTCACCACAATAACAACACTTTAGATTTGTCTTTCGAACTTCAGACTTGCATAGAAGTATTATTTATTTTCTTTTTCTTTTTTATTTTACTAGAAAGACTTTTCATTGGTAATTAACTTTATATGACCAGATTGCCCTTCCCCTAAATATCTTGTTTTACCCTGTTCTTTCGGTTTGACAATAATAGCCCTGTGAATAATGAAAGCGGAGACACCCCTGGGATCCGGAAAACGACAAAGTTGGGGAATAAGTGAGAATCACCGGTGCAGAGAAGTGGAGAGACGGACGATCGGTACAGATGGAAGCGATTCGAGGGGAACTGAAGAGGGCGAGAAGCAGAAACCGTTGTCAGCGTCGACGGAGCACCGAGTCGACGGGTGATTGCGGCGGCGGCGGCTGTGGGTGTGATGGATGGTGAATTTGATGGAGACAAAACTGAGGTGTTTTGCGTCATTGCTGATCGGCGCAACTGAAGAATGTGGTTGGAAAAACAAGTACAAGATAGAGCGTGACCTTTTTTGGGGTGGAGAATTTGGATTTGCACCACGCTTTTCGTCATAATCATCATTTACACACGGAAATCAAGAGATATCACGCGCTCTGGTCAAGGGTTATTTTTGTCTATTCATTACACCAACCCCAAAGTACAATAAAGAAATCATATAACAGTAAGTGGCCTGAGCCATCAGGGTTGGAGGGTTTCCCACTTCCCACTTCCCACTTGGTAAATGCGGTAATATGAATAATTGATATTTACTTCAATTATAATTCATTTATTAAAGAGGAAAGTTGGACCACTTTTTTTTTTCTCATAAAAAAAGACAATGTTTACGGTAGGACAGGTTTTTTTTTTTTTTTTTTTTTTCTCTACTGAATCACTGATGATTTAATTAACCTTTTTAACGGTTAAATTTATGTTTAAAAATAGTTTTGTGTAGCACCTCTTAAATTTTTAATATAATTTTTTACAAATATAATCGTTAAAAAATTAATCTAACAATTAAAATAACATTATTCATAAAAAAACAAATAATTTGCCCTACCATTAAAATTACCAAAAGAAAAGAGAAGTTCGAAAAAAGAATAGTAAGAAGGAAGCAAACGCTTATGGTGCCCCAGCTATAAATTGGAATGTAGTGGGAAAGGTTTGCTTTACATCGAGCTATAAATAATATAAAAATACGAATTAATTTTAGGTTAAATTTGTCTAATCGAAACACGACACAAAATTTATAAAAAAAAAATAAAAAAATAAATTTTTCATTACATATTTTAGATTTTATTATAAACTTGTAATATCATAATGGTTATACTTAAAATCTTTATTATTATTTACTTAATTTTGATAAATGTTATTATATTTTAGTGTGTTATGAATTTTAAGTTATTTTTAATATGTAAAAAATTAAAAAAAAAATTATATAATTTTTGTACCAATTTCAGATTTACGGGTCATTTTTGTATCGTATCGTATCAACCCATAAAATAAACGTGTTGTAGTTTTTAAAAAAATTTTATGTCATGAATCGTATTCTGATTAACTATAAAATTAAAAAATAAAATAAAATACGTGACACATATTACATGAATTACCACCCCTATATACATTAGTCTACGTTCCACTAATAGTAATGACGTCTTGTGATAATCGGTAGCACTAGAGTCTAAACATGATCATGTTCATGTCTCTACTTTTCCGTTAGATGATCTCACACGGAATTGCTGCTCTCATGTTCAGGAAGCCCATATAGCAATACTATTTTGGCCCAATAAGAAGGATGGCTTCTCCGGCCATTTTGATGAATCAATCTCGAACAATTGAACCAAATAAGGCGGCCTCGGATGAGATGAACTTCGCCACAAACGACACGCCTTGTAGGCGAAGCCAGGATTTTGTTTGATGGGCACAGACTAAAAATGTATAAAACATTAAAAACGTTAAAAAAAAAAACAAATCAACTCCTAATACTATTAGATTTTTTTTCATACTATTAACTAGTTAGAAGCATATTATGCACGTGTATATTGATTGGTTTATTAAATTTTTTGATGCGTGAATTCAAAATTTTGAAGAGTTTAAATTTTTTCTTATTTCTTTTATTACTCTCTAGTTTAGTAAAAAGAATATGTTTAAGTAAAATAAATTAAAATGCGTATTTTAATCAATATATGCTTTTAGATGAATATTATATATATATAGAAAAGTATAAAATATTTGAGATATAAATATTTTAACTGGTAAATTAGATAAAAAAATCATTTAAAAGGTACATAATATGTATGAGAAAGTTTTTTTTTTTATACAACACAAAATCGAACCCGCAACCTTTTTCAAGACCCCATCCCATCTAAGCCCTCTGGTGCCACTTGACCAAGCAGTCTTAGGCAGAAAATAGTACTTGAGAGTGCTATAAGAAAAAAATTGTTTAAGTACGTAGGAACTCACTTGAAGAAAAAAAAAACTACTTCAACAAGGGTAAATCAGAGAAAACGTGTTTACAAGAAAATTGTAATTGAGAGGTAAAAGATCTTTAATTAAGGACACAATTGACAAAAATTATTGTAATGGATCATATAAACTTTTTCATGAGAGTCACTTTTATATAATAAAGGTTATGTGAAAAAGCATTTTAGAAGTGACCAATTTAAAATGGAAAACTTTTCATAGGAGTAAATTAGGAAAAAAATAATAATTCAAATAGATACAAAAGTATCAAATTTATAGAAAAGGATCAAAGGAACAATAAGAAAGCATAAATGAAAAGTTTTTAAAGAACTGTACATGAAAAATAAAATAGCAAGACTTCAGAGGGCATATGCCCCCGGGCCCCACCTCCCTCCGCCACTGCTGTTATCACATCATTATTATAATGTCTTCTTATTATTTATCTAAGTTAGGAGTGCGTGAATAAAAATTTAGCATAGAATTGATAAATGAGTTTAAACGATTTAAATTTATACCCTGTTTTTTTTGTCAATTTAAATTTAAAATTTGAGTTTTATTACAGTAAAAAATTTTTTAAAAATAGTCACATTTAATTTTTTACTACAGTAAAAAATTCTAATATAACGTCACATCTCAACTCGAATTAAAAATACGAATCATCGAACTAAACTAGCCTAACTCTTGTGTAGCGAATACGGGAGGCTGAATTGTTAGGAAAATGCAAACAAAAATCCCACATTTACTGGGCATAACATATCAACTATTAAGGTGAATTTTATGCTCCAAAAAGTTTACCCAACCTTAATTAACACAATTTGATAAAAATTTGAAAGTTCAAAATTATTATATTCTTACGGTACATTTTTTCTTATCCACACCGCAAACGGATATTTATATTCCCATGACCGTGAAGAATTATGTCATTTAGTGACCATTGCAGTTTCCGCGAACCCTTCCGCAGGCAATCAATCAGTTAAGTACGGAGCTCTTAGTAAGAAGTTGCTAATTAATAAAGCCAAAATCACTGGAACAAAAACTAAAACTGAAACTTGAATCAAACCGAAATCTTCCGAACAAGAAATCCAACTTCAGATGCTTCCTAAAACTCTCTATTTCGAGTAAGTTCCCTTGTTCTGTCGAAATCTTCTAGGCACGTGATTAACGGCTTCCTTCCCATTAATGGCCCACCCAAAATAAAGCATGCATGTTTGTTTCCTCCTCCTCATTAAACAGTTGAAGAAGTCGTTATTAAACATTTGATACGTTAATTTTATTATTATTTTTATTTATGTTAATAGAATTCACATTTAAAAAAGAAGTGTAAAAGAGAATATAAGTTCACTCTCTCTTTTTTAAGTATTTTTTTAGCTTTTTACTTTTTTTTTTTGGTTGAAGAAATTTTTCTTGAACTTGTAAACTAAAAGGCATGTACGCTTTTCAGTGTCACGGCTTGCTCTTGTGACAAAGGGCAATTCGAAAATTGATATGTTGAGCTTTGTTTCTGGCTGGAGGATGATATATGCCTTTTGAGATCTTTTCTTTTCTCCAAAGGAACACTCCTCTCTCTCTCTGTGGCTAAAAGTAAGGGTGGACAACGGTCGAAAACTGACAATTTTGATCAATTTTAAAACCAAACCGACTATATTAATTTTAAAATCAAACTGATTATGTCTTTAGAAATTAGAAACTGACAACCGACTGTGTTAAGAAGAAGTCAGTCGGTTTTTCAACCACCAACGGTTGATTTCTTGTCAGTTTCACCACCCTCTTAAAAAAACTTTTTTACCGTGTTTCTTTTGAAATTTTAACTACTTTTGTAATTAAAATTCCAAAATATATATATTTGAAGCCAAAAATGAAAAAGCCCACAATTATAAGCCTTCATTTAAGCTTAAAAATATTGAACAGCACACAAATTTTAAATATTAAAAAGTTTAAAACTATTTTTTCCTGACAATTCACATAGTCAAAATTAGGAAAACAAAAATTATATTGATACCCCATTCCATAAGGGGCGTGTAGAAAGTGAAACCTCTACCCTTATGGAGTTGAGAGAAGACTTGTTCATTTCTTTTTAACGTGGGACTCGTGTTGGCTCTTAGAAGTTTTAAAATGTAGCGAATAAGGTCCGTTTGGTTCATGAATTTAAATTATGTGATTTAAATTATTTTTTATTTACGTGTATTTTTTATGAGAGAAAATACTGTAACAAATCACGAATCATAATTCGAATCAGAGAGTAAATTTAAGAACCAAACAGACCTTAAATTTTACTAAAACTCGGAATACTAACAAATGTGCAGTGAACCTGGCGGGAGACGGTTGTATTTGTCTTAATTAGCCACTTTCCAACGTGAATAAATGTGATCATTTATTGCTGGTTTTTCCTTTTGAGAACCGAAGAGCATAAATTCATAATAAATATTATTCAAACCCAGTAATCTCTACAAGGAACGCATGGAGTAGCTGTAAGACGGTGGTGTCAATTTTCCCGCAGTACGGATTTGAACCTCTATATTTACCAAAACTCCATTTTATACACAAAACCGAATCGTTCGGTCAACTGACCTGAGTGCCGGTATCAGTTAAAAACGGATTTTTTCGGTTTTTTTGGTCAGTTTTTTCTGTCAGAAGTGGTCGGTGTCGGTTTTTCAGATTTTTTAACAGCCCTAGCTAAAAGGAACTCGTCAAACTATCCACAAAAATTTTCCCTTCTTATTTAGTATTATTTTTTGAAGGGGAAGCACCTGCGTACTTGGGTGTTTGATCTGTTTACGTTCCTGTTCAAAATATATTTTTTTCATTATATTCCACGAACAGTCAGTCAAAGGTCAAAATTACTAATCAATCTTAAAATTTAAAACGAGAGAATAAGAAAACGTTTTGAAGATAAATATTTTTTTTTTGGTCCCATTTTGGATAGGTATCAAATCTATATACAAACATGCATTTCATAGGATAAACATGGAAAGAAACTTCTAGCTATGCTGCCTGTAATCTATTGGCGGTTAGTTACGGATCAACATGAAGAAATTGCGTTAAATATGCTTACGGCAATGAAAGAATAACGACCCAGTGCTTTTATAATGACATAATTCATAAGGCCCCGGAATTGGACAATTATATAGCAAGTTGTTTTGTTTATTGTGTGTCAATAATATATATGGTGCAATTATATATATATATATATATATATAAATATTTCTTGTTTGTTTTGGAAATGTGTGTTTGGAGCACTTGGGCAAAGCAACAATAATAAATTACTAACCGTTTACTTCGTTGATTCGAGTTGAGATGTGATTTTATGTGAGAACTTTTTACTGTAGTAAAAAAATTAGATGTAATTGTTTATGAGAACTTTTTACTATAGCAAAATTTAAATTCTAAACTCGAATCAGCGAAATGAACGAACTTAAAGTGAAAAAAAAATGTAATGACAGAAGCACCTACTCAACCAGTAAGCAGCACTCAAAAGGAGAGCATAGCGCAAGCGCAACTTTGGTCATCCGTTTACCATCCTATCGGTGGACCAATTTGTCTCCACTTGGCTTTTAATCTAATTATCAATTATTTTCCCTTCGACTATTTAAGTAATTCAATCACTGTTTATTGGACGGCTATAAATGTATTGTGCAAAGGGGCCGCCGACAAAAGGTAGATAGCACATTAGGCGACAAGTGAAGGTGTTATTACCAGGATGCTTCTCCACCTTTGCATTATAAACTCCTGGAAGTGTCATTATTTCCTTCGCTAGTAATTTTGTACTAAAAGTGAGAACATATATTTTTTTTCCTCATAAAAATGTCAAATAATTCATTATTTTTGTAATGCATCGGCAAGTAATTCTGCAACTGCCTAGTTGAAACTTCACATTTAAAGTGTTTTAAGGAAAAAAAAAAAAAAAAAAAAAAAAAAAAAAAAAAAAAACCACATTCAATCGACCCACCACCACAAGCGTTGTTGAAATGGAAATTTCACACACAATTCTCGTGTGTTCTTGGCCCACAAAATGCGTCAAATATGGCTTTGGCAAGTATTGGGAATCAACACAGTTGGAGGTGAGAAATGTCCTTCGAGAATTTCCCAAAGAACTATGCCCACAGCCCACTATTTTTATCCAATATGAATGAATGACTTAAACATGATCAAGAAAATTTAGCCAAACTAATTAAATGGAAATTTTCTAAAACAATCTCCTTTCCTTTTTCTTCCAACGCATTTCTGGAAGTATCTGCCGTTACTTTTTCAAATCCATCATTATTATTTCAACGATCACAACTAAAATCGGCCAACTATAATATCAGTACCTTATGACTAGATTGCTTTAGCAAAAAGTTAATTAATTAATGAATAATTGAGACTACAACAACAAAATTCCATATGTGGTTACGTTATATGACCATCTTAATTGAATGGGCAAACAAAACAGATAGATAGTAGATGCTGTCCTCCGCTTTGTTGTTAATCCCACGTGTTCTGGCTCTAAATCGCTGACAATTATATTTCAATATGGCGGTGTCCTAATACATGGAACCACTTTCCAACTTGCCAAACCAAATTCTTCCATTTACCCCCAAAAAAAAAAAAAAAAAAAAAAAAAAAAAAAAAATGCCGAAGACAAACACGGTTGTAAATGTAATCTAAAGAGTCGGCCCCCACCAAAGTGTAATCTGAAGAGGAAAAGTCGCTGCGATTACCTAAGACGCCGGCTGCTATTTGATAAGCCTGGATCGGACCGCGTTTTTTTGTTCAACTTCAGAATCTTCACCACCTTGGACGTTTGACTTATAAAGCCGTCTTTCTTGCCTCGGTCTTTCTTTTTGAGTTTCATTGAACCCAAAAAAAAAATTTCAGTATTAAGTAATCTCACTCGTCAGGCCCAAATTGGCCCTACACCAACACATACACGCACACACTTGCCACTTCTCAGTTGTCTTCACAGTCTCACTCTCTTTGACCGACTTAAGTTGAGTCCATCCTTGCCCACCAAGAAAGAAAGCGCTTATCAAATAAACGTGCTCCACTCCCTTGTTTTGCAAATTGTAAATTGGTTCCTCTTTGTTAATTCATTTTCTTTTTTATTTATTTAGAAAAAGTTAACTTTGGCTGCACTCTTTTCTTCCTCTCTCACTTTCCCACCACTCGACACGCAACTTCCGCTTCCCTCCCCTTAAATACAAACCAAGCCAGCGCCTTCTCTCGACTCAACTCACTTTCTTCACACTCCAGCCAAACACCACACCCAAAAGCTCTCTTTTTAGGAGATTTTCTCTCTTTCCTTACTTGGATTAGCAAAGCATATTCCTCTCTCTCTCTCTCTCTTTATTTCATTTCACTCTGCGATGGCTCTAGAAGCTCTGAACTCTCCGACCGCAGCAGCACCTTCGTTCCGCTTCGAGGACGCCGCCGCCGCCGCTGCCAGCCTCCAGTACCTCGACCAGTCGTGGGCGAAGAGGAAGCGCTCCAAGCGTCAACGCCTCGACCACGCGCCCACAGAGGAAGAGTACCTCGCTCTCTGCCTCATCATGCTCGCTCGCGGCGGCGCAAACCGCCATCAAAAGCCGGTTGTTTCCACTCCTCCACTGGCGGAGGAATCAGCCGCAAAGCTGAGCTACAAGTGCTCTGTCTGCAACAAAGCCTTCTCCTCTTACCAGGCTCTCGGCGGACACAAGGCCAGCCATAGAAAAGGCAGCGGCGGCGGCGAGGATCAGTCCACGTCGTCCACCACGACAACATCCGCCGCCACCGCCGCCGCCGCCGCAGTCTCCAACGGTACTGGTAAGTCTCACGAGTGCTCCATCTGCCACAAGACTTTTCCTACCGGCCAGGCTCTCGGCGGACACAAGAGGTGTCACTACGATGGTGGTAACGCCACCAACACCACCGTCTCTGCCTCCGTCGCCGCCGCAAACAGCGCTGTGACGTCCTCCGAAGGCGTGGGCTCCACTACTCACACCGCCTTCAGCCATAGCCACCGCGACTTCGACCTTAACCTTCCTGCCTTACCAGAGTTCTCACGCGATTTTTTCATCTCCGGCGACGACGAGGTCGAGAGTCCCCATCCGTTGAAGAAGCGAGCCTTGATGCCTCTGAAGATCCAAATCTCCCAACGCCATTAAAATTAGCAATTATTTTCCCCTTCCCTCTTTTGTCCTTGGTTTCATTTTAGTCTTAGGAAAATTCAATTTTCTGAATTTTTTTCTTTACTAATTGTGGTTAACACAATTTTTTTTTTTTTCTGTACATACAAGTTGAACTCTCTTGTTAGCTTCTCAGTTGTGTTATTATTAGAAATTCAATTAATTTAATTTTTTTTTTATTTCCAAGAACCAAATTAATCAGTTTATTCATTTTATCTTTCAATACTCTCACGTTAATACTGAATTGTGTTAATAAAAAAATATGATAAAATACTAACGCCATGATGAGTTGAGCAAACGCGTGAGGAGCGAGGCAAGAACCGGTGACAGAGTTTGTTGAATACAATTGAGTTCAGTTGAGGCCACATGCGCATGTTGGGAAAAAATTAAATAAATAAATAAATAATTTGTGAGTGACCGCATATGGCGGTTTTAACTGTTTTGGTCACATATCATACGCACAGATGTACTGTCCATGAGGATCACGCGCAAGTGTGTGGTATTTTTAGCCTTATTAATTCTATTTGTTGCCGGTATTGTTTTATTCTACTAATATTTGTATGAGCCGACGAGTGATGGCTGGTGAGGATGAGATCAATTTTGGTAGATAAGAAGAAGGAGAAAGGAGATTGTGATTGTTTTTTGGGCACATGGTTTTTTGCGTGTGGGACTAGCGATTAGGATGACAGGTGGGATTTTTACTTAATCAGGTTTCTTTCAGTATTCTCCCTATTCTTAGTTCTACGTTTTTTATTTTTTCAGTTATTAGTTTTTTATTTTTTTTTATTTTTCAGTTATTAGTTTTTTTTTTTTTTTTTTTTTACGGAAACGTTTAGTTCATAAATTAAAATTATGAGATTATAATTATTTTTAAATTTATATGTATTTTTTTAAAAAAAAATATTATAATAAATATGAATTATAATTTAAATTATAATTTAAAATTTTTAATTAAACGTCCCACATTTTTATTTTGGTTTTTATTTTTTGTTTTTGTTTTCTGCTTATTAGTTGTTAGTGATATTACATATTAGTAATATAAAGTTGGTAGTCTCATCAATTTTCTCGTTTCTGGTGTGGGCTTTTTGTGGACACGTACTTACGTTTAGGAAATTTTGGAACCTTTTAAAAAAACTTTTTACACGTGTGAAAAACTGAATAAATCAGCCAGTTGAATTGAACTGTCCTCCGTGTTGCATGGTAAGAACTTACTAGGTCAGGAAGTACAACACGACATCAGCGGCGTTTAACATGTGGAGATTTTTTATAAAAATAAAAATAATAATAAAGGTCGTGTTTAAAATTTATTTAAAGTAAATTATTTTTTATATAAAAATAAAAATAAAAATATTTTTAATTTTAGATAAAAATTATTTTTAAAAATATATTTAGTAATTTTATTAATGGATTATTTTTAGTATAAAAATTTATTAATATTTTCTCTTTTTATTTAAGAGATGAGAAAATAAAAAATTTATATTATTTTATATTAAATTAAAAAATCATTTTTATTGCGTTAAACGTCTTTAAAAATGTTTTTATTTTTTTTTAAAAATGTAAAAAACAAAAAAATAATTAATTCCAAACATGGCTAAAAATTTATAAATTGCGGATTCGAGTTTTCAATTTGAGTTGAGATGTAACATTTTCTGATAACTTTTTATTGTAGAAACATAAAACTGAAAATTCAAATTGGTAAAACGAACGATGCTTTTCTCTTTCAGCACCTTACGTGTGTGATTTGCTTGGTCATTTACTTGTCTTACTTCATTAACAATATGATGGTTAAAACTTGGAAGAAATGATAATCGTTTTGCAGTTTATAGATTGTACGTGCTGATCAACGTTGTATTGGTGCTTATATTTTTGTAGTCTTTTGAGATCCGGATATTGTGTGGATTGATTATCAGTTATCACTAAGGGCTTTTTTTTTTTTTTTTAATTATTGTCTGATAATTATGTGTGATTAGAATAGTAAGTTAACCAATTACATAATTGAACAGATAGAGATCGATGCCGACTTTTTCAGGTACTTTACTTAATTATGCAAGGTTTGCATAACGCAAGTAGCTATTGGTCAACCGAGGGGATTTGCCAAATCCCAAATAATAATGCAAACGTAGGTTCTAAATGACGTGGCCAAATTATCAATATGACAATGTGTTACCCGTTTATAAAAAAAAAATAATTAATGGAGAATATACTAATTAAATTAATGATTGACTTGTCATATTATTGGGTTTTTCAGAAAATGGTTAGCAAAGATGTTAGTAATTTATGTTTTTCAAGGCAAAGCATCTCTGCAAAGCTAATGGCTTTTGCGAAACGAAAGAAACGTATAATGCGGTACCGTCGAAGACTTTTTCGGCACACAAATCTTGTTTCCAAATTCATTTAAAGGAAATTGACAGGGTACATAATAAGAGTTTCTTTAGATGCGTGGTTTGCTGAAAAAAAGGGCCAAGGAAGGAATATATTATGAAATTCCAGAAGCCCTTTTTGCGTGTAGGAGAGAAGTTTTGAATATGAATAATCCGATCCCCTATTTTATGAAAACATTACCAGTCATTAGGCGAATAAACACCTACAATTAACATTAAAATCACCGATTCGAGTTTTGTTACAGTAAAAAATTCTCAAAAACAGTCACATCTAACTTTTTTGCTACAGTAAAAAGTTCTCGAATAAAATCGCATCTCAACTTGAATTACAAACTCGAATAAGTGAAGTGAACGGACCCTAAGTAAAGTCAACTATTAAGCACACTACCTAAGAAGCAACTAGCAATGTTTAACTTACCAGCGACCAAAAAAAAAAAAAAAGGGTACTGTTTTACAGTGTGGAATTGCATAAGAATGATATTTCACAACCTGTAAATCAAATAAAAAGTTCACAAAGTATCTCACAAAGAGATTATTTATAAGCTTAGCACGGACCCCATCTCTAGAGGAGGATAGGTGATGATCACCTTTTGTGGCTGCCACTCTTTTCTCACTGCTAGTCTAAATCAAAGGTTGGGTTAACCAGTTAACGGACATTGTAACATGCATTAATGTTTGTTTTTCCAACTAAATCGCACGCCATAAAGTCTATATTAACCTAATTGTCGGTTAACTAACAAGTTGGAACAAGACACCTCAGGAAGTGGAAGTGGGCATGGCCTGCATGAATTCATTTCGACATAACAATCAAAGTGTACCCTCACCTAATCTTGATTGTGCGTCTTATCTCCCAGTTAGGTAATTATTATTTTTTTATTTTTTACCAACTAATTAAACGAGAATTTTACATTTTTGTTTTTTTAACTTTAAGGGCTATTGACCAACTTGATTTTATTTTTCGTTTTGGATAAGATCAGAAGTCCGGAAAATAGCGATTGTGTATTGAATAACTTGATTTTTTTTTCTTCCTTCTTTGCTAAGAGAAGTCAGAGAAAAATGCTCGGGTTAGCCTATTCCCGTAGGTGTTATCAAAAGGGTTGTCATAGATATTGATAGGATTATTCGTTGAAAGCTCTAAAAACTCTAATAGAGAGTCTTATTTTTTAATGAGAAGTGCGTTACTTCAATTCCATCGAATATAGTAACGGTTATGATAAGTTTTAGTATGATTTCAAACATGTTAAATCGAGTAATAAATTGACAAGAATAAACCTTCGCATTAGATCACAAACCCAACCACAGTAATCGCTTACCACTGACCATTACAGTTAGTGGTTTTATTGGTTATTTTCCTAATTAATTTGGCATGAATCTTGACAGGATACATATTTAATTAGCACATAACACGATGAGGATAAACGTGAAAATTCGTCTTATATGACTAAAAATTATCAGACAAATTATAAATCAAAATTATTGTTGTATCTAGATGGTGTTAATTTCCACAATATCACGATTACAAGATTAATAGGCAAATTATAAATAAAAAATGATCACGATCATAATGTGATTACTTGATTGGGATTGCGTAAACAAAACTTGATAAACGCTTTGGTTATCTAGAAGAACTTCTATATATCTGCATATGTTCAATTACAAGCAAGGAAAGAACTTCTAGATGTTTTGAATAAAAATATAAACTTTGTACAAAATTATTTTTTTCTATCACGCCTTGAATTGAATAGTCCTTGGGTTTATAAAATCAAAGTACTCTGAATACTTCGACCGTGCATTTAGTTAAAAATTGTTAATTAGTTGAGATCCTGGGCCCAACTTTTGGGAAGAAAAATGGCCGAATATTTAGACACGTGTTTTCAACTCCCAAAGTACCGATTATTTCTTCCTAGAAGCTTCTTCAGGCAAAAAGGTCTTCTTCTTCTTCTTCTTCTTCTTTTTTTATTCTGATCAACGTTTTCTTCTGTTTGATAATCTGGTTGTCACAGTAAACTCTGGGAACGGCGTTCTACTTTGGTAGGCAAACTAGATAATTGTCTCCAAACACCTTCCCTTCAAAACAAAGCATAAAAGTCAAAAAGTTGACTTTATTTCTAACTGTACATGACGATATCTCACCTACCCGCTCGTAATTTTATTTTTAGTCACTTTTACTTTTTTTTTTTTTTTTTTTTGCTATTCAGTAATATGGAGCTTGGAGTCTATAAAATTTAATCATTCAGTTTAATGTCAAATCCATTTATTAAATGTGTTTTGTTAGGAGAATAAAAAATCGAGTTAATTATATATATGCCATTGTGCAATGGATAAAAAAAAAGTCCATAAATTGTGATATTTGCACATTAAATTTGTAAAATAATCGGCAATGACATTCATATTCTTTGTTACCTACACATAAAATCATTTATGTAAATTTTTAACCACCCATATAAAAAGAATATTTCTAAAATAATATTATCTTAAGAACTATAAAAATGATAGATTGACAATATTATTAAATTAAAAAGATATTTTAAATGGGGCTTTAAAATGATTATTTTGGTATACTTCAAAAAAAAAAATAATAAAGGAGTTCATTTTGTGTGAACCATATGAGCCCATGAAATTTCACAACTAGTGGTCTTTTCACGTGAAATTTCATTACTACTACTAGTGCTCACTTGCACAGCTCTTTATCAGTGGAAGTACCGCAAGCTGACACTAGAAATTGCGGTCATGTTACTTTTATCAATTTAAGTTTAAAATTTTAATTTTATTATAGTATAAAATTTTTAAAAATAATTATATTTAATTTTTTTATTAAGTAAAAAATTCATATAAAATCAATCTTAATTTAAATTAACAAATTAAATAAATACTATATATTTTTATGGTGTCACGAGTCACGATCACCTTAAAACACTAAAACACATGCCTTTATTTCACGGATGGTAAATTATATTTCTTTTAGTTCGTTAATTTAAATTTTAATTTGAGTTGAATTATAATTTTTTATAAAATTTTTTATTATAATAAAAAATAAATATAATATTTTTTATTTTTTATATAATAAATAAATTTTAAATTTAAATTAATAAAATAAATGAAATATGGGTGGCTTTGGCATGTCAAGGGGACAGATTCAGATCAATTGGTTGCCACGTGGCTTTTGTTGCCACCACTAATAATCCTACCCACAAATGAAGCACCAATCTTTCACAGTTTTTTTAATAAAGAATATAAAAAGCGAAAAACAAATCTTTAGAGGAAAAAAAGGAAATAACTTTAATGGAAGTGGATGCGCAATATCCGCCACGTATACCAATATAGTAACTCGCACTGTGGCTCAGATGTCAGCAGGGGATAGGAAGGATACTGATTACTGAACTGCATCAGTTTCAGTTCCTAATCAATTTAACCTCATGAGTTTTTATTTTAAATTTATTATATTAAAAATTCTTATAAAAAATAATATTTAATTTTTTAATTATAATTAAAAAATTTCATATAAAATTACATCTCAACTTAAATTAAAAACTCAAATTAATAACTGGATAACTGAATGAAGCTTTCAATTCGTCACCGACCACTCCAAAAGAAAATTGCATGAACAAAAATAAAAATAAATACAAAATAAAAAAATCTTATTAATCTGTGTATTCTCCTACAAGAGTTATATTTTTACACTCATTCACGCTACACTTTATATAGCAGATTTAAATTGACAAAAAAAAAAAAAAAAGACTTCAACATATTCAGCCAAAGAAGAAACAAATAGCAGCATTGCCGTTGATTTTTTCTTTTTTATTTTTTTTCATTGCCATTTTATTTCATGCTCATTTGGTCGAAGGATGTTTTGATAGCTCAATTGGTTGAGCTTGATAAGAGAGAATGTAGTAGCTGTGCTAGATCACTAATAGTTCTGTTCATTTTACCTATTCAAGTTTAAAATTCGAGTTTTATTATAGTAAAAAGCTCTAAAAAATAGTCACATTTAATTTTTTTTGTTACAGTAAAAAGCTCTCACATAAAGTCACATCTCAACTCGAATTAAAAACTCTAATTAACAAACTAAACGGGACCGGTTATTTTACAACTTGCTGTGTTTGTGCACCCACAAGCTACATTTTCTTTTTTTCTCGTCCAAAAAAAAAAAAATGAAAAGTCCTTTTTCAGAGAACAATAATCTGGAAAAGCTTTTTAAATGAGGTAAAATTTGGGTTAGTTATTCTACTTTTAAAAGTGGCAGTGATATAAAAACGTTTTTTTTTTAGCAAACAGTTATTCTACTTTAATTTTAGGCCATCTTACACCATTACCTCTTAAATAATAAATCCCTGAAGAAAATGACAATTGACCACTCGAATTCAAAAAATGAGTTGCATTGGCAGTTTTTTTTTATCATTTCTCTTAAATTTTGAGCGGATGGCATATGATTTGCACTTGACACTCATTTATCATCTAACTCAAATTCAATTTTTAAACTTAAACTTAATACAAAGAAGCCTTCAGTTTTACCAATTAAAAAGAAACAATATTAGAAAAGTAAGAAATACGCCCCTCTCAATTTTCTTCTTCAATTTCGTGTCAGCCTCTCGAATTTCATTATTTTTTTACTATTATTTAAAATTAAGAAAAGTATAAATAAAGAAATAATTCTTTTGATATTTAAGAAAGGGCATTAATCTCTGTAATCTAATATAGAGGAGCATTCCCCTACGTTTTTTATTTTTTATTTTTTATTTTATAAAAAAAAAGAGATGAACTAATTTCAAAATGTCCCTTAATTTTGTACTTTGTTTTAATATGGAGAAATCTTGACAAACGCCTCTTAAAAGTGTATAAGTCTTAATTTTTATCATTTATTCTTAATTAATATCTTTTTTAATTAAATAATTATAATAACAACGGATATTAATCAAGAATAATGGATAAAAATCAAACCTATACACTTTTAAGTGTAAATTAATAATTTTCTCTTCAAAATATGTCCCCCAAATTTTGAAAAGGGCTTCATTTCACCCTTTGAATTATGTATCATAGTTCAAAATACCTTATACATTTATAAAACTAACAAAATGATGATGTGAATTACTTGAACTTTTATAAATGTCCCTCAAATTCCCTAAACTATTATTTGCATCAACTCGTCTCCTGATTGTTTAAAGATTGCGGGGTGAGTTAGCACATAATCAATAGTTCAAGGGGCAATTAAAAGAATGTTTAGTAGAGAGGTGTTTTGAACTATTTTTTATATTTCAAGCGGTGAAAATAACCATTTTTAAAATATGGGGAGCATGTTGAAACATGATACAAAATTTCAGGATGAATTAATTCAAAAAGATTTATTCTCAAATTTTCAAGGAACCAGCTTACCTATAAAAGTAATACTAAAGAAACCAACTCAAATTTTAACTTTTGTATACCAACTAATATAGCATGTGAGTTCTCATCATTTTATTTGTAGATGCAATCTCTTATCATTAAGTAATGTGACAATATTTTAAACACCAATCAATATAAAAATAAAAACTCACATGTCACATGAGTTGGTACACAAAAGTTAAGATTTGAGTTAGTGCCCTTACCATTATTCTACCCATAAATAATTTATTCTAGAGAAAATTACTGAACCTACTCTTAGGAGTGTATAGTTCTTGATTCTTACCTCGTTACTCTGAATTAGTACCCTTTTAACTTATATAGTTATTTTACTAAATAAAAATCTTAAAAAATACCTCTTGAAAGTGTACGAGTCTTAATTTTTATTTCTTATTCTTAATTAATATTTTTTTTAATTAAATAACTATATTAACAAAAGGTACTGATAAAGAATAAGGAATAAAAATTTAGAGTAATGCATTTTAAGAGTAAATTAAGCAATTTTATCTTCCCCGTTTATTCTACAAGCCCATCTGCCCATGTGAGTCCAATTGGGCGTACATCACGATCCATACCCATACTAACTGTTAGAAATCAAGACCTCTTTCGTGGGCCTTTTTCTTTTTTTCCTTTATCGCACCAAATGAAAGATAACATAGAGATTATGAGGCAATATTAACGCCTACAAAACCTTGATTAAACGAAGCACAATAAGCTTAATTAAAATGCAAGGAGGAGGGGAAAAGAAACTTACTTAGGTTCATCTCTATCCAACATAATACATCCAAAAAAATCGGTTTTGCCTTTGACTCTAGGACATTTTTGCTTCCTTTATTGCTTCTCAAATAGTCTCTATCTGAAATGTGTGCTTGCGAGGTCGGAATCACAGGGGGACTTTGCTTTGCTTTTTGTTTACCCAGATTGATATCATTAACAGTGTTTCTACCATTGATCATCGAAATGGATACCAATAAGTGTTTCTACCATATAATGCTAAAACTATTTTTTCTTTGGGCCAACTTATCAAAAAAATTTTATTTGATCAGGCCATGTAGTAGTTAAAAAGTACGTGTTCTTATACGGGTAAAGTTTGTCAGTTTTGATCTTTTAATAGCCATAGGTTCATCTTTTAATACGTTCATACTTCATAAGTTTAAGTGATTAGTGTTGTAAGGTAAAATTTCCAAACTCTAATCTGGACACACGTGTCATAAATAAAGACATTTAATGATCATAACAGTTTTACCTTAGTTGCCACATCAGACGGAGGTTGCCCTAGCTACTACAGCGGATGAAGGTTCTTCTAGGAGTAGAGTGCAAGTAAAACAGAAAATGTATGAAGGCGGTCAATTGCTCCACGTGGTTGGGATAAATAGTGAGTCAACTGCACTAGCGGTCACAAGCGGAAAAGGCTTAGAATGCACCTAACAGGTAGAATCCATGAAGATTGAGAGAGATAAGGGGTTTGTCCCAAGATTTGAGATTTGTTATTAAAATGAGCAAAGTAAGCGGGAAAGTAAGTGAGAAAATCTTACTGACTAGCATAAATCTCAACCAACTAGAGATATTATCCTAAAATTTAGAGAATATACCCCAAAATAAAATAAAGGGATTTATAGAGATTTCAGATGATATATATGTAGAAAGGACAAGTCTAGAAGGACATTATCCAATCTCATTTTTTAGAACATATTGAATTTTTCTCTTTCTTACAATAGACGTAGCTCTTGAATAAAAGAGTAAACCTCTATAAATCTTAGTGTTCTTTCTTTCTGATAGCGTTTTGATCTTTTCAAATCTTTACTAATTCGTTAAAAATTACAGTAATCACCTCTAAATTTAAATTAATTATGTTGATGAAATTCTACTATCAACAATTAGTATAGTAAAGAAGAAGAAGAAGAAAATGTTTGATTAGTGAATCTATAATTGGGTAATTATTACCCCAAGGCTGACCTACATAAGTGACATATGGGAAGAAAAAAAAATTTCAAAAAAAATTGCACGGTTTTCACTTTTTACGATTAATATTAACGTGATATACACGACCAATAATATATATATATATATATATGTATATGTATGCATGTATGCGCTTGGATATACACGACGAAACTTCAAACCTGCTTAAATTACAACTGAACAATGGGGAACAAATATATAATAACAATAAAATAATATTTTATTTAAGGTTGGCAATTTGTGTTAGTAGGTTGTATTCGTATTAATCTGTTTATTAATCGTGTCAGAGTCAGAAAACATCAACTTAAACACAATATGTTTATTAATCGTGTCAGAAAATATTAACCCAAACACAACATGTTTATTAATCATGTTAATCGTGTCAACTCATATAACTCGTTTAAATTAATATATTGAATAAATAATTAATATAATAATGACTTATTTAACACGGCCAATATAGATTTAACATGTTTTTTAGTCAATTTATATTTTCTTTTAAGAAAAATAAATTAATTTTACCTATAAATATTAAAATTCACATTATTTGTATTCAATAGTCATATAATTTTTCATGTTATATCACATATCATCATATTGCAGATGACAAATATAATTAATCGTATCAATTCGGGTCACTTAGTGTTAGGAGGGCAACTTTAACCCAACCTATTATTAATCGCATCAATCCGATTATGATTCAAACTCATTTATAATAAACTCAAACCTATTAACTTTGTACGGATTTCAAATCGTGTCGTCGTGTCACTACCTAAATTATATGTCCTAATTCTATTATTATTATTATTATTATTATTATTATTATTATTATTATTATTATTATTATTATTATCAAGTTAAGATAAGAGCACCTTGATTTCATTAAACAACCTCCAAGTAAATGATAAAACGACATTAATTATATTAGCTAACCCGATCATTTTCGAGAAGTCGTCATAAAGATGGTATGTCATGACGTCAAGAAATATGCCACGCCACATGGTTTAAGTAGTGACTCTTCCCACGAGTGTTCAGTTGATTCTTTTGGTTTTGCGGGTACAGAACAACAATGTAATAACACTTTAATTAAATAATTTATTTTTAATTTAGTGGGTTTTTAGAGTAGTCTGTCTTATCAGTAGTTTCGATTTTTGACTATTGAATCCGGTTAAAATCACATAAAATTTAAAAAATATGTTAAACATAACAATTTTGATACAAATGTGAAAGTTGAAAAGTAAGTGTATTGGACGAAAATCAAGGAGTCCAATATTTTAGCATTTAGTTGTTAGGATATTTTAATTGTTTGTTTGATACTGATGAATGAATTCTAAAGTTCACTACAGTCCAAGTTTGTAGCCTTTAGATATGCAACTGATAAACAATTCAGTCCAAGATTCTAGGCTTTAGATTTGTTAGTTTCCTATTTTTCTATATATTAAATATTGTAAATATTTTGCCTATATAAACACGACATCAAATGAAATGAAGTAAGTTCACGAAATATCTTCACTTTTCTTATATGGTATCAGAGTAGTGAACGATCATTTTTTTCTCTCTCCTCTATGTTTTCTTCACCATGTCTGATGAAAATTTCATCACCAATAACCCACCACCACCTTCATCGTCATCTTCTATCAAAACAGATCCTTATGCTATTCACCACTCAGATAGCCCTTCTACCGCGCTTGTTACACCTTTATTGACAGGGGACAACTACGGATCATGGAATCGTGCTGTAAAAATGGTACTTTGTGCTAAAAGCAAACTTAGTTTTGTTGATGGGTCACTACCTATTCCAAAAGAGAAAGATGATATTTTCAACTGGGAAAGGTGTAATGATTTGGTTGGAAGTTGGATTCTTAATTCTGACTCACCTGAGATCCATCTAAGTATTCTTTATGCTGAAACTGCAGCACAAATCTAGACAGATCTGAAGGATCATTTTTCTCAATCAAATGCTCCTAAAATTTATCAATTGAAACAATCAATTTTTGCCCTCAAGCAAGAGGGTATGTATGTTTCGTTGTATTTCACACAACTCAAATCTTTATGGGATGAACTCAGTTCTATTACCTCTACCGCTCCATGTATCTGTGGTAATGCTAAAATCATTATTGATCAACAAAATCAAGATCGTGCCATGGAGTTTCTTCAGGGACTTCATGATCGTTTTTCGGCTATTCGAAGTCAAATTCTCTTGATGGAGCCATTTCCTTCAATTCAGCATATTTATAATTTGGTACGCCAAGAAGAAAAACAATAAGAGATCAATATTTGAACAACTCCTACAGTTGATTCTGCAGCGCTTCAGGCATCTAGACCACCGTCTCGGCCTTCGGGAAAACGCCAATGTCATTTTTGTGAACATTGTAACAAGCATGGTCATACTCTTGCTACATGCTATCAAATTCATGGCTTTCTAGATAAGTAGGTGAAGAAGTTGGGCCCAACGTCATCTCCTTCTGCTACTTTCACTACTACTGCTAGTCAGTTGACACCTGAACAATACAACAAGCTTCTTGCTCTTCTTACCAAAGAGGAACCTGGTGCATCATCAGCTCTTTTGGCAAGACCGAACAATGAAGAAGACGATTGGTCGGGGTAGTGTTCGGATTGGTCTTTTTAGATTTCCATTTTGCTTTTTCTTTCAAGCATTGTAATAAATTTGACCTATGGCATTCTCGCCCCGGTCATCCATCTAGGTCTTGTTTTCATTTCATTGTTAAGAATTTCCAAATGCTATTACAAATAAGGATTTTGTTTGTGATGTATGTCCAGGTGCTAAACAGTCACGTCTTCCTTTTTCTCAAAGTACATCTTCTTCTTCTCATTGTTTTGAACTAATTCATGTTAACATTTGGGGTTCCTTTTCTTTACCCTCTAAAAATGGCTCACGTTTTTTCTTAACCATAGTTGATGATTATTCCAGGTGTACTTGGGTTTATTTAATGAAATATAAATCTGAAACTTTTAACACGTTGGTTCATTTTTTTTTAATCAAATCCATTGTCAATTCAACACAAAAATTCCTTGTATAAACTCTAGTAATGGAGACATTTTTCTTCCTCAACTTCAAACTATTCATTCCGACAATGGTTCCGAGCTTCTTTCTAACCAAATGCAAACATGGTTTCATAACAATGGAATTATTCACCAACGTAGTTGTGTTGCTACCCCCCAACAAAATGGTATTGTAGAACGTAAGCATCGCCATCTACTTGATGTTGCTAGAGCATTACGTTTTCAAACTAACTTGCCTCTTTCTTTTTGGGGAGAATGTATTCTTACCGCTGTTTTTCTTATTAGTAAACTTCCAACTCCGGTCCTACAATATAAATCAACTCATCAAGCTTTACTTGGAACTGTTCCATCATATTCATCTCTTCGAGTTTTTGGATGCTTATGTTTTACTAAAAATATGAATATTCAACATAAATTTGATAAGCGAGCCAAACTTGGAATTTTTGTTGGATATCCATATGGTCAAAAAGGATATCGCATATATGATTTCAAAACTCATCAAATTTATGTTTCTCGTGATGTCATATTTCACAAGTCAATTTTCCCATATCATGATCTTCCATTTTCATCATTAAATAATTCAATTACTATTACTCCAATCAATGATGATGGAACTTTTGACTACTCCACTACACCGATTGTTTCCAGCAACATTCCTTCTAATGATATCTCTAATAATATAGTTGATTGTACAAACAATTCTCCAGTGCCTATTCCCACTTCTTCTCCGGTTGATAGCTCAATTGATTCTCCATCTATTTTTGAAGATAATTCCTCCTCTAATTGTCCTTGAACGGCACCTACTTCTATCAATAACAATCATCCTAAACGAGTTCGTCACCCACCGGGTCATCTTAAAGATTATATTTGCAATCATGTTTCTTTTCCCACTGATTTTCCATTAGCAAATTATTTTTCTTTGTCCCATCTCAGTCATTTTCATTGTGTTTTTCTAACCAATATCATTGAAAATCAAGAACCAAGATCATATTCTCAAGCCATAAAATCTGTTGAATGGTGTGATGCCATGGCCAAAGAAATCCATGCCCTTGAATCAAATAACACTTGGTCTTTATGCTCACTTCCTAAAGAAAAATCACCTATTGGTTGTAAATGGATCTACAAAATTAAATACCGATCCGATGGCTCTATTGAGAGATATAAGACTCGTTTAGTTGCCAAAGGTCATACTTAAGTTGAAGGCATCGATTATCATGATACCTTTGCACCTGTGGCCAAACTAGTCACTGTAGAACTTCTTCTCTCCATTGCTGCCATTAAAAATTGGTCATTGCATCAACTTGATGTCAATAATGCATTTCTCCAAGGAGATCTCAATGAAGAAGTTTATATGAAACATCCTCCTGGATTCTCACGTACAGGTGAAGCTTGTGTATGCAAATTAAACAAATCTATCTACAACTTTAAACAAGTTTCTCGTCAGTGGTTCTCAAAATTCTCAACCACTCTTATTCGCCAAGTTTTTCGTTAGTCTATTTCAGACTATAGTCTTTTTACTTATATCAGTGCTCAGACTTCTATTTTCGTTCTCGTCTATGTCGATGACATCATTATCACTAGAAACAATGATGATGCCATTTCCAAAATCAAATAATTTCTTGCTCAATCTTTCTCAATAAAAGATCTTGGTGATCTTTGGTATTTTTTAGGCATTGAAGTCTCTTGCTCTAAACAAGGAATTTTTTTGTGTCAACGAAAATATACTCTTGACATATTATCTTATACTGGTATGATTGGTTCTCGACCCATATTTTCCTATGGAGCCATCTCTTCATTTACGACCAAAAAATGGTACTCCTCTTCCAGATCCGGCCATCTATCGTCGACTCGTGGGTCGTCTTCCATACCTTATTGTCACACGACCTGATATTCAATATGTAGTAAACGCTCTCAGTCAATTCATGCAATCACTATATTCCTCCCACCTTGATGCTGCAAACCAAATTCTTCGGTATCTAAAAGGTAGCGTTGGTAAAGGTTTATTCCTGTCTGCATCTAGTTCTCTTACTTTAGTTGGATATGCTGACTCGGATTGGGCCGGTTGTCCTACTACCCATCGTTCCACCACTGGTTATTTAACCATGTTAGGTTCGAGTCCTATTTCTTGGAAAACCAAGAAACAACCAACAGTTTCTCATTCTTCGGCAGAAGCAGAATATCATTCTCTTGCAATACTTACTTCTGAGTTGCAATGGTTAAAATATCTTCTTGCAGATCTTGGTATCAATCATCCACAACCAATTCCGGTACATTGTGATGGTCAAGCTGCTATTCACATTGCTGAAAACCCCGTCTTTCATGAACGCACCAAACATATTAAAATAGACTGCCATTTTGTTTGAGAAAAGATTTAAGCAGGTCTTCTAGCCCCTTCCTACGTCCATTCAAGCGACCAATTGGCAGACATTTTTACCAAACCACTTAGAGGTGAAGCTTATCGATGCCTAATCCGCAAGTTGGGTGTTCTTGATATCTCAATCCCATCTCCAACTTGAGGGGGGGTATTGGACGAAAATCAAGGAGTCCAATATTTTTGCTTTTAGTTGTTGGGATATTTTAGTTGTTTGTTTGATACTGATGAACGAATTCAAAAGTTCACAACAGTCCAAGTTTGTAGCCTTTAGTTATGCAACTGATAAACAATTCAGTCCAAGATTCTAGGCTTTAGATTTGTTAGTTTCCTATTTTTTTGTATATTAAATATTGTAAATATTTTGCCTATATAAACACGGTAGCAGATGAAATGAAGTAAGTTCACGAAATATCTTCACTTTTCTTATAAAGTGACAAACGATAATTTATTTTTACAGGAACTACCAGATCAAATCCTTTTTAAATGATGAAAATACTTTTATAATTTTGGCTGTTTTTGTACTTTTCTGGATTGCGGGATACCTTTATAATGCAATCTCCTAATCTTCCTCTTTCGTTAAGGACATTTTATGGACTCCATAGGTGTGGTTGGCAGGGCTAAATTCTTACAATTAGAACGAACGAATTAAAACTGAAAAATTTGAACCAGATGATTAATCTATGATGTGGCGTGTGTTGTTTATACATGCTCAATTTCTCTCACACAGAAAAATATTCAAAACAACAGTAATTTTCAGAGAATCTAAGTCATTGAAAGGCTTCACTATGACAATGGGATCATGCTACCAGAAAATCCCAGTCAGCAATAATCCCCATCTCAAAACCTTTATCTGGTACGGAGTTTCTACTCCTAATTTTGAGTTTTTTTGTTTTGTTTTTGAAGGAAAATATCATTTATACTAATTAAAATAGTATAATGTGAATGATCCTACAGTATAAAGCATAATCTCAACTAAGATCGATTCTATTGATTTAATTTAATTACGCTCAATGAATAACATGTATGTCAGAGGTTCGAAAATAAAAAATACCTAAAAACACTAACAACAATCTCACATAAGGTTTTTTTTTTTTTTTTTATTTACTAAAACCCTCCGATCGATAGAAACCCTACAATTTGTTTTTGTTTTTATTTTTCATTTTTTGGGTTAACTTTTAGCTTTATTTCATTTGTGTGTGTTGGTACTGTTTTAGAGAGTGAATGTGCGCATTATCCAGTTAAGTTCTTTGCTATATTGCTCGTCTATGCAAAGACCGGGAAGTGGGGCTTTTTGGAGCCAATTGAATAGTAATATCGATATAAGCTCTAATAGAGCCTATTGTGTGATTAGTTTGGTGCAGCCAAAAATTGGTAATTGTAACACTTGTTTGTTTGGTATTTGTGTAATTAGATTGATTTGATTGTTCAGCAGTAAATTGCTTTATTTTAGGGATTTTATTTTATTTTATTTTTGTTTTTTTAGGCCTGAGAGACAAAAAGAAAAGAAAAAAGAACAATAAAGTTAAAAAATAAAAAATTAAGAGTATATGTGTTTAAATTTTTATTCTTCATTATTAATAAATATTTTTTATTAATGTAATTATTTAATTAAAAAATTATAAATAAATAGTAAAAATAAAAATCATAACCACTTGAACCGGTATTTATTAAGATTAAAAATAAAAAAAAAAACTATAGTTTGGCTAAAATTATAGGAACTCTGACTGCAGTCATGAAAGTGGGGCTCCCAATCCAGCGAGCCGAGATCGTATAAAATTATTGTTGGTACGAAAAATAGAACTTTAAATCGAACGACCAAAGGTTAACGAAGGTACAAGATCCAACGGTCAGATTAACTGGAGAAACAAGGGAGTCGCGGAAACACGGAGCCGCTCTCGCCCAGAGTTTGGAAGATATTCCCGTTCGACAGCCCCCAGCGAGTGGGCCCCACTCTCCTCACCCAAAAAGAAGAAAAAATGTTCCACCGTCAAAACAATTCCCATTTTTTATTTTTCCCTTTAAATAATAATAATAATAATAATAATAATAATAAAACACTCATAAAAAAACTCAAACTCAACCATGGTTTGGCTTTTCAAACAACTCGTCACTCAAAACTTAACCCCAATTCCCATGTCCTCATATACTACACAACTTTTGCAGTTTCGCAACCCAAACTAAGAAACCAAAAGAATTTGGTTTCTTCAGAAAAAACCACAGACAAAACCAAACTGTAAAAAAGAAACTATACTGACTCTCGCACTTCCCGAGGTCTCTCAACTTTCTTGCTTCTTCTTCAAGAAAACCATCCAAATCCTAGATTTATTCCTCATTAAGTTGTCGAGAAGAAAATCTTTGTGGGTCTGATCTGCTCAAAATCTTGATCATCATCATCATCATCATCATGAGCTGCAACGGGTGCAGAGTGCTTCGAAAAGGTTGCAGCGAGACGTGCGTACTGAGGTCTTGCCTACAGTGGATCGACTCCCCCGAAGCCCAAGGGCACGCCACCTTGTTCCTCGCCAAGTTCTTCGGCCGCAGCGACCTCCTCTCCTTCGTCTCCTCCGTCCCCGAACATCAACGTCCTGGTTCGTATATCACCAAACCCATTTCACCTTCTCTCTCTCTCTCTCTCTCATTCATTTTCATGAAAGTAAACAGGTAAAATCAAATCCAATTTTCTTTTCTTTTCTTCGTTTTTTTTTTTTTTTTTTTGGTTTTCTGTAGCGTTGTTTCAGTCACTCTTATTCGAAGCGTGTGGGCGGACTGTGAACCCGGTGAACGGCGCGGTGGGGCTTCTCTCGAGCGGGAACTGGCACGTGTGCCAGACGGCGGTGGAGACGGTGCTCGCAGGCGGAGTTCTGCGTCCGATGCAGGGGGTTCTGGCGCCGCCGACGACGACGATGGTGATGTTCGATGAGTCTTCTGCGGCGGGGAGGTGGACCGCACCGAACCGTCAGTACTATCCGTCGTCGTTTTTTCCGAAGCAGGATCAGGCTAATTTCCGTGCCTCGGCTTCCGTGCCGAATCGTAGAGGAGGGAACACGAGTGCGATCGAGAGGCTGCGAAGAGAGCACACGATCTCACTGAGTTCTGAGGAATCGGTTATGACCACGAGCTTTGGAATCGGTGACCGAAAGGAACGGAAGCTTTTAAATCTTTTTGTCTGAATATGAGCGCTAATATGTATACATAAATATATATATATATATGTTATATATATATATATATATTACATATATATGATGAGAGAGAGACGGAGTTTTTGGTAGAAAGAAAGCATGTAGTAAGTAATTTACGGATGAGTGAATAACGAATGTAAAAGGGGAAGAAAACGATAAATAAAGAGCCTTCTCATTTGCCGTTCGTCGGGATTTTAATCCTCCGGCGAGTTTCTGGTCAGATTTTCTGCTTTTAATTATCTTTGAGATGCTTCTTTCTATTTTTATTTTTATTTTTATTTTTTGGAAATGCAAGAGAGAACAAAAGCGAAAATGAAAAACTTTTTTTGGTTGCCTTTTTCCGGGGGGTAATTGGGGGGTTGTTGATAAATATGACGTGGACGTGGTTGGCATTTTGTGAAGGGCGTTTTCTGGTTTTGTCAGCTTCCATGGGGGGAATTTGTTCTCCATGTACACGTCCAATTGGAGCGTTTTTTTGCTTTTTGGGTGATGTCTGATTGAAAAATGATAGTTTTGGCCTGGAATACAATTTTTCGGTGCGTTTAGAGTAAGCATTCGTATTATAGTTTGTGCGTTATTACAGTAATTTTTTTTATAAAAAATATATATAAATTAAAAAAATTTAAATTTATAAATTAAACATTCTCTCTGTGATTTTAAAATAATTTGTCCAACCAAAAGATAGCTATAATATGGTCTTTGTATTAATAAGTCTCGTTCATTTTATCGATTCAAAGTTTTACAATAAATTTTTTTTAAAAAAATATCACATTTAATTTTTTCTGTTATAGTGAAAAACTATTAATAAATATCACATCTTAATTCAAATTAAAAATTTAAATATGTAAAATAAACGAGTCCTATTTTTACTAAATATAACATTTGCAAACAAGCGTCACCATAAAATACCTTACCCTTGAAAACGTCATATAAATAGTCTCAACTTCATCCAGTCTCCAACTATATATCATGTTTAGAGAGCAGGGATGAGGATAAGGCATACCATGAGTTATTTTTAATTGACTTATGAGTTTCGTTTGGTTCATGGATTCAAATCATGTGATTTTAATTTATTTTTAATTTACGTGTATTATTTGTGAGAAAAAATATTGTAGCGATCATGAAATTTGAATTTAGGAACCAAACGAAAATCTTGATGATTTATGGTGTAGGAGTCCTATTCATTCCTTTTTTTTAATTCCCCAATCCCCATATTTCTATTCAAAAGATATACTTTATATTTAGTGAAAAGAAAATAAAAGAAAAGGTAAAGACTTTAAGAAGTCCAATGTATAAACATCTTTTTGTTGTTAGCCTTTTATCCTCTTTACCATTGCGAGATGATCAAATTTGTTGGTTAATTTTCTAATAACAGACCACGCAATATTTTATAATATATAGTTTCCATTTTTACGTAGTTTCTTTTTTCTCCGAGACAAAAGTCTTAAGTTGGTCCACACCCCTAAATTGTGTCAATGTGACTGCTTATGTTGTCCATGTCTGGCTATGAAGTAGGTCGGTCGAACCAAATTCCAAAACAAAGAGGACTGATGTTCACATGGAGTCAGCTGAATATTTGACCCACTGTCTCGTGGCACCCAAGCAGCTGAAGAAAATTTTTTTTTTTTTTCTTTGCTTGAACAAATTGAAAAATTGGTGATCGGTGATGGATTAATAGGGGAATTCTTTTTTGTAACCTTGCAGTACTGATGTTCCATCACAAAATTGGATTTTTCTAATTTGGAGTTTACGTGAATAGAATAGGCATTCCCAAAATTGTTTTTAAATATTGAATTAGCCTTTTCTGTTGTTGTGGGAGAGATTTTCCCTTTCCTATTCGGCTAAAGGACGGCGCTATTCTCTTGTATTGAGTCGTAATAATTATTATTTTAAATGTTTATAAAAGTTATTTTTAAGTATGTAATAATAAATGATTATCATGTATTATTTTAAATAAGTGTTTATGTATGATTAGATGTACTTATAAAAAAAAACATGACAGATATAATCTTTCACAACAATATTATTCATGTTGTAAAATGACAATCAGTTATTATAGAATGACTGATATTAACAATAAAAATAACAGATGTGTATATTATTATTCATATTAAAAATATCCATCGTTTATTTATGTACATTTTAATATTATTCATATAATTATTTATGGCATATGTGAATGACAGTTGTTTATTGTCACGTGTTTAAAAACGACTTCTCGTTCTTAAAATAGAAATTGGTACAATTCAATACAAAAAAATTACGCTAATCTTTTGTACGATAATATATGGGGGACAAGTCTATTAAATTATATAAAAACTATATCAAATTTACAATAACACCTTTCTATTGTACCAAAAGAACCTTTCATCTTGTAAATTACTAGGATAAGATATTAATTTCCTCAAATTTTTTTTCTCTTTTTTATTTTGCCTCTCACAAATAGAAAAATTTCACTTTTAAGCTCGTGCGGCACTGATTTAAAGAATTAAAACTTAATTTAAGCTAAAAATCCTAATTATTTAAAAATTGTTGAATAAAACTCAAGTAACAATTTAGCACTAAATAAAAATATTTACACAACATCCTTGTTCAGGTGTGAGTTCTCCCTTACGTATTAGGATATCTCTCCTTAACGAGATCCCCAAGCTTTATTTAAAAAAAAAAAAAAAAAAATTAGGCTTCACTGGTTTTAAATATCGTAATTTAGATTTTTACTATGGTTTTTATCTTAAACTCAAATTTTAACTTCTAAATTTAGTGTTAGATCAGTTTTTCCGTCTAATTAAACAATAAAAGGGGTAAAATGTTAACACTTTGAAGTTTGGAGAGAAAGAAAGTGAATAATTTTTCAAATTTAGGGGCAAAGTGAATTACTTTTCAAAAGAATTCATGATATAACTAGCAAAAAAAAAAAAATTCAAGATAAGTTTTATCTAAATTATTATGTAAATTTGATATGATTAGATGCATAGACATACCAATCAATAGAATGATTCTACCACAAAAGTCTCTTGGATTAATATTATGCAGCGAGTGGAAGAAGGTAGGGAATGTGGGCCCCAAATGCATATCAAAGACTTTCGAGAAAATAGTAGATTTTGCCAAAAAGCAAAAAAATGGTGCGGTGCACGTCAGCCCTCCTACGAGGACAGAGTCCTCCTCCATTGGAAGTGGGTTCCACGGCATCACCACCTATTCTATTTTCTTCTTCCTTTATTTACCAAAATAAAAATTAAAATAAAATTAAAATTAAAATTAAAATTAAAGCTTAACCTAGGAAAACGACAACAACCCATTCGGTTCGCCGCGTATCTCAAGCACGTGCTCTGGTCCCACCACGTATAATAAGATATTACCACTCTCGTCTAGTGTTGTGACAAAATGACAATTATTGACAAACATAATTTTCTTTTTCGTGTCTTTATTGTGGAGTTCTTCACTGTCTTTGTCTTTCGAACGCATTAAGAAATGCAAAAGAATTACGTAGGGGTGTGTTCACTTGGTAGACTCAACTTGAGTAAGCCCAACTCAAGTTGAGCCCACAATTGAAATGGGTGTTCATTTACACCCGGTCCGGATTGTGATTCAAATCACAATCCGAGCTAATGCATGAAAAAGGAATTCAACTACCCCTTGAATTCTCTTTAATCCGAGTCTGTTGCTACAGGAAAAAGAGGTCTGGCCAACTCTGCCAGATTCCTCTGCCTTGTGACCGTTTCTTCTCCGCCATTTGCTTCCTTCCACACGGAAAGGCCTTTCTTCTCTGTGCATGCCCATCATCTACAGGCCTGATTCCTGCTTTTTCCTGCTTCATAACCCGCGTGCTGAAGCTCACCCCAGATCTGAACTTTTTTTTTGATTTTGCCCTATTGTGTGGTGACCGAGGAAAGAATACCTCGCTGTTCACCGACTGCCCAAAACGGAGAAAATAGCTCCTTCCTCAGAGTCACGACGTCCTCCACTGGCCGTTCTTCTGTGTAGATGCATCCGCCACCGTCGATCTCAAGCTCCGGTTAAGTGGAGATATTCTGCCGGTCGTAAACGTCGGAGGAGAACTTTCTATGTTTCATCTGCATCACGTTTGGGCCTGTTGACGGAAGACTACACCCGTTCTTCCACCGGATCGAACACGGTAAGCCCTCCTCTCTTTCCCATACGATTTGTGAGATTCTTGTCGAACATTGGAACCCAATTTCTGTGCTGAAAATTTCGGGAAATTTTGGAAACATGCTTGATGTCGAGAATGTGAGATTTGCGTCGGATTGTGTGTTGAGAGAATAGTGTTTTAGGTTGTGTCCTTGGTGTCGATATCTTGTGAATTTCGTTTGGTTTAATGTTAAAAACGTGTGGAGAATTGGAGAGAATTGTTGGGCAAATTCGAGAAGAGGTTGTGATTTTGAGCATGCTGTCTATCTTAATAATGTTCATCAGGAGAGGGAGCAGTTACCAATATATGCTTGTGTTTTTTATTTGCATATTGTCAGCTTTTTACTTGTAGTTTGCAAGTTATATGTAATCTGGAAATTTGTTAATGACACTCACAATTTATTGTCTTACCATTTCTTTGTTCAATATATATGGTAGTTGATCTATATTCATTGCATGCCTTTGCGGCTACAGTGAATTGTTAGCGTGGAAATTATTCTGAGGCTCTAGTACTTTGGCAGTGGCGTTTAATTTAATTATGGTTACCATATTCTATATCTGTGAGCTCTTTCGACTCTGATGTTGTTGTGCAGATGAACTCTTTGTTCTTATTGGCTCTAGTACATTGGCAGTGATGATTTTATTGGCATATCAGTTTCGTTGTAGCGATATCCCTCTTGTTTTTTGGCGTTTATCAGTTGCTACTGCATGTAATTAGGTTTCCTTGGATTTATTGTCATGTGTTGTCAATTGTTATTGCATTTTGACCTCTGCTCTTAAGTCCGGCGCCTATTACTATGTGGTTTGGTAGCGTAAGTGCCAATCTAGGAGGATAATGCTCCGAAATTGAAATGGTGCTATGACTATAAAAATCTGAGCCAATAAAAAGATATAAGTACAATAATCATCTTTCTTCTTTGTCGTCGCATATGTCGCATTCTTCTCGTGGTTGGTGGTCTTCCTTGTGTGTATTAGATGCCGCGCAGGAGTGAGGATGATGTCACCTTCTACTGGTCGGAGAAACAAAAAACTGCACTTTTGAAGCAACTTGCGGATTTCAATACTAAGAACCGGGGTCGTCAGCCTGACTCAGCGGATTGGGAACAATGGGCGAAAGATTTGTCTTCTCTCTTTCCGTCACCTATTCCTCCAGGGCGCGTTAAAGAGGCAAAGGAACGCCTGAGGAAAAAATTCAACGCTGAGCTCGCCCTCCGCTCTAACACCGGACTAGGATGGGATCCAGTCAACAGTACCCCAACTTGCACTGACGAGTACTGGAATGAATTCTGTAAGGTTAGTATGTAATCCTTATTCCATACGCATCATTTGTTATATGCTTCTTATTCGTGCCACTTATGATGATTCAAATGGATAAAGTGGGAGCCTTAGAGGGGCAGGGGCCATGGGGCTTAGGGGCAGGGGTGGCCTGGCCTAGGCGCAGGGGTGGCCTAGGGAGGGTGGCCGGCTGGCTTAGGGGCAAGGGTGGCCTAGGGAGGGTGGCCGGCTGGCTTAGGGGCAGGGGTGGCCTAGGGAGGGTGGCCGGCTGGCTTAGGGGCAAGGGTGGCCTAGGGAGGGTGGCCGGCTGGCTTAGGGGCAGGGGTGGCCTAGGGAGGGTGGCCGGCTGGCCTAGGCGCAGGGGTGGCCTATGGAGGGTGGTCGGCTGCGCTTAGGGGAAGGGGGGCCTGGACGGGCGTGGCCTCTAGAGGGGGATGGGCTTCTTTTTTGGGGCAGGGATGGCTGGCTTAGGGGCAAGGGTGGCCTAGGGAGGGTGGCCGGCTGGCCTAGGCGCAGGGGTGGCCTATGGAGGGTGGCCGGCTGGCTTAGGGGCAGGGGTGGCCTGGAGGGGTGGCCTAGAGGGGTGATGGGGCTTAGGGGCAGGGATGGCCTGGCTTAGGGGCAAGGGTGGCCGGCTGGCTTAGGGGCAGGGGTGGCCTAGGGAGGGTGGCCGGCTGGCTTAGGGGCAGGGGTGGCCTAGGGAGGGTGGCCGGCTGGCTTAGGGGCAGGGATGGCCTAGGGAGGGTGGCCGGCTGGCTTAGGGGAAATTATTCTACTTCTACTTTGATCTATTATTCTATTTCTACTTTTGTGTCGTTTTTTATAATAATTATAATAATCTTTCGTTATTGATATTTGTTTAATAGACACACAAGTGGGCGAAGCGTGCACGTAACGATCCTCTCAAGAACTATGACTTGTACTACGAAGCGTTTGCCAGTAGGCGTGCCCGCGGTGCATTTGAAGAGACTTTGGAAGAGAATGAGGATGAGTGCGACGCCTCTGTGCCGCTTGAAGGAGAGCATGATGTTGATGGCGGGACTTCTCAACATTTCGAAGGTGAGGAAGCATTTGTCAACACAATGCAAGGGGCTTTAAACTCAGCCGCCCGTTCCCTAAACATGGCATCCTCATCTCGACATATAGCGAAGCGCCACAATAGAGGTGGCCGAGGCATGGATCCAGAGGCAAAATCTATTTTGAAAAGTATTGCAACTACTCTGAATCAGCGTAAGAGTAGTCGAGGTACAAGTTCAGGTGCTTCTCAGCAAGTGGAATTCCAGCAATCAACATTCCAGAAGTGTCAGGTGGCAATTAGTGAGATGTTACTGGATAATGAACAAACTGTGTTGTTCATGGAGTACATAAATTGGAACCCCAACTGTCAAGAGTTGTTCTTGGGCATGAATGAGGAACAAAGGCTCTTTTACGCGTTGCGCATATTGAAAACCATACCAAGTAATCCCGCTCCAAACATGTAGCAACAATATCCAGCGTACATGAACCAGGGTCCACTGTATGCGGGTGCATCGTCACAATTTCGCCCACCTGTACAACAGCAGCCTCCTTTCCCCCCAATACCCCCTTTCTCGAACCCACCCCCACCATACCCTTCTTTCCAACACCCTACTACTAATGGCCAACCAACCCTTCCTAACTACCAAAATTTCTCACAATTCTTCGTTAACCCCCAATACCCGCACCCGCCCGGCCCTTTTGGAGGCACCGGCAGTGATGAGATCTAGCTTAGGTTAATCTTTCCCGTGTTATTTGTTCTCTCCTTTGATTGTGATGCATTGTCTTCGCGTTTGTATCTTATTTGAAACAATTGTTTCGCATTTATATTTGACATTGGCTTTAGACTTGTAGTTTAGTTTGTGAGTTTGTTTGTTGTAACGGTATTGACTTTGATTTGGAACTTTGCTTACATGTTAGACGTTGTTGTTAATGAATGCATGCGTTGGAATTATTTATGATATAATTTCAAATATTGTTTTGTATTGTGTGGATTATATTGGCATACAGGATGTGGAGTGGCGGTCCATGGAACGTGGGACACAATGCTCCATCGGACGATGATTCTGATGACGACTTCTTTCTTGGAGCAGCCGCTGCTGCGGTATTCTATACAGCATACGTGGAACATCCACTACCGACTCCTAGGAATGATAGCCACTACACAGGTACGATGCGTCTAAGTGATTTGTTAAATGGACATGAGATGGTTATATACAATAAGATTAGGATGGGTAGCGATTGCTTTAGGCGATTGAGTTGGCTATTGGAACAAAGGAATTTATTGAGGAGTACACGAAACATGAGCGTTGATGAGCAGTTGATCATTTTTTTGACAATTGTTTGTCAAAGCGAAAGCAATAGAGAGACACAACATCAGTGGCAACACTCGGGGGCTACAATTTCAAAGTACTTCATGGTGGTGTTGAATGCCATATTTCGTCTTCGTTGTGATTTTATTAAGCCCCCTGACTTTAACCACATCGATCCACATATTGAGGCAAGTGGGCACAAGTACAGACCTTGGTTCGATGTAAGTCTAACTTCTTCTTTTGTTTCTTATTCGTACTAAAAATTATGATTACACAATATAATGGGATGAAGAATAACGTTTATTCTAATTGTCGCAGAACTGTGTCGGAGCACTCGACGGGACGCACGTTCCATGTGTACCGCCGTCAGAAAATGCAGAGGTATGGAGAAATAGGAAGGGATTCAACTCGCAAAATGTTTTGGGAGTGTGTTCCTTTGACATGAAGTTCACGTTTATGTCTGCCGGGTGGGAGGGTTCCGCGCATGACGCTCGTGTTCTTGAATCAGCACTTGATAGGCCAGAAAAGAAGTTCCCTGTCCCTCCACCAGGTACACGCAAATCTTAAAATCGATACTAGTTGGAGTTTGAATCTGTGTGGGTTTAAAAAGTTGGCACAAGCATGCTAAAACAGTTCCTCTTCCTATCGTGTAGGAAAATTTTATTTAGTAGACTCCGGATACGCAAACACAGGTTGTTTCCTAGCTCCTTATCGCGGTTCTACATACCACCTGCAAGAATACAGGGCACGTCGTGGTCGACCTCGAAGTGAGCGGGAGTTATTTAACTACACTCATTCATCGCTAAGGAATTGTATCGAACGGACGTTCGGGGTATGAAAAGCGAGGTTCCGCATTCTAAAGATAATCAACAACTACCCGATGAAGAAACAAGCGAGAATTCCCATTGCGTGCGCTGTGATACATAACTTTATACGCATGTATCAACATAATGACAGCTTCATAAATCAATACGTACAAGATGGGGTACCCGTAAGTGAAATTGACCCCCTGAATGTGGACGATGATGTCAATCAAAATCATAACCCAGATCGGAGTACGGTACCTCCAACAAACACCGCGAGGCGGAGGGAGATGAGTCTTATGAGGGATGAAATAGCGAGAAGTTTGTGGCAGGCTAATGGTGGAAATAACAATTGATAATGTACATCCGTCAATGGAGAAATATGTAAAATATTTGTTTGTAACAGGTAGATCGACCCATTTGACGCAATACCCTTTTTTTTTTTTCCTATTTTCGGATTTTTTTTTTGTTGTGACAACTAATTTTCTCAATAGTATAATTAGTTACATGTTTTTGTTATAAATATGGCACGTTCAAAAAAATTAGAAACGTGTGTTCTTGATTGCTCTTTTTTTTTTTTTTTTGCTTCATTTTGGTAAGTGGAAGAGAATTGAGATGGTAGTTGGAATTATGAATCTGTGAAATGAACACATCACAGTTCGAATTGTGGGTCAAACTTGAGACTCCAATGCATTACTAAACACTAACTCCAATTCCAATTATAATTCCAACCATGATTCTAACTCTAATCATAACTTTAACTCAAATTGTTAAATTGTGATTGGTGAAGTGAACACACCGTAATACATGTTGGTTTGCTGATCTCAGGACAGTGAGCGTTTCTACAGGACGAAATCATTTTTATAGGGAAATAACGTTTGGTTATTTTTAATTTATTTATATTTTTTTATGAAAAAAATATTATAACAAATCACGAATCATGATACGAATCATGATACGAATCTACTAATTAAACGCTCAGTCAATGATCTTAGAAAGTAGTTTTCAGTTTGATGATGTAAAATGGCATGCCCAAATTACAAATAATATTTGTGATAATGTATAATCGTACTAGTTAAAGTACAATTTTCAAACTAAATCGTTAAAAAAAGGTACAATTATTCTGTTTTCAACGACATAAAAGAGACGGTGGAAATGGAAAACATTTCTCAAAGTGCACGCGGGGTAACCTCAAATCACCATATGAAAATCACATCTAATTAGAAAACATTTTTTCTTTTTTCTAATTTCGTTAGAACTCCTGATCTGTAGAAGAATATTATTTTTTCTTATTAAAGAGGAATAAGGTTCAAAGGTCGTATGTCATGTATTTTTTTGGTATTCAAACATCTTTAAGGACGATAAAATTCATAGGCATTAAAAAGGTTTGAAAGCCAAGCCAATATGAGGTATTCTACTAGAGCCCTATTTTTATCGCACCACTAAAAATTTTGAGGTAAACTTTACTAGACCGCTTTATCGCATTGAGATAAGACGTCAACTCAACGAGAATAATAAATTATACAAATTATATATTTAAAAAAAAAAAGAGAATAAAGGAACTTGCTATAAATTGCCATCATGAAATAAAAGCTTACCCAAAAGTACAATTTTTACAAGAGATGCCCAACAAAAATTAGGTCTAATCAAACAAACAACAAATGTGAGTTTAGCTTCTCTCTCTACCTTGAAAAGTAATGGGTATAAGCACCAAATAAACGACAATGTGTTTTAATGAAGGAATTAATCATATACCAAAGACTTTCCCGTCCCAATCAATACATACTTTTCAAAAAGCTAGGTAATATAAAAAAAACCGAAGTGGTTGTTAAATTCCTTGAAGTATGCAATAAATATTCATCTCTCTTTCAAATGAATAAGATTATGGGCCATTTGGATTGGCTTAAAAAAATTATTTTTGACTTATTTAGTTTAAAAGTCGCTTTTAAATCTGTTTGGATGGAAAATCTTAAAGTACTTTTAATTTTTTTTTAAGCATTTTTAGAACAATTCATCTCCTTAATGTTTATGAAAAGTTTATTTATTTATATTTTTAACATTTTACTTGTGAGCAACAAATTAAGTATTTCATCCATATCTTTTTATCACATTACTTTTTATAACAATAAGTGTTTTTAACTTTTTACCTAAACAGGTTCAAAAACTCTTCTTAGATATAAAAACACTTTTTCAGGTGTTATCCAATCACTAATAAAAAATTCTCAACTTATACTTTATCTTCTTCTATTACTTAAAAATATAAGGGAGAAAGAGGAAAATAGGCCAAAATTTGAGATGAATTAAAATTAATAGGCCAATAGTTTACATAAGTTAATAAATAGGCTAAATTATTATTTTCGTCAATAACTTGTCTGGTTATGAACCATAACTTGACAAGTTATTATTCATAATTGTCCATAATTTATCCGGTTATGAATCATAACTTGACAAGTTTGTCTATAACTTATCTGGTTATAAACCATAACTTGACAAGTTATGACCTATTAATTTCTATAACAAAAAATTAGCCTATTTCCTTTCTTAAGCTTTTCATATTGGCCTATTTTCTACTATTTCTCAAAATATAAATGCAAGATATCCCAAACGGGCCCTATAATTCTGTGGGTCTCACATTTATTCTTTTTTTTTTTCTTTTGAGACAGTCTTAATTTTATGGAATAAAGAAAACAAAAACAACTTTTTTTTTTTTCATCTTAATGAAAAAGAAGAGAAGGGATTGTTTTTTTTCATCTTAATGAAAAGAAAGAGAAGGGATCAATCTCACATATGATCCCATCTCCTTGAATTTTAAGTTCGTGCTGTTATCATTTTACCCTTTACATTTTTAAAACTTCTACATTTTACCTTTTAAATTTTAGATTAGTACAAGTTAAACACCTTTTGTTAGAATTTCACTTAAAAGGCATACAAAACATGAGGTGAATTAGTCCTACTTAACCTATTATTTTAAAATTTATGTTGAAAATAAATGAAGAATGATAGCATGACCTCACTTAACCACTTATGCTTCGGTTAGTTTTTAACATAAATTTTAAAATAGTGTCAAATGAACAAATTCAAAAATTTATAAGATAAATTAAAATTTTTTAAAGTTTAGAGGACATATGAAAATAATCCCAAAAAGGTTTTAATTTTATTCATTGTTAAGTAGTACATATAGGAAAAGTTCTACAATGATAAGACGACAAAAAAATTGCAATTTCAAAGTCATTTTTTATTTATAAAGAAAATGGCAGTTTCAAGTTGGCGATGCAACGTGGATGCGCCACCTAAGAAACTCATACACCGTTATCACCAAGCAATACCAACCAATGAAACCAGTAGCACTTATTTGTAGAAAAATACATAGCCAAGGGAAGAGCCTACAAACTTTTTAGGGAAAATTTCATATCGGTTCTCAGTGCTTTTTAACATAATTATTTTTTAATATCGGTGTTCTAACTTTTATAGAAATCGTTTTTTATACAAATAACAAAAAACACAAGTTATTAAAAAACAATTACACGTCAGTGTATTGATTCAAAATTACAAAAAAAACACAGGTTATTAAAAAATAATTACACTAAAACGCAGAATACCAATATGAAAATTTTCCAATCTTTTATTTCGATTGGGATCTATCCACGAGAACAGATAAGGTTGACTCAGAGAGAATTTAAAGATATATCACTGCAGATATTTACATATACATTCCCCTCTGTTCTATGACCAAAGTACATGTATGAAATCTAATTTGATATTGACAACTAAAATACATCGGACATTTTTAATTTCATTCATCCCACAAAAAACCAAACAACCAAACAGAGCACTCTTATGCTACTATAAACCAAACCGTCTAATTTCCCTTATTTATAACCATGGTTTCACAAATCCCAGAAAAAAAAAAAAAAAATCCATTGGATTGTTGTTAGCTTTCGAAGGTGAGCAGTCATATGATGTGAGCTTTACACTTTTGGCAGTCATGTTTGCACACGTTTTAGTTGTAAAAGATGTATTCTGAGGCTACCTTCCTTCACCTGGTCGAAAAAGCATTTTGAAAGTTTTAACATTCGCAATGTACAAGGATGTTATAAAATAAAATAAAAAAAAAGCCTAGGAATAAATTAAAGCCTCATTTGTTTCGTTGATTTAAGTTTGAGAACTTGAATTGAAAAGTGAATTTGTGTGGAGAGAAAACATCGTAGTACAAAAAACTTGAATTTGAATTTTTATAAAAGAAAACACTGTAGCAAAAAAATTGAGTTATGATTCGAACGGTAAAACGGACGAGGCCCTAAATTTATTTCTTCCCATTTAATTGGAATTTGAATGTTTAATTCTGACTTTGTGACTAGCCGATTATAAATGGGATTCGTATGGAAATAATTAATTTAATTTTCTTTTTAAACTGTGGATGACTATGATGATCATCCTGCTCATGCACACAGCTCTAAAAGGGGAGATCAAAGTAAACTTATGCGCCTAAAATGAGATTTACTTTACAGTGCGTGAGAATGGAACAGTCACCTGCAAAGCTGCAACCGTTGATAAAAGATTTTTGCACTGACCAAGCATAGCCCGCTCCTTTGCTGTTACCTTTGAAAGTTCACCCACCAGAGAGTTGACTTCCCCAACCTATCAACAAGAAATGGTACCAGATGAGTTGCTAAATTTTCATTAGCATAATATATGACTACCCTACGTCCAAAGAGGATTTACAACTATTCATATTAACTTTAGAAATTGCAAAACATTACGTGATAGTTGGAACAAACCAATTGGCAGTAAGGCAACCTCCACGGTTTAAACACAATTTGCATGTAAAAAAAGGAAGAAATAGTCGAATCAAATTAAACAAAGATAAACAAAATGGGAAAGAAAGAAAAAAGAGACCATCAGTTTTGACAGACTATAAGGGCAATTCTAAAAAATTAGCATAAGGAGCTCAAAAGATATATTTGAAAGGTATCCCTTTTCCCTATCACTTTGTCCTAGAAGTATAGAACGCATCACATTCAAGAGGAAACACCAAAAGGAAAAATTGATTATATGCCTATGTGTGCATGTACATTATTTACATACATTACATAAGTACTTGTATACCTATCAAGTATTATGCTATGCACGCATAGCGAAAGAGAATCACCTTTGGTAACAATAAGCATATTGATGATGCCATCGCCTGCATCACATCAACTGCCGAACAAATAGCATCCTGTACATTCTGGATCTCTACCTGTAGAAACAAAAAGGAAGAACTAATAACCCATACTACGGTAGCTTATTGGGCAACAATTATCCCCGATAATGGGGAACTGACTAAAAGAGGAAAAAAGAAAAAAAGCAGTAAGGGAGGTAGAAAGGAAAAAGTTGAGAAGAAATAACACACACCTTAGCCCCCCCAATAACCGGAAGGCGGAGAGTGCTAGCCCTCAAAGCTTCAATTGCTCCTGACAAAGAACCAGTATAATCCCGATCCAAAAGAGACCACTCTTCCAAATACACCATCTATAATCATCCCAATATACAATAAAGAGTTAAGGCAAGACATTCTATCAACCATAAAAAGCTATTTATCTTTATGCTTAATTGAGATATGGAGAAATAATTGAATTTTTACTGTAAGTACAAAAGACTTTCAATGTGATTGCCAAAAAGAAAAATAATTATATGGACCAAAAAAAAAAAAAAATTCAGGCTCTCAACAATCGGGAAAAAAAAAAGGAGAGATCCTGCCCTAAAAAGGACTAATGAAGTTCAATGGTAAATTGAAGATATCAGGGATAGAAGCAAAGGACTTCAGAATCGTTTTACCAAAAAATAAAAATAAAAAAAAGCGCCTTCAACTATTAGAAGATCAGGAAAAATCAAGACGGACCTCAATAAGTGAGATAGGCAGAATTTAACAAAAAATCTTACCTGCTCCTTGAGGACCGAAATTAGCTTCAGAGTTTGCCTCATCAGTTGTAATTCAGTTCGTTTTGCTCTAACAGATTCACGGATTTTTGCAATTGTGACCCAAGCATTGTAAAGGCTTCTCTGATAGAAAAAAGAAATTTAAGCAAGTTGTTTCCGCTTAAATGATATGTAATATAAAACATGAATCAGATGGTTCTTTCTTGCTACATATATTATCAAATATATTGATTGCTAAATTTAGGTTAAATTCCCTTGATTTCCTTCTGCCGGCTCCTCTAATAATCAGAGTGTAAATATGTTAGTGTGCAAATCTCCGTAAAGAAGTTCCATGTCAAGCAAGTGAACCCCTATTGATGATAGCTCATCAAGCCACGGTGGTAGAAGGCAAGATTCTCAGTTTCGATCATACACTTTCTTATAAACACCTTTTGAAAAACAATTGACCAATACACAAACTAGGTGTTAAAGACCCTAGTTGAAAATTTTCTTCTTAAAGAAATCCCCACATCTATCCACCCAACCTATACAATTAAAATATGGACGGTCAAATCCTCTCCCTAATGTTCTCTATGCTGTGAACATCCTTTCTGAGTTCCTTGTCAATAACTTGCACCATAGCCAAAATGTGTCTAAATGAGCCTAGAGAAGCGGAAAGCAACTCATAAAAGCAAGCAGAACCGACAATACTAATGCCATCCACACTACAAACGGCCAACAAACAAGCTCTTAACCTTTTTGTTATTACCCAGAAAGAATCTTCCCCATTTTTAATACGGAAAATCCAAAAAAGCCCAAAGGCATCAAATTTGCTGCAAAGATTTCCTAATCTTTTGTGCCACCGCAATTAAACTCAAACTCTTCTTCTAGGACATTTCTAACTAGGGTACCGCCTAAGAAGATAGAAAACAGCATGTTTCAACAGTTCTCTACTTTCCAATCATTAAATGCCACATAAAATAGCAGAATGTACATAGAGAATGCCAGCAACAAGCAGCTTAGAATCCCCCACCTCACCAGTACCAAAAGCGTGACTTTGCTTGCAACACTGCCATTTTATAATTAACCAACTCAGGGTTTCCAATGCAAACATACTACGGGAAAATAGTATATTTGTCGAAATAAATCTCTGAAAAAATTGGAAAAAACTCATTTTCCATATCTGAACCATACAACATCCAACTTCACAGGATATCGACATGAACCATCAAGTTAAGAATTAACAATTTACTATTATGTTTATAGTAGAAATTGGCTTATAATTTTATCTATTATGCCTATAGCCTCTTAACAATTTAATAAAAAAAAAAAAAAAAAAAAAAAAGCCAACAGAACTTCGTTTTATTAAATAAAAATTAGCAAAAAAATTCAGCTGTATAAACATTGCGAAGAGGATTAAGTTCAAGAGCCGCACCTCTGCATTAAGTTTCTGTGCCGAGTTCGCAGCATCAGCTCTAGCATTTACAAATTGCCATTGCAAGAGACGATTATACAATAACCTCAATACGTGTGCGTCTAGTATCTTGTTCTCCCCTGCCTTTCCTCTTCTGATATCCGCCGCAAAACTCAAAATTGACGGTACCGTGTTCAAGTTACTCCTCGGAGTGCCCGGAACTAAACTCCTCACTCGAGATGGGCTCATTCCTCTCAACGGAGAAGACGCCACCGATGTCACCGCCCTGCTCGGTGATGCAGGCCGAAATTCGCCTCTAATAGGAGACGACTGCCCTTTGCTGTTAACAACTCGAGGAGATGAAACAGGACTATCAATTGATTTCCTTGGCGGTACGAGCTTAGAAACTGCCAAAGCTTTCACCGCCGCAGGAGTCCTAGAAATCGGATGGCCCGACTCGGTTGGTCGCTGTGACCTGTTCTTAGTTTCTTGCCAAAACCTTGCAGGCACCACGAACCCTCGAGTCCCTCGCTGCCCCTGACCGACGCCGTCGTGTGCTCCTGGAGTAGTACTACCAGAAGACACACTTTCAGAATCAGAAGAAGCCACATGATCAGACTGTGATTCAGATCCAATTGCTGAATTGACCTCAACAACAGGCTCACGAGCTTTCAGAAATTCCGCATTGCTCGATGCAGTGTTCAATCTTCCATCATCATCATACATGGAGTTTTGCAACGCCCTGACCACATTTCCACCAGATCCACTCCCGCTCCTCTTCTCATCGTTGTAATCCAAGCTCCTATTAACGCAATTTGATTGCCGCAACCTCGCCGGCCACCGTTGCTGCTCTGTCGGCTTCAAGTTCTCGCTCTGATCTCCTCTCGCCGGAGTCGGCGTCGCCGCCGCCACCTTCCTCCTCTCCGACGTTGTACCTCTCCTCACGCTAGGAGACGGCGCCGGCTTTGCCTTGCTAACCTGGTACGAGAACGACTCACCTTGAAATGAAACCGATAAGCTCCTTGTTGAAGCAAACAGAAGCTTCTGCGCAGCGGAAAGCTCACCTCCTCCTCCGCCGCGGGCTCCGCTCCAATTCCGCAAATCCAAAGAACTCGGACGAGGAGTCGCCATCCGCCGCCTCTCCACGGATTGAGACCGCTTCACAGCCGGAGTCGGCGACGGCTTCGGAGTCATCGCAGGCGTCGAAGTCGCCGTCCTCGAAACCAACGGCGACGGACATCGCCTGGACTTGGAAGACGAGGAAGAAGAGGAAGTAGTCGAAGTCAAAGACGAAGTCGATGAGCTCATATACCGTGAAGTGACCTCCCTTGATTTCGACCGGCGAGGCGGGAGAGCATTGTCGGGTTCCGACGGAAGCAGAGGAGGCCTCGTCGGATTTTGAGGTTTCCCTCCTCCTCCTCCTCCTCCTTGGGAAGGAGTTTTAGGGTTTAGCGTCGTACGGAAGGCGGCCACCATTGAAATCATTCAGAAATTCTTCTCACAAATCTCATTTTCCAAAAAGCTCTACCGAAATCAGCAAAAAAACAGAGTCTAGAAAACCAGAGAGATAAAAAAGAGAGAAATTGAAATAAGGGAGAGAGACACAGAAAAGAAGAGGAAGCGCGTAGACCCTTTTTCCTATTTATTGGTGGGATTTAAGAGCGATTAATAACGAAATCATCAGAAATATGACCGTTACGCCGACGGAGAGGAAGAGAGATAGAGAGAAAAGAGGAAAAGATGGTGGGGGCAGCTGAGTGTTGTGTTGTGAGTGAGGAGAAGTTTGGGGAAAGGGAAGTTTGTTTAGGCGTTATTTGAGTGTATAACTGTCGTATTTTTCGGCTTAACTATATCTAAAATTTCTATATAAAAATAATATAATTATAAAATAAAATAAATACGAAAATTTGTTACGCGCAGGATTGTCCGCGGTGGTATAACACTCGCGAGTAACGAGAGTGAGGGAGGGTATTTTGGTAAAAGAAAAGTGGGCTTGGTTCGCACGCGACAAAGAATGTTGCCAAGGAAAGGATTTATGAGCGAAAAAAAAAGGGGAAAAAAAAGGAGGGAAAGATACTGGTTAGTCAAGAGTAATGCCGACGTGTTTGGGAGAGGAAAAAGGAAAAAAAAAAAAAAAGAAAAAAGAAAAGAAAAAGTAATGCTGAGGTTGGATTTAGGATCGTGGGATAATTGTGTGGAGGCGTGTGAAATCTTCGGAGAGACGTTACGTAAACGACAGCGGAATTCTGTATTTAAAAAAGATTTCCTCTTTTTCAATGCAAATTAAAAAACAAAATATAATCATGTTCGTTCTAAATATTTTGGGTCCAAAAAGTCGGACCAAATAAGAGCCTGTGAGCACTGATGATTTTATTTGCTTCTTTATTCTAGGAAATATACATGTATATTCATGTATATTTGAAGGAATCTATATGTCTTTTTTTTTAATTTAAAGAAAAATATAGAATTAATTCTACAAATAATCTCTGATATTTATATTCAATCTCTATTTTGATTTTGACTTTTCTAATCACACAATTGATCATGGTATTTTACTTTATTTCAATTTCAATCTTTTTATTAATTAAGTTTTAAAATTTGATGGCATTTATGTAAAACAAATAAAATTTTAGAATTACATGTGGAAATTAATTTTTATTCTTATTTGTTGTTTCGGTTTCTAGACTTTAAATTGTTTTTAATTTTAGTCTCTAATTTGTACAGATTCAGTCAAATATTTAACACTTAGTTAACAGAAACAGCGGTATTGAAACAGAGTAAAATTTTTAGAAATTAATTATGAGACGTTTTAGAATTTAAAGACTAAAATAAAATTGAAGGTAAACCTTATGAACTATTTGTAAGATTAACCCATATTATATTTGTTTGTTTATGTAGTAACATTAGTATCTATTTTGATTGTGTATTTTATAATCCCAAAAGGTCCTTTGCTTTCCTTAATGTTTTAACTAGGGAGTTGACTTATTACTCTTGGGATTAACTAATTATTATTATGGTGATAACAAAAATCGATTTGTCTAAAAAATGATTTATTGTATTACTAGTTATTTATTTGAGTGTTTAAGCTTAGATTATCCCAAAAACTATCAAATTCAAGATATACGAATGAAATATCGTTAAAGCCTTTTAACCTTTGATATTAAATCTTGAAGATGAAACTTAAAATAGAAAATTTAGAATTTGAAGAAGAAAATTACAAGATTTGTCTTCATATCTATTCTTGCGTTGATGTTTTGAACAATTTTTCTCAAATTCTTTTTGGTTATATAATTCACCAAATCACTTTACAAAATTAAAATAAGATGGAGAGTGTGAAAGAAAAATGAAGTGTTGAAAAATTAATTATATTGTGGAAATAATTAAGAGTAATTATGCAACCTTTTAAATACTTTGTGGGGTGTGTATTTAAAAGGGGTGAAGAGTTAAAAAAAAAAAAAAAAAAAGAGGTGTGAATAGAACAATACTTAGTAGATCCAATTTCCTTGTACAAAATTTTCTTTGAATTCTCCTTTATTTTATATACAAATTCCTTGGAAACTCCTTAATTATAGTTAGTATCGTTAGGATATGATAAACTATAAAATGATGCTGTTAAGTAACAAAATAAGTGTGACGCTTGAACCTATATTATTTTATCGTTGCATCATTTTTACTTCCTTGCCGATGTGTAACGGCATATATGTCGAGGAATAGCAATATAAAGATGTTTGCAATGAGATTGAATTCGTAAAGCAATTTTCCCATAAAAAAAATAAAAAAGATGTAAAAGTAGTAATGTTATAACCTGAAAACGCCATGAATTTGCAAATAGTTTTTTTTTTTTTAAATGTACATATGCTCGAGTATTAATATTTGAGACATTAAATATGATTGCTATTTAATCATATATGTAAAGGAAATAATCCAAGCGGTTTTTTTTTTTTTTTTTTTTTTTTTTTATAGATAAAGAAAAATATTGTTTTCTTCACGCAATCTCCACGCAAATATAACATTTTACGATTTTTGTTTCTTTTTTGAGGAAATTATTGTGGCATAAATAGAGGAGCGAGTTGGCCCTGTTCATTTCACCGATTCGAGTTTTGCTACAATAAAAAGCTCTCAGAAACAGTCACATCTAACTTTTTTGTTACAGTAAAAAGCTCTCACATAAAATCACATCTCAACTCGAATTAAAAACTCAAATTAGCAAACTGAACAGACCTAAATATTTTACAATTTTTGTTTCTTTTTTTAGGAAATTGTTGTGGCATAAATAGAGGAGCCAGCTAAAGTATGTTTCAATTCTCTCTCGTCGCTCTTTAAAGTTTAGAGGGCCAAGTGGTGGAGTTTATTGGTGGTTATGTGTGATTAATTGCTTTTGATAAAAGGCATGATCGGAGTTGTTCTTTCTTTATGGAATCTTTAGTAAGTTGTTTATGAGGGTCAGAAAAGGATAAAAAGGAATGAAGTCACTAATAATTAACTTAGCAAAGTCATTAGCGTCAGCAATGACCAAAGCTCCAACGAACCTTGCAAATGAATCCTCCAAAAGTGAAAATCAACTATTATTTCCTCCTTTGAGTTTTAATAACTCCATTAATCTCTTTTAAGTTAATATAAAGACATTCTTATTCCCTTTTTTTCTCTCCCACAATTATATGTCATAATAATTAACCCCACCGGCTCTTACCCTAAACCCGGCATTATATCACTAATATGCATAATTAATCATCATTTTTCTGTTTTAACAAAAGCCTTTCATGTCAATCAACAAGAGTCATCAACTCCTCAGCAATCTGCTACCCTCGTGTGGTTCTCATTATCGGTTCGTTAGAAAGAAATTTACGTGCAAATTGTTAACCTTCCTTGTTGGCAAAAAAGAAGAGTTTATTTAGCTTCAACTTTTCCTATTCCTTGCGTGATTCTCTCTCTCTCTCTCTCTCTCTCTCTCTCTCTCTCTCTCTCTCTCTCTGGATTACAATCCACTCTAAAGTTAGGTTTTACTTCTACTCTAATCTAAATCCGTTAATTATATAACCTAAGTTAGCGACAAACCTGTTAGTTAGGCGAGGCTAATATGGGGTTGTTTCTATTAAAGTAATCATTAATCTCTAACAAGAACGATAATCTACTAGTTATAGCATGACATACGGTTGATATAATTCGGATCCTAACATTTTTTTCACTGTGTGTTGATTATCTAATTATTACTCTTAAGGTAATTAGTGAATGCATAGTATTATACATATGTGAAGGGTATCAAAATCACATTGTTAAAAAGTAAAGACATGCATGTGGAGGGAGGGCCTTGATAACGTGAATGAGGACCACTTCTAAAAGTTCTTCCTTCTTCGGCACTCAAATTTGTGCGCTTGTGTTAATTTTTATTTTTATTTTTTATTTTTTTTCCGCTCTCTTAGCGGCAAATTTTATAAAATTGCAATTTTTTTTCTCCATTCTATGAAAAATAGAATAAAGATATTTGTTTTGGAGACTAAGACACGCATATTGAGCTTCAGCTGATTGGGAGAGGTAAATCATTGGTGACATGAAAATGAAATCCACTATTCCGTTTTCATCTTTTCATTATTTACTTAAAATCGCATACCAATTTTATGGGACTAGATGATCGACTACAATTAGGAAAAGACCTATCGTATGAAAATGAAGAAATTGGACAGATAAGAATTTAGTGGCTCACTTCGCTGATTCGAGTTTATAATTCGAGTTGAGATGTATTTTATATGAGAGTTTTTTACTGTAGAAAAAAAATTAGATGTGACCGTTTCTGAAAACTTTTTACTGTAGCAAAACTCAAATTCTAAACTTGAATCGGTGAAGTGAACGGAGCCTTAATTTACTAAAAAAAGAAAAAGAAAAAAAAAGACCACATTAATCATTTTCACTATAGGAGGAAAAGGAAACAAAGGAATCTTTATTGTGAAGAAGGTTATTTTGCTCATTAATAAAAATTATTAGATTAGGCTTTTTAACAATGAGATTTGTATACGTCCGTATTAAAAACTTACAAAGCATGATACATAATTATTATTACCTAAAAAATAATGGTAAAATAATATTCTTCATCATAAATTACTAGCGGAGAAAAGCGAAAGGAGTGCAAAAATAGCGGAAGGATTTGAAATCCATAGTTATTTTATTCTTTCTTAATACACAAAGATTATACAAAGATTATAAAGAATGAGCACAATAGAAAGATCATCCCTTATCTTTACATTTTTCTCGCCTAAATTATGCACCTTTATTTCATTCTTATTTTATCCTTTTTTATTACAAAACACATTCTAAAAGTTTTACTGCTGGACGAGCTCAAGACTACTGTTTTATTGCAAAAATGCAAATTGTACAAGGAAGGCCATCATTTCTCAGGCGAAAGAGGAACAGCATCTATCACGCAGCATATTTGGAAGCCAAAAAGAACACGTTAAAAAGAAAAAAAAAAAAAAAAGGAGAAAACGTATCTTTCTAGGATGCTCCGACTCCTGTACTTACTGCTTCTGTTTCAGCTCCTCCATCTTTCCCTGCTTTTTTTTTGTTGGGTTTTGCTCTTTTGGGGCCCACTTCTCTGTATGTGTGTGTGTGTATATATATATATATATATATATATATATTTTCACAGCCACAGTGCTCAGAAATTCACAAGCCTCTAATGTTTTATACTTCATACGGCCTTTTTAACAGGTGGTGGACCATGGATCCGACTTGGGCAGTGAAAAATGTCTCCCACTTGGCTTTCGACAGTGAAAATTTGATTAGTTTTTTTATTGTTTTTCTTGTTGTTTTTTACTCTACTACAATATGGTAGTAAGGTGGGCTCTCAACTGCTAAAAAAAAGAGTTAGCAGGAAATAAAAAAAGGAAAAGAAATGGTGAGTTCTCAACTTATTTTATTATTATTAGTTTTTGTTTTTAGGAAGTACTTACGCAACTTATAAACTCACACAACATATATGTCACACCATCAAAGGGCAACCTACTAAAACCAATATGTTGAATAATGTTTTAGTATTATTAAATTAGTTGGTGTTATTTCTTTATCCAAATATACACGTGTACGGACAAAATGTTGCAGCTAACATCTTCTACTAAGGTCTTGTTTTTTTTTTTTTGGTGTCGTTTAGCTGCAACGCTCTCAGTCGATTTCAAACTGTCCTGATTTGTCTATTTTGTTTGGTTTTGTGTTGTGTTGCTTAACCCATTTCACAGGAGTATGATTACCTGAATTTGGAAGATGCCCTAGTTGGGTGGGAATTTGGAAAGGCCAAAGTCCAAGTGGCACAACCACAAAGTGACCTCCCGAGGCAACTTAAACAAAGGCTTGGGATTTTCCTTTTAAGGACATGTATTGATGGCCTCCAACCTGGCAGAGACCGACCTCTTGGTCCTCCCCTTTTATAATCTCCATCTACTACTAACAAGTTTGTGTAAAACAGAAATTCAGACAAAGGACGGTGCAAAATGGTTCTTTTATGAGAATGTCACCATATGACTGGACAAATGTTTTGAAGGTCACCAATCATCTTAACTGTCTTTTTTTTTTTTTTTTTTCCCGCTGAGAATCATCTTACCTGTCTCGTTAATTCACAAAGTACACTGCTCTGAGTGATTTTAGCTTCTGCCCTCTTTAAGTTTTCTTGAATAGGATTTAGTTTAACGCCCAGGAAGTGTGGGAGGGGAGGAAAGAATGGGACGGTAGAATTATCCGAGAAAGATTAAAAAAAATATACAGAACACATAATTTTGGTACGAATGTGACGGTTTTAAATGCGTTATTTTATTTTTTTAAGTCATACTGTATAATTATCCTAAAAAAATATTTATTTTTTTATTCTGAAGGTGGGAAGATTTTAACTCGCACCTTTGTAGATTTAAATGTGAATTTATCGTTCAGTGACACATGCAATCATGATCAGGAGAGCTTTTATGTTCATTTTTAATTCTCACATATATGTTTGTATTACGGTCAGTCGGTAGTGTGACAAGCATAACAAATGCGCCACAAAAAAGAGTGAACAGAGGAGTCAATGACGGTCCACTAAACTTGAGTAAGCGGCTGGTGTCAATCTTTAATCTTTAAATTAAGACTTGAACCAACAGAAGGGAAATTTTTTTAAAAAGAAAACGGGTAAAGTCTTATCAACAAGAAATGTTATTAGAAGGAAAAGCGTTGAATAGGACAGCGGCTGTTTGGATTTGACATGTGTTAATTATCCACGACCCGATTAGTTAATAACTTTGGTTCAGGGATTCGAATCATGTGATTTGAACCATTTTCGATTTACGTGTATTTTTTGTGAGAAAAATCACTGTAGCGAACCACGAATCATGATTCGAATCGGGGGACGAATCCCCCAACCAAACGGACCCTTAATAAAGATGGCATTTAACTTGAAAGCGTGGCTTTTATTAAGAAATCATGAAAGTTAGGAGTTCGAAAGTGTCCCTGCCTTGAGAAATACTCATTTTATAATCAAGGTTTAACTAAAGTAACAAACATTCTGATTAAGTAACATTCATTCTCCAAACTCAAGTATGGGAGCCCCACGTTTGAAAGTGATCAATCCCCATAAAAAATATGGGATATTTAGAATGGTCCCCTTTGCTTTAATTTTCATGATTCTTTCTTCTTTCCACTTGCCAAAACCCAGAAAAAAAGCATGTGACTATACGTAAATGACCAAATGAATGAAGGCTGAGCAACTCTTATTAATAAATCTTAACATCCATCTTATAGAAACTCATGGTTGTGCAATGGGTAAACATTACATAGAAAAAATTCCCTTGATTAGATATGAACTTATGGGGTTTTGCAGTAGTTAACCCAAAAAAAAAAAAAAAAAGCCCCCCTGTTGGTGGGAAAAGATTGGTTGTTACTTCATAATCTGTGGGCAAGACAAATTTCGGGATAATCAAATTAGCTTGTGTTAGAAGAAACAATCTGTTATGTTTTTGGGCTAGTCAATATGGTTGGTGAATGCTCCTTGTTGTGTATATATCATTGCCACTTTCTTTGTTGTGTCCTTTAATGAGTTTGGCCACCCTCCAAATAATGTAACAGAAACCCACTGTTTCCCACTTAAAACCACTTTTTATGTAGCTGAGCTTACAAAGGGATAACATAATGATTACTGTTGTTTCATATTGTTTTCGGGCATGTTTTCTGTTTCTTGCCTAGTAGTTCACCTTCTTTAGAATTTTCGACAAATACGCAACTAAGTTTGTTGTTATTGAAAAGCCCATCCTCTCATATATATGGTATTGGTAGGCGTTACTTGTTAGTGTAACTAGCTAGCTCCATTTCAGAAGTTCTTATCAATCGATCGAGAGAGAGAGAGAGAGAGAGAGAGAGATCCATTTCAGAAGTTCTTATCGATCGAGAGAGAGAGAGAGAGAGAGAGAGTCTTTAAGGGTGAAGATTTCAATGGACAGGTAGTGATGTAGGTCATCAATATTTCAATTGAAGACAATTCTTATCCCTTCATTTCGCTGATTCGAGTTTGTAATTTGAATTGAGATGTGATTTTATGTGAGAGCTTTTTACTGTAGCAAAAAGTTAGATGTGACTATTTCTGAGAATTTTTTACTGTAGCAAAACTCAAATTCTAAACTTGAATCGGTGAAGTGAACGGACATGGCCTCGGTCAATTTTTCATCAAGCAGATTAAGATTCAAGACTTATTGGCAATGGTTGGATGGGATCAAGCAGCTTAAATGCAGTCAACAGCTGTGAGCGCTATCAATGAGAACTTGAATCAATTAAGTTATGTTAATAATTAATCAATTTTGTTAACAGAATTTAGCTTTTATATAATATTTATAATACAATATAGTATAACTTCTTAGGACATGTCAAAGAAAAAAAAAAACCTTAATTTGTGCTTTATTTTGGTAATAATTCATAAATAATATCTCTTACGTGTGCATTAATTTTTATCATCAATCATCAATTCTATAAAGATCGTACTTGGGTTTGGTGAGGTAGGCCGAATATGTTACCCCAAAACGAAAATTGTAAAAACTAAGCCCTTATGTTAATAAATAGTCTATTTATCAATGTATAAAAATTAAAAATTAAAAATTAATACGCGTTTTAATGTTAGTAAATAGCCATTTCATTTGCCATTGACATAATTCGCATTATATATTGAAAATTGATAAATAAGCCATGCACTAATAAACCGAGATCAATTAAAATAATTTACCGAAAATCAATGGACAATTTACAAAGTCAATCTTAAAAACAATGGACAATTTTTATTTTTTTATAGTTTCGTAAAACTGAGACATATTCTTAGAAGTCTTTAAAAAGGCCATACCCACCACCGCAATTTCTCTGAGGAAAAAAGAGAAAAATAAGTCAAGATTTGAGATGAATTAAAATTAATAGGTCAATAGTTTATATAAGTTAATAAATAAGTTAAATTACTATTTTTGTCCATAACTTATCTGGTTATGAATAATAACTTGACAAGTTATGACCTATTAATTTTTATAATTAAAAATTAACTTATATATTTTTTTAAGTTTTTCATATTGACTTATTTTTTACTATTTCCCTTTCTCTAATATGATCTTCTCAGTTATAAATAATCAACCAGCACATATAAAACTACTGAAAACAGTATAATGAATAAAGGGTGACACAAAAATAAAACACACAACATTCATACATATATTAGCACATCACTTCAGCTGTATAAGTAGTGTATATAATATACAAGCTGGCTAAAAAAAACAAACAAACAAACGTGCAATACAAAGTGGCAATATTCTTCCAAGTTTTAACATATATAATAGCCATAATTAAATACATTACTTAACATGTTGTTAATTAGGGCCCTTGGGTTGGTCAGGAGGTGAAGGCTTTGGGATATATGGGATTATAGGAGCCCCATGCTCTATTGGCCCAGGTTTTACAGAAGCCTTTGAGCTTGGCACTGGATCTATAGGATGGTAATCTTCCAGATTCACATTTCCAGAACCTCTCTTGTTTTCCTTTCTGTTTGTCTTGTAGCTTGTTTCCTGAAGTTGGAGAAGAACATGGACATATAAAAACATCTCAAGGAATTTTTTTTTTCCTTAATTAGTGTGTTAAGTAAAATAGATGAGTGGTGAGTGGTGTTTTACCTTGAGCTTCCTGCTTATGGCTATCAAGGTTGAACCATCGTTATGGTGGGCCAGGTCTGAAATTTATCACATTAAAAAAAAGTTAGGTCCAATTACAATGGAAGTATCTGATTTCATACATAATTAAGGATTTGAGAGAATATTTATAAGCACGTTCACTTCGCTGATTTAAATTTGTAATTCGAGTTGAGATGTGATTTTATATGAGAGCTTTTTACTGTAATAAAAAATTAGATGTTACTGTTTCTAAAAATTTTTTACTATAATAAAATTTAAATTCTAAACTCAATTCGGTAAAGTGAATGGATCAAATTACTTAAAAAAATTGACTCGTGGCTGACAAATGCATGATGGCTAAGCGCTCGTTAGGACGGTTAACACTCTGTTGTCAAGGAATGAGACTCGGCAATTTATAAGGATCCAAGATTTCATTTCACGTGTAATCAGTGATTGAAGGTGAAAGGAAAATGGACAAAATACCCTCTTGTGTGTTGGTACGAGACGTACATAGAAAGTAGCGGAAAACATGTCCTTTTAAGCAGATGATTACGTCAAAAGAGTTTTTTTTTTTTTTTCTTTTTTTTTTTTTTGCAGTGATATCAACGTTGATACACATGATTAATCGATGTTATATGTAGCAACACAGAAATAGATCATAAAAAGATTTATTAGGACTATAAATGTAACGAAAATAAACTTGGTTCATATTTTCGTCACCTTACGTTTAAAAAGTTCATGTTTATTTTATCAATTTGAGTTTTACTACAGTAAACCGCTCTAAAAAATAGTCACATCTAACTTACAGTAAAAAAATTCTCACATAAAGTCACATCTCAATTCGAATTAAAAACTCGAATCAATGAACTAAACGGGCTCTAAAGTTACCAAAACCAGAGTTTCACAGGGATTAAAACAATTAACTGAGCTATCATTCTAATTGTGCATGCAAGGGATTAAAAAAATTAACTGATCTATTATTCTAATTGTGCATGCAATCAATGAAAATAAAAGATTTGACTAGAATTATAGATACAAATTATAAATAGCCAGAGCAGACTGCTAAAGTATTAAGAATGAAGGATATTTTAGCCTACCAAGACCACGAATTTGGCCTGCATTCATCCTGGCAACCACAATGTGCCAAGTACTTTTCTGCTCATGATCTTTTTTTTTTTTTTAATTATTATTTTGAAAAAAAGAAAAGCTCAGTCATAAATAAGCATTCTCAGTCGCTACCATTTGAAATGTTAGAATCTTCTAGCAGATTAACAAGAAGATAGCAAATCCTAGTAAAGCTGATATTGCAAGACAACCTTCCATGAAAGGCACAAAGCATTGAATTCTGATTAGAGTGCAATATGAAATCTTTGATTAAGAAAGTAACAAACATCTGCACTAAAAATAAAAAATAAAATAAATAAATAAATAAAGAAAGAACAAGAAAAAGAAAAATTACCATGAGATTTCAAACCAGTTATGCAGCCAGAGAGGCTAAAGAACATGAAAGGTAGCCAAAGCAGAAAAAACAACACCCAGAAGCCTGAGACCTTCATAATGCACAGATGTGAATAATCCTGACAAAAGCAAAACCTCAGAAGGAAACACCAAATGCCTAACAAAGAGTGTTGAGTATTTTCTAACACCCTTTAAAGATTTTCCAAAAGCCCTCTTTTAGACAAGTTTAACCCATTCAAAAGACTTCAAAACAATAATGTAGAACAGGAGGAGAACAACCGAACGTCAGCTGTGATAAGACAAAGAAGGTTTGTGTGTGTGTGTGTGTGAGAGAGAGAGAGAGAGACTAAGAACCCATGTCATGTGTTTGAATGTGGAACAATAATGCTTATATAATGCGGCAAGTGAATTATAAAAGAAGTATATATATATATATTTTTTTTTGCGTTAAAAGAATAATAAAAGAAGTCATGTGGGCTTTACCAGCCTTTTCATTACTACATCTCATACAGAGCAGTTATTGCCTTCGTTTAGTGTTTGCAGAAACACTGGGGAATGAACAGCCTTTAATGCTTGCGGTGGAATGTGAGCCATTGGGCGTAAATGGAGGTATCTATTTAAATATTAAGTAAATGCTTTTTAAGAAACAATCCACATCGGGGGTGTAGCTCATATGGTAGAGCGCTCGCTTCGCATGCGAGAGGCACGGGGTTCGATTCCCCGCACCTCCATTTATATTATTTAAGTCTTTTTATCTCTATTAATTTTATTCCAAATAAATGTTTTCTTTTTCTTTTCTTATATAATTTTGCTAGAAATATCACTTATATGCGTTATTCACAGTTAGGAAGGGGGTGATATCAGCCCCTTTCACTTCGTTAATTTGACTTGATATATAATTTTATATGATAATTTTTTACTATAGTAAAAAAAATTAAATGTGATTGTTTTTTAGAATTTTTTACTGTAGTAAAACTCAAATTCTAAACTCGAATCGGTGAAGTGAACGGGGTCATATTGGACCTATTTCTTGTTGACGCTCTCTTGATTTGTCATTGACCAAAGATGAATAATGAATTGTTAGTGTTACATAATACCAACAATCACTTGATTTTCCTTGTACTTTTTTATCAAAGAGGCTCTTATTTTTGAAGCCATAATCTCAGCTCTTTCCATAATGGACATCCAAGTTTCCTTCTTCTTACGTATTCCAACTAATAAAATATACCCTCAAGCTGGAAATGAGCCATGAAAAAAAATTAAAAAAAAAAAAAAATAGAAGAAGGAAGGAAGCTAAAAGGAAACTTGTTGGAACCTTACAAAAGAAGAAGAAAAAGAATAAGAACATTGCTCTACAGCCGTCAGTCAGCCCATCATTCTTGAATATCGGTATTCTTCAAGGAAGAAGAAGTCACGCCGATGACATCTATGATTTGAAATCCGTGTCAAGCTTAACAAGATTTTGTTTGTATAGACGGATGCTTTGTAACAGGCATCCATAATATGATCTTAACAAGAAGGATAAAATCCATAACATGATCACGACCTCACTGCTGAAAATATAAATAACATTTTCTGTCTTTTTTTTTCCTTTTTAAAGTTTTTGTGGAAAACATTATTGTATTGTTGTGATAATGGATATGCCCATGCTAAGTGTTAGGTGATAGACAATGGGAGTATGGATATGGCATATCAACTTGAGACAATAATGTCCCTCATTTTCCGCCCTTGTTAGAGGAGAGAATGTCTCAATACCTCACTTCTCCCTGTCCCTGGTACAAATATATATTCGATCCAGTTATCTAATAAAACCAAAAAAAACCAGATTCGTTACCTTATTTTTTCAAAAAAGTGAATACAGTACATTTGTATCTGATCACACGTAGCAAACAGGTACTCTAAGAATCCTTGTTCATATTATGAATAATACTTCTCAATAAACTAATGTGTAATCGACCTACTAATATACTACTACATCATGTGGTAAAAGCTAAAACAACAGCGGTATTTATATTATTTGTGGGTGTTACTAAGTCACCGTGATGAATCTGTATGATTTTTCAGAGTAAAAGAGTAAATGGTGTGATACACGTTTCATCCCAAAACGCATTACCGGTGCGCACCCATTTCTCGTAACTCAAAATATTTTGGCCGTGTTTGGCACGTCAAATTGTATTGGTTTAAAAGGTTTTGATTTGATTAGATTTGACTGAGAGGATTATGTTAAATCCTATCATGCATTTACTTCATCATCGAACTAGTTAGGATAGGTTTAAATGTTTAAAAAATATATATATGAAGAGGGAAGTTGTTTGTCGTCGCGTGGGGGAAGGGGGAGTTCTGCGGTGTTCGAGTTTCCTGGAGAAGGGGACGACAGCTGAGTTTCACAGGGGAGGGGGATGCTTCCTGGATTTCGTGACGAGGCCTTAGTTTCACAAGGGAGGGAGTGTGGCTCCTGTGTTTCTCCAATTAGGGGAGAGCGATAGGGCTGTGAGGGGAACGATGGAGAACAGGGGCTAAGATGGGCTCAGGGATCTAGGTCGTTGTCTTCATCTGGTGGATGGTTGTCGTCGCAGAGGAGGGGTGGAGTTCAATGGCGTGAAAGAGAGGAGCGGAGGGACAGGGATTTGTCGCTGTCGCATGGGATAGGTGTCGTTGACGTCAGGAGGGTCGCCATAACTAGAACGGAGTGGGTGGCCTTGCTTAGACGCTGCAGATCTTTGCTGAAGGGGAATGTTGAGTTATCCCCAATCCAGGAGTAATAATACCACCAATTATAGAGGGATTACTAGTAATCCAACATTTTTTGGACTATTTTTGAGTCATTGAATCCGGTCGCACTCATCACCATGGGATTTGGATTATTTATCCTAATCCATGTCAAAATCCGGTGTAAGAAACATGGCTTTTAGCTAAGTTATAGTGCTTAACTTGGCCCATCGCCTTCAGACGACAACCAACTTCCTACTTTCTAAATCCAGTCGTTTGCCAAATAAGGTAGCAGTTGATGCACCAATTGATTATGAACATGATGCTCTCATGAAGTAACCCATATCTAAAAAGGTCATATCGTTGCTAGCCATTTGGGAAAATTGCTGTTTGTTTTGACAGTGGAGTGAAGTGTATACTTTGGATCGTAAGTCTGTAAATTGCTAAGGTTAAGGGAAAAAAAAAAAAAAAAAAAGAAGAAGAAGAAAAGAAACCATGTTTTCTTCCAAATGTGTAAGCAAAAGAATAACACTACTAACAAATCAATATAAATTTCTCAGGTTCTTAAACAGCCACGACAAGGCATTGATGTCCTCGCCAAATATAATTCCCGTACTGAGGTCCTACCTAGCAAAACTACTCCCAAGGAAAATCTTAAAAGACATTAACAGAAAGATTAAACAAAGCTAATTATAAGAAAAGAAATTATCCAGCACCATTATTCAGTAGAAAGCACCGTCAATGATTCAATGTAGAATCATCAGTCTTCAGCGGTACTGCAATGAAAAAGATAGAAGAATAAATACATATTGAAGAAATTGTTTTTTTTAAAAAAAAAGAAGTAAACACAAGCAACATAAATAAACTACGCAAGGTGAAGAACCCAAAAGCAGTCCTACGTATAAATGTATCAATATTTACGAAAGTTAAAAAGAAAGGTATATACCTTGACAAAGCCAATTTCCTTGGCGTTGCTGCGAAAGCATTGCCTGCAGATCATTAGCGCATACTTTCTGATTATCGCATGAGAGTTCCCGCATACTCGGCTGTCGAAAGTTCAAAAAAAAAAAAAAAAAGGAAGACCTTGCTTAAGTAATCAAATCTCAAAGGCAAACGATTACAATCAAGAGTTCGGGTTTGATTCTAAGTTTTACACAAGTTCGTAGAACTAAAAACACACCGAAAGCTAAGAACTCAAAACGTCAGTTTTACCAGTTCAAATGCTTTGTGAACAGCACAAGCAAAGACCAAACGTATGGCCAAATATTTACCAGTCAAACAGAACACAAATAAAAGATGATAATTTATCAATGGACAAAAAACAGAGAGAGATTGATAAGTCCCAAACGCATCAAAGAGAGAATAAGTCAGAAATCAAGAGATCAATCACATGTCCAAATCACCAATTAATACAGAAAGGAGATTTAGGAGAAGAATTGAAAATGTACCAAGAGCGAGAGCCAGGACCGTAGTTCTTTGGATGTGAGTTCCAGACGTTCGAATGCCCCATTGTTGTTTTTGTTCTGCAAATCAAACTTGCGCCGCCTAACGATATGATAGAACCTAAAACCCTAAAAGCTGACAGCGGCTAATCTTTGCTGCGCCAAATCTAGGAGAAGAAACTTCTTTCCAAATGGACTCGTGCTATTTATTATGGATTCCTTCGACTAAGGCGGTGGGAAATCAGGAAACCACCGAAACGCGTCGTTTTCTGTCAAATTTTTTTAAAGGAGTTTTCTGTCGTTTTATGTCATATTTTATTTTTTTTTTATTTTAAGAAAATTAAGTAAATAACTGTGTTTTTTTTTACCACTTTTTTAATAAATGACCCAACTTTTTATTTTAAATATATTTATTTATTTTAGTGAAATAACCTTTTTTTTCCACAGACAATCAATGGTTTACTGATAATCAATAAATAATTGATCTATTATTATAATCTATCAATAATTTATTATTAATAAACATGTAATTTATTAATTAAGATTGATTAATTACTGATTAATTTTGGCTAATTATTAATTAGTATTGATTCATAATGAAAAATCATTGAGTTATTTAGTAATAAAATTAAGTCAATTAATGATTGAATGCTAGTCAAATAGTCATTATTTAGTTTTAAAGAAATTATCATTACTAATTTTACAAAACTTCAATTATTTTATTAAAAATGTCTTAAAAAAAAGTTATTTGCCTCTATATCTTTTTTTAAAAATAGTATTCTCACTAGTATTCTGAATTTTGAGATTATTTTTAGTTTAGTCCTCTAAATTTTAAAAACTCTTAACTTGCCTTCTGAATTTTTAATTACTCTCACATAATTCAATCTGTGAGAATTATATGGCTTATTTTCAAGGTTTCTTTAATTATTGAGTCCATTTAAGCGAAGTATTTCGTTGTTTGTTGTATATTTATTATTATTTTTTTTTTTGGTACAAACATGGAGTTAAAAGCATTATGGAATTATTACAAGCTGATAGTTTGATATTCTATGCGCGTGTATGTGTTTTTTTTTTTTTTTTTTTGAAAGGTTCTGTGTGTTCTTCACTTGCAAGAGCGGGTAATTTGAGAAACCTTTTTGTGGAGGTTTTTAATACTGCATGAAATAATGCAGTACTTGGCTTATCCAGAAGTGGTTGGCCTAAGACCTCTTGGTCCAGTGGCACTGACAATTCGGATGAGGCGGAGTTTAGAGGGAATTTGCGAGTTTATATTCTATTGTATTAAAAAAATAAAAAATAAAAAAAAAAACTTTTTTACTAAAAAAAAATGAAAAAAGGCCTGTCTTCGTCAACCAACGAAATGAGAGAGACAAGTAAACAATTTTTATTTCATTTTTTGGCTCAAAAACCGACCCCAAAACCGATTAAAGATATAACTTTTCACTCCTTTCAGAACCTGAAAAAAATTAATGGAGAAGCTTGTTTGTTGTTACGTGGTTCTAGTCTCTCCCTCTTTTTAATTTTCCTAAAGGGTAAAAAATCAACAATTTGTTATTAGAAAGAGAAAATGACTGAAAATGACTGATAAAAGCTTTCATAATATTTTATCGAACAATTAGGGAGATCTTTATCATTTCGAAAAGGCTACTTTCCATTGATATATACTTTTGCATTAAAAAAAAGTAAGATTTATATGTTAGTTTGTTGCCTTGATACAGTCTAATAAGTGTTGCTTAAATCAATATACCAGAATTGTTGTTTTCTGGCAATTGTATTTTTCCACCACTGTTCAGAACATCGTTGGCGAAAGAATGGTAGATTAGGAAGGGCCGACATTTTGTTCAATTTCATTGATGATTCCTAATTAACGAAAGTCCAGAATCTGAAATGACCTGAATATTCAATCTGATTAGTAATTCTACCTTGTAATCTAAGAAAAACCTTCCCTAATCAAAAGTTTTTGCAGCATCAATATTGATAGTAACATGAATGTCTTTCCCCTAATGTCTTACTTTTTTTGATTGAATGTCTTTGCCCATCAATTCTATCACTAAATCTCGTTCATTTCACTGATTTGAGCTTTCAATTTTAAATTTTTACAATAAAAAACTCTCAAAAAATGTCACATTTAACTTTTTTTACTATAGTAAAAAACTCTAAAAAAATATCACATCTCAGCTCGAATTAAAAACTCAAATCTGTAAAGCGAATGAGACCAATATCTTCTTAGTTTGACATAGTAGTTTCATAGTTTTGGCGACGACAGGATCGAACTCGTTAAAAGATTTTTTGTTAGGTAGTGAAATTGGCTTAGCACAAGGCTATAAACTATAAATTCAATTGTAAGACGCGTCTTCAAGCATTGAAACAGTTCACAAAAAATGTTTTTCGTATCTAATCTCATATTCATGTGATCAGTAAAACAGCTAGAAACAGTCATAAGGATTTTTTTTGTTTGGAGATTGGGAGAAAATGTAGCTAGAAACCACTCAAAAACTAATGTAACTAGTACTTGCATATAGACAAACAAACCAAGAGCCACACACAAGCTTATTTCATAGAAACGAAGCATGGACACAGAGAAAAGGACCATACTGACAGGCAGGCGATTATCTACATATGGACGACTTCATAAGGAGAAGAGATCATCTCAAATATGGAACCCTCCTTTCTCTTTTATTATTATTTTTTTCTTTTGATGTTATTTTCTGGACACAAAAACTAGGGCTTGGTGAGCAGGTGCGCCACCATAAGTAGACATAATTAAAAACTGCGGCACAGAGGTGGAGCGGACCTATACCAACCGAAGAAACGCCAGAGAGATCTGTTCTTGCCCTTGACAGGAGATTGATCAGTCTCGTTTCTCTGCAGCATCTCCCACATTACATGCACATCCTCGTACTGACAGGCTCTCACATCATGCTGCAGCTTCAGTATCCCTGTTCAATTTCCACAACATTGTTCAAAGCCATTTAGTTGACGATCTATAAATAACAAGGTTAACACAGAAAGAACAAAAAAAATTGATACTATCATACAACTTATGACATGTCACATGATCCATTACAGTTGATCTCTATTGTTAGAAGTGTTACAATCCTAGAACTTTGCTCCGAAACTGCACTAGTTAATCAGTCCGAATTACAGATAATTCAGCACCAATCGATTTCTCTACTTGAACATTTGAAAAAACAGATCCAAACACATTTCAGAAAATGGTCCAGTTCACCATAATTATATTATTCGTAAGATAGGTGGAGCAACTACTATTTCAAAGGTTTATGCAATTGCATACCAATGGTTTAAACTTCTCGTTCGAACTATATATGTTGCCGGTGTTTAATTTCGACAATGTCAACTCATAATTACAAATTTCTTCTCCTTAACATGTTCATGGCTCCAAAAACTTGGTAACACCATGACTTGGTGTTCACCGATTAATATGCAATGTAAAACCTTAATTTGGAATATTTTACTGAGAACTGAAGAAGCTGAAGACACTATACGAGTAGGTCCTTTTTATCTATTAGCGTGGAACAAGTCAACAATATTCCAGCAGGACTAACCTATAATTCCTCACCAGAATCAGTAATCTAATAAAGAAATCAGCGCAAATAGTAAAACGCGTAACCAGCTAGACAGTATACATATGTGCACACATGTCATGACATAAATTTTACCACTTTCTCCCTTTCAAAAAAAAAAAAACCACTTTCTGCTTAAACCAGGCCAAGCAGGCAAGGACGGCCACACCCACACCCACGGTACTGGCACTCAAAGCGGGCGGCAGGCTTCGAAATTGGCCTTAAATGTGTTGGTCACAACGTAACTATGGTTGGCTAGCAAATGAGACAATCATAACAAATCCAACCGACAGAATTAAAAAAATAGTTTTAGCTAAATGAATCTAATCAAACTAATGCCATTTTTTTATTTTGAAGTCAAACTAATACCATTTAATTAGTTCAACGAACAGCATTTAAGACTATTTAGCGCTACGAGACAACGACAAACTCCCAATTACCCCACAGTTTCACCTAGGCAAGTCGATCAAACCTACCATCGTTACACCAATAATTGCATAATGAATCTGACGCGACATGACATGACCATCCTCCAAAAACCTCTTGAATATCGTCAAAAACCAAAATAATAATAATAATAATAATAATAATAATAATTTTTAAGGAAGAAAAAAGAAACAGAAAAAGAAAGAAAAAGAAAGAAAGCAAACGCAATCAGCGACAGAAATCAGCACGGAAAATTAGCTCAGATCATCAGAGTAAAAAATCTGTGAAATGGACGGAGAAAGGCAAAATTTTTGCTCACCGGATTTGCGAATCCCGAGGCGGGAAGCGACGCCAGTCCAGACTCTTCGGACCGGAAAGACCACCTTACGCAGCCACACCATTCCACGAGAAACCTTCCACTGCTTCGGCTCCATATAGAGGAGCGAGATCAGGAGAGGCGTATTAGAAGAGATTCCTGGACACAGTTTATATATTATATTCTCTTCCTTCTCAGACCATATATATAAAATATATATTTATATATATAATATACATGAAACGACCAACTGATATTCGAGATCAGAAAGAATCGGAATATAATTCATACGATAACAGGGAATAGGATAAAATAAAACGAAAATCAATATAATAAAAGTTGAAAAAATGTATTTGGGAGAGCCGAAAGGGGGGGGCACAGCAAAACTAAACTAACCTTTCTTTCTTAATTCTCACAATTCTCTCTCTCTCTCTCCTCTCTCCTCTCTCCTCTTAGGAGAGAAGCAAAGCTTCCGAGGTTTCTCACTTCTCGTGCTGGAGAGGGGATTTGTTAATAGTCACTCTCTTTCAATCAGTTTTAGCTTAATTACTTTAACGGTCGCCACTCGGCAAGTTATAGCCGTGTCCGGATCCAATGTGCTTAACAAGGGCAGAAAGGGAAGAAAAAAAAAACAGTTGAGCGTTCTCTCACCACGTGTGCGAAGACTGTTTGTCGTTAGCCTTCGCATTCGTACTGCCATGTGAAGATATTTATGCCCTCCAAGGCCCACGTGTAAGCCGAATAATACATCGTCCTGTTGAAGCCGAATAAAGTGTCCCGTGTCTTCCACGCGCGACAATATACGAGAGGAAAACCACTTCGAGGAGGGGCTAGAGCGAGCTACGTGGCGAGTGAAGATCGGTCTGTTGGAAAGAAGTCATATCAGAACTTGTGGTCCTCAGGGCCTGTCATGGGCCCCGGTGAACGTCCAATTTACTTGGGCCCCCACTGGAAGATTACGCTAATAAAGAGCAGTCATATGGAAAGTTGCCAATGCCACGACGCCACGTACTTGCTAATTTGATATGGTTTAATTAATTAATTATATCATTATTTTAAAATGATTTTGTAAGCGTGCAATCACCGTCGTTGAGCACGGTTGGATAAATAGCTAATTAGGTATTTATATTAGGACGCAGCAGCTAATATTATCTTTTTTCAGAAAAAAAAAGAAAAAAAAAAACAGAAAGAAATCCCACTAAAGAAAGCTTAAAGAGCAACATTTGCATTAGTGACTCAGTGACGGATCGAATATAATAGTGGCAAAAACAATCTGACTTTGAGAATCCCAGTAAAGCTCGAAGCTAAACAAAAATTGTCTTCTAAAGCTGCACATTAGAAGCAAAAGTCCAAGTTTGCCTTGTAAAATAATAGCCCGAAGCTAAGGGCGTGTTTATTTCCATTTTTGTTTTTATTTTTTATGATTTTTGAGAATGAAAAATAAAAATGATTTCACAAAACACGTTTGGTGTAAAATTTTCTAAAAATTAAAAATAAAAACGTTTTTGTCCTTTTTTAAAAATTTGAAAACAGTTTAAGACCGTTTTCATTTTTTTCATTTTCCTGTTCTCTCTCTTTTGCTCTGGCTCTCTTCTTTGATCTCTCTCTTTCTCCTCTCCCCACGTTTCTCTCTTCCCTGAACTCAGGCTGCCGTTTTCACAGAATCATGCCCACGGAAGTGGCAGCGCGATTCCCTGGGCTCGCCAGAGCTGGGATGTGGAGGTGCAACAACGGATTTGATTTGCAGAGATGGAGGGAGCACGTTTTTGGCGGTTTTTTTTTTTGTTATGAGATCTGATTTACAGGTTTAAGTCTCTTTCTTGCTCTTGTATGTTGACAGATTATAGTCTGTCGTCTGTAGATGTTCAAAAGCTTCAACAAATCTTCTCTTTCTGAGTTCAATAATTGCAAAACAGATACAATCTTCTCTCTAACACATACCAATACTCTTCTAACGTAAATCCAAAGAAGACAACAACATTACTATGGTTTTTCAATCAGGAACTCTCTCAAAGCTAAGTATGAAGCGCTTTTTTCTCACATTTCGGCTTCAATCTCCGTCGCGTCCTTGTTCAATCTCCTATAGTTCCAAAGAGTTGTCCATAGCTGCAGAATTTTACAGCTCTTGCAATGCACACCACCTGTTCGAGAAAAGTCCTAAAAGAGACTTTTCAGAATCCACTAATTTGCTTTTCGAGTACTCTCGTAATGGTTGATCTAATAATATATTAATAATATTATTTATTTAATATATTTTAATTTTAAATATTATTACATATTTTTAAAACTTAAACTACCAAATACAATTTTAATTTTTTTTAACTGAAATCAATCTCAGAATAAAATTACCAAACGCATTTTTAGAAATGATTCCAAAATAAAAATGAAAACGTTTTCATTTTTATTTTCATACAAAAAACAAAAACGTTTTGGAATGAATTCAAAACGCACCCTAAGTTTTGACTTTCCTCCGATTTTAGTTCTACGCAAGGCTTAATTTTTGTTTAACGCAGATATGAATGGTTTTGTTTTGGACCAGATTTTTATGTTGAATACATAATATATTGTTGAGAATTGGTCAAGGAAATGGTTCAATAGTGACAGGGACTTCTTTCAAAACCACGTCACATTAGAAGATGCGCAGTGCACTCTCAATTCCCGGTGATTTTTAAAAGCAGTTGTAGCAACAAACCATAACATATATATAAATATATATATATATATTTATATGGGATGGAAATCTCCAAAGAGTCAAGATCTAATCCACTTTATGATAAGGGTAACCGACTTTGATTGTAAGAGCTCAATCTATGAGCTTAAAGAATTAATTAAATATGCCCCAAGAATTTAATTTAAGCATCAGATACAACAAAACATGATGCCTAGGAACAAAAGTAAACTTACCAGGAGACATTAAGATTCAAATGTGATAAGGGGGGTGTCCAACAAGATTAATACTCTTCAGAATGAATCCTTGGGGAAAAAAGAGAATGGAGGACAATTCTGTATGAATTTCACTGCAATTCAAATTCCCAGCACTAATCTGCACTCACTTTTTTCAAACTTGCCATGTATGTCAGATAAATGGTCCACAAATACGCGCACGAACTGTTCATCAATGGCTGCCACTTGCCAGCAAGATAAACAAACATATTAGCTAAATGTAAAGTTAGAGGAAACATGAAAACATGAATGTATTCGGTATCGGTTCAGTTGGGACTATGAAGATTCAACAAAGGAAGTTGAGGATGAACAGACCTGTAGATGAACAGGTACAAATTTAAATGTGACAAAATCGCAGACAGGCCAAAACATAGCGCCATTAATCAAAGTTGGGAGCAAGTCTCGCTTCAATCTGGCAACTATCTCACTACCACTTTCACCTGAGTGTTGGAACACAACCAAAATATTAATTCAACAAAATAAATCGTGAAAACTGGATCTTTTACGCAACAAATATCAGAAACCTACACACTGATTGAACTTTATTAACACCTATGAGACAACAAACAAGAATTGACACGCAAGGGCTTATGGTCTAAACAGACACCATGAAAAGAAATTCAGTTGAAATTAATTTCTATCCATTAAAAGACCCAATAAACCTATCACAGAAAACCATGAATTATACTGATGTGTGAACCAGGGTCTACCCTAAAGACCCTCAGAACAACAGAATCCATCCGGACAATGTGGACTCAGAAAGTTATAATGAAAGAAGGCGTTGGCAATCTAACCAGTACAAGTTTCCCTCACCTTGTAAACCTGCATTATACGAGAAGAAACAAGTAGTGATGCAAGGTCCATATATAGCTTGCCCCATAAAAATCTTCTTCAAGGTTGTAAGCAGATCCCGCTTAGGCAAGATTTCAGACACAAAATTAAACCATAAATGTTGTGATGGTCCTAAAATTAGCAACCCATATGCTGCCATTCGCAATGTCCTTATTGAGTCAAATGAACCAGAAGCTGGGGATGTAATCAGCTACAAAAAAAATGTTATAATCCTAGTCAGCAGGGGAACTTCAAAGAAAAGCATAACAAGACGCAGAAACCATAGGGTATAAATCAAATATCAGGATGAAGTATTAGTCATTAAAGACATAATTGGAGTGAATTTTTTTCGTCGGTTACTAAAAAGGCAAAGCACCACATTTATTAAAAAAAAAAATGAGATTGATTAAATAAAATTTATTTGTTTCCTTCTGCCATTATCATTCATCAGATTATACCTAAAGCAACTACTTATTTGATCACGACTACGACAATGAACAAAAGAAAAGGTAAACGCTGAGATAACCAAAGAACGGTGGAATAGCCAACTCAGATTTGCTTTCATTTGTTTTTTTCCCCTTTTCCAAGGGCAAGGATTGAGGAAAGCAGAAAAGGAACCGGAACAACAGAATGCTAGCAGAGAACTATATATTCTTTGTCACCTCTTTGGACAAGGTATAGAGTTGGAAAGTCAAAAAATAGAAAATAAAAAAATAAAACAGAACACATGTATAACGGATAAGAACAAGAAGATTACAAGGACCTAAACAAAAATACGACTGCAACTAATGACATTGTCAAATTAACTTCTAGAACTGATGAATGCTTGATAACGTTTCCTCGAACTACATACACAAAACAAGGATTCTCTCTCATTCACACCCTCCGTTCCTCTTGTTATTCAATATAGATACAAAACTACTATCCCCACCAGCTTCTTGCCAGTTCATTTGCCTGGAAATTTTACGGTTTTAGCAAAGGTTTAGATTTTAGAGAGACACCATAAGGAATTCTCACCCACAGGAAATCACAAGTCGCAACTTGGAAACTAAAAGCTTTGAAACCAATAACAAACTATTGAAGCTCTGACAATTAACAGGGGATATTAATCAGCTCCACAGAATATTTCTAAAACTCCATTTTCTTCATTCCAACTTTCCAAAGCACCACATACAAGTGGAAAATAAGAATGATCATAACAATCCAGTTCGGTCTAAATTGTGTATTCCTATATAAATTATAATAGTTATCAACAGCATTTTGAAGGTCTGACCTAGGAAACTTTAAACCAAAGCCTATACAAAAAAAAAAAAAAAAAATTGATAACTGAAAATTCGAGAATGCATAACCTGCAAGTACCAAAACATCGGAACTCCCATGAAAACAAGCCCAAGAATGAACCTTTATCAAATTAGAAGTGGAGAGAAAAAAAATTAAAAATTAAAAAAAAAAAAAGAAGAAGAGAAAAATCGAGGAAAGAAATGTTTACTTGGGAGGTAAAGTCGGCGGCTGCATAAATAAGAGAGGAGGAGATGCTTTTCGTCAAAAGCGGGCGTGATTCGAGGACGCCCAAGTACCACCCGACGAATCCAGTAGTTTTTGATGTCGACGACGAGAATGAATGCGAAGAAAATGTTGAAGAGAGAAGATTTGGGAATTTGGAAGCTCTGGGTTTGGACAATCGGTGAAAAGAGTGAGCAGCGTAGGATCGCCATTGTTGATGCTGGTTGGAGAGGAACGGCGCTTCGGTGGAGCCATAGCCGCCGAGGTGTTCTAGGCAGCGCTTGGTGATGTCTCTTATGAGATTGCTCTTGCTCCCCATTTCTCTCGCTCTTTACTTTCCCCGTCAGAAGGCTTTTCCGCCTGTCGATGTTGTGTTTGATGTTTTCCGATAACTTTTTGTTCTAAGCGACATGAAAATACAATTACGAACCACATGTATATAAGAACCAACCAACATGAGCGCAGGTTCCTCTGTATTCAGGAGAAACGACGAGTCGCTTGGCCTCATCGATAGAAACTTGCGCCGCTGCGCCTGGTCGTTGGTTATGAATTTTAAATTTTAAATTTTGTGTGAGGAAAAAAATACTGTAGTGAGGCTGACAATTTGCGTTAACGTATCGTATTTAGATTGTAATGATTATATTAAATATAAATACAATATGATTAATAAATGGGTTAGAAACTCAAATAAGAACGCATAATGTTAATAACACTATTAACATGATACGATATGTAAATATGATTACTAAACAGGTCTTAATGAGTCAACATAAAAAAATACGTTTATGACACAATTAGTAAAAATAGTAAAATTTTATATTATATTCAAAATTAATATTAATTGACTACTTGATATCATTTGTAGTTAAAATCTGACGACTATAATCCCTTATAGCCAACACATAAAAATATCTGAATATCACGTGTGTGTGTGTGTGTGTGTGTGTGTGTATGATACTACTAGATTACCATACATATATGTTTCAAAACATTAATATTTGAATGTTTAAGTGCATAAAACATAAAATAAATATAAGAAAATGTATTCATTGAGATTGAATGCCTAACTACGTTCTAAAAATTTTCAGTTGTTTTAACTTATTCATGGAAAAAGAAAATATTTTATTAATGAAAGAAAATTTGTAGCATGGACATGCCACAATTTATTTGTAAGCTATAAATGTAAAAATCTTCATTGTTATACTGTTATGCTGAGTAAAAAATCAGTGAAAAAAAAAGAAACTTCAAAAAAGTTATCTCAAGAAACAAACTCAAAGGGAGCAAAAACTGAAAATCTTTTTCGCTTAAAAAAAAAATATAAACGGGCTTAATAAACAAGCGGGCCGTGTCGTATCGTGTCAGCCTGATAACGTCTCGTATAACTAAACGGGTTAAGCGTGTTAAATGGGTTTATATGAATCTAACTTATTTATTTTCGTGTTATTCGTATCAATCTATTAACAATTTAATTAATAATCATACTATCTAAATTTATTTATCTCATATTATTTTCGTACCATTTTATTACGTTGTGTCTGAAATGACTGACCATAACTGTAGCAAAACTTAAACCATAACAACATCCATATCTCATACGTCACTGTTCTTTTTATTTTTCACCACGAATCACGAATTTTCAATCTCTTGACAAACAATGGCATGTCGTTTGGAAAATGAACAACGACAAACGATATGCTGTTTTTCTTGCAAAATGTTACAAACGACATTTCGCATTACTTCATAAACGATCATTAGACTTTGCACAACGCTTGGAACGACCGCAAACTTTGACAGTGGCAACTAATTGTCGTTTGTGGAGGGAAACTTGATTTTCAGGAAAAAGAAAGAAAAGAAAAGAAAAGAAAGGAAAAAGGTAGTTTTTTTTTTTTTTTGCTAAAGAAAGAAAAAAAGTTTGTCTGAATAAAATGAAAAAGAGTAAAATACTAATTATGTGAAAAAAAAATTTAAGGTTGATTTATTTATTTTTTAAAATTTTTAATTTTTGGCATTTGGAAGGATTTTCTTTTTTGGATAAACATTGGGGAGATTTCGTACAATTTCGAAGGAAAACAAAACCATACAAATAAATAAAATTAATTAAAAAAAGAGAGAATAAAAATCAAAAGAAAACCAAATTGAGCATCTCTGGACTATAAGCTGGGCAACCTGGCTGGGGTCTTCATGATCACTGTCACCTCTTTGGTCAGAAATAGCACAAAGTAATACCAAATTTCTTCCCAGAAATCCAGTCGCCATGTCTCGGGCTAGAGTTTACACCGACGTCAATGTTCATCGCCCCAGAGATTACTGGGATTACGAGTCGCTCGCCGTTCAATGGGGGTTAGAAAATATATCCAAAAGCCCTATCTTTATTCATATATCAATTGTTTTCGATTCAATCTTTGTCATTGTTTTTTTTTTTTTTTTGATAAATTCAATCTCTCATATTGGTCTTTAATCATTACTCATAGCATGACTGTTTCATCCTATTAACTTGCGATTTAGGGTTTCTTGTTTGGTTTGTTTGTTTGAATAAATCAAGTTCGAAGCTTCATCTATTTACGTGAATTTATTTGTGCACTTTATTGTTTTCTGCAAGCTTTAGAAAAGATATTTGAAGACTTTCACAAATTTAATTGAAGAGAAAATTAATAATATCTCTCCAGCTAATGAATCTAGGCCAGGTTTGTTTCTTATGCAACTGAACTGCTGATATTTCATATTATATGATTATTTTGAGGATTTTAATTCTCTCTTTACCTACCAGTTGTTGGTTCGTTATAAAAGCTGTTATTGATGCTTAAAATTTCCAATCAATTCCCCTAAAAAAGTTCCAATCAATCAGTGATTTTTAATCTTCTTAATATAATTATTTTGTAATTTTGTATAGAATTGCTTGAATAGATGCTCTTCTTGAAACTCTTTTATCTATTTGGTTAAAACATTGTTTTGGTGCTCAGGGATCAAGATGAGTACGAGGTCGTTCGAAAAGTTGGAAGGGGAAAATACAGTGAGGTCTTCGAAGGCATAAATGTCATCAACAGTGAGAAATGCATTATCAAGATCCTCAAACCTGTAAAGAAGAAGAAGGTCTGATATTCTTAAGCTTTGCTTTTGTATTTGTTTCATGTTCTTAATACAATGTTTAGGGGGGTTGTTTTGCACTTTAAAGATGTAACGAGTTGGTGTTCGTGCAGATAAAGCGGGAGATAAAGATACTGCAGAATCTTTGTGGAGGGACAAATATTGTGAAGTTGCTTGATATTGTTAGAGATCAGCATTCTAAAACTCCCAGCTTGATCTTTGAACACGTGAACAGTACAGACTTCAAAATTCTGTACCCCGTACTGACGGATTATGACATTCGCTATTATATATATGAGCTTCTCAAGGTTATTTCATCTGGTCTTGTTGCAAATACATAGCATTTAAAGTCTTTATGAAAAATGGTGCATAGGTTATATTGCGAACGACGGCAACTGTGCCAATCAGTTCTTGCATCTTTACGTTGTGTGAACATGTAATAACAGGCACTAGATTACTGCCATTCACAAGGCATAATGCACAGAGATGTCAAGCCTCACAATGTTATGATTGATCATGAGCTACGAAAGCTTCGCTTGATTGATTGGGGTCTTGCTGAATTCTACCATCCTGGAAAAGAGTACAATGTCCGTGTAGCTTCAAGGTAATTTCATGGGCTTCATTGATTTTTCTTTTTTAAAGTCAAATCAGGCAAATAGTTCGGTTCCCTTTTATGTTTTATACGAGCTGTCAGTTTTTCCCTGGGAAAGAAACCGTGAGAGTCTGATAATCTTGATGCTGCAGAGGATACTGAAAGATGAGATATTAAAAAACACATTTAATTTATATTAATTATATGTATGAAGAATGTTACAGGGTCCCATTGGTATTTCGGTGCCATACTAAATTTGACTTATTATCTGCCTAACTAATCAGAATCATTTTCCTTGAATAATGATACTGGTTTCACATTATTTTATCAAATAACTTCAAAACTTACTGATGTCAGAAGAATTGAGGGAAGAGGGGAAGAATTAGATACTTCCAAACTTAATGATACTGCTTTTCACATTATTTTATCAAGATGATTAAAGAAATAGAGAGAGAAAGGGATGAAGTAGAAGGGAAGAGTCGAGGGAAGAAATAGAAGAAGAGGGAGAGAAGAGAGAATAAGAGGGAGAAAATTTCTTTATCAATGCATCATCAAATTATTAACTGAAAAATACAAATATCATTTCTATTTATATATACTCCTAAAACCTAATAGTAGGATGAACATAACCAAGTAATCAAGTAGCTTAGATAAATCCTAAATAATCATAATAGTCAATGGATAAACACAACCATGAATTCAAATAGTCTAAATTATCATAATAGATAAATATATAATTTGAACTTCTAATTATTCCTATTTTGTTTGTTCCACATCACTTGCATTTTGATTTTATGTTGAAAACTGCTTCTAGAGTGGTCAAAGGTGCAAATAGAGTACATAAGCAATCAGTGTATTTCTTCTGTGAAATTTAATCTTTGTTTTTCAATCATGTTTGTTGATGGGATATATTGAATTTGTGGTAGTCAATTTTTCGTCTTCAACACAGATGTTTTCCATTTCTCATTGTAAAATTAAAGTGATTTACAGTATCATCTCCTAAATCATTGAACGTTGTTCAATGTTAATTTTCTGGTTGTAACTTTACCTGGTAGAATTTTTTCATAAAGGGTTGGGGTTTGTGTCCACAGTGTGCTATATTTTCATGTCGTTACAGAAAAGTTAACCATTTTACATGTTCTAAAGGTATTTTAAGGGCCCTGAACTCCTTGTTGATTTGCAAGACTATGACTATTCATTGGACATGTGGAGCGTTGGCTGTATGTTTGCTGGAATGGTGAGAGATATATGATGTCTTATTGTCTTATTTACTGTGTATCTTAGTTACGTGAAATTCATTGTATGTTCTGCTTCACCATGATGAACTTCTCATGGTTTCTTCTTCCCTTGCAGATTTTTCGCAAGGAGCCATTCTTTTATGGTCATGATAATCACGACCAGCTAGTGAAAATTGCTAGGGTAATTGTCATTTTATACTCGAGTTGACAGTTTTGCTATTCTGAGCCACATTTTCTCACAAAAAGTGCTCAAATTCATTTATATGATCAAAATATAGCTGTCTGATATTTATCTTAGCACCATGACTAGACAGAATCTTGGTATTTGGAATCTTGTTCTTGCTTTTGCATAGACTTGGTTAATGTCATTACACCACCTTACACTCTCTTTTTGGGCAATTATTGAGGGTGCCTTTGTTCCTTTTCCTATCATTGCAGCAATCTTTCTCACAGTTCTTGGCGTGATAGCTCTGAAATCATACAATAGTCATGAAGCTTTGAATGTTGAATGTTAGACCTTCCCTGGGTTTCATGAAATTGTCAGAAAATAATAGTGATCTATCGTTTTCACATGCTGTAAATATTTTGTTTGATAGCTAATTATAACTAGACGATCTCTTCAGGTTCTGGGAACGGACGAATTAAATGCATATTTGAACAAGTATCATCTCGTGCTTGATCCTCAGCTCGACGCTCTCGTTGGAAGGTATGTCTCCCTTATATTATCTTCCAATCATGCTAATTGAATGGTTCTTTATTTTTCTAGAAATTCTGCGACACGTCCAAGAAATTTTCTTCTTGTTTTCAACTCAAAACAGGCACAGCAGGAAGCCTTGGTCTAAGTTTATTAATGCAGACAACCAGCATCTTGTTTCTCCGGAGGTTATTTTTTGTTGATAACTTTAGCATATTAGCATTAGCTGGGTCATTTATCATTTTCTTCCTACTTTATTGATTGGCTCTTCCCCCTCTTAACGTGCAGGCCATTGATTTTCTGGATAAGCTTCTTCGTTATGATCATCAAGACAGGCTTACGGCCAGAGAAGCAATGGTAATATTTGATCGCTTCACGGGCTTCGTCAACTTTCATTTCTCTTTGAACTTATGTGAGGTGCCTTCTGCAATTATGGTGTAACGCTATCTTGTTATTTTCTTTTAATAATTTTTTTTTTTTTTTTTCTGTAAATTGCAGGCTCATCCATACTTCTTCCAGGTGAGAAGTGCAGAAAATAGCAGGATCCGGACGCAGTAATTTTGACTTCTTATTCAGTTGTGTTTTAGTGAATTTAGACTCCGTCCAGGCCATTCATTTTGGGCTTCATGGTCACTACATTACATCTTTTCCTTGAAAATGTCATCCGTCAGTCTTCTTAATTTTATCATTCTGGTGTTCATAAATTTTTTTTCCCGAGCTTGTGCTGTATTTTTGACGCAACGTTGACATGAAAGTCTTCTTGGATTTCCGTTATTGCCACAAGTGCATTACTTTTAGAAGTGCATTATTTTTAGAACATGTTTGTTTTACCGTATCATATTGTATAATAATATAATAATATAGTGCTGTATGATAATATAATAATATAATATTAGGTGTGACATCGTATTATATAAATTAATATAGATCATAAATTAATATGGTACATGTCGCATTATTAAATGCGGTTTATTTTTAGAGAAGTTATTTTATTATTTTAAAGTGAATTTATGATTCATATCAAGGTTGGGTACGATTGGAAGTCGGGGTTTGGCTAACGTAGAGTTATGCTGGAGTTTATAATTATTTAAAAATTGAGGGTTACAAAGCAAATTTATATTTTAAAAAATTACATTTTTGACCTTGTAATTTTTTTAAAATAATTACATTTGCGTCTAAACCTTTTATAAAATTACATTTTGACTCTAAAACTTTTTAAAATTTATATTTTGACCTTTAAACTTTTGAAAAATTAAATTTTAACCCATTTTTTTTTTTTAAACAAATACATTTAAACCTCATGTTCCCCTTGAAATGTAATCCCTCTTATTTTTATCTCTTAACATTAGCTCATATACTTTTATATTGGAACTACTCAAGAGATAAAATTTTTTAAAATAATATTTTTAGTAAGTCATGTATTTAAAGAGATAAAATTTATAATTTTTTCTATATATAACAATAGAAGCTATCAAACATGGCCCTAGACACACACACCAAAATCTTAATGTTAAAAGGTCCATCTATTTTTAACTTATAATAGAAATCTGAACAAGTTTATTGTAGATAATGTCATGTCCCGAGGCCGGGGTGGTGACGTGGAGGCTCGGTTAGGAGTTAAAGTGAAATATTAAAGTAAATTTCCAAACAAGCCTCATGTTTAATTGAAAATAAATCACAAGGAATATACTAAATCTCAAGACTTTAACACTATTCAGGGCTAGACCCACAGGAACTATCCACAGGATCTTACAGTATCGTACACACATGAATGTGTAAATAATACATTATAGATATAAACTACAATCTAGAAATCCAAATATCAGAGTTTACAGAATTTACAAATTCTTACATTCGTATACAAGGAGGAGGATCACAATCCTCTGCAAAAATCAGGTGGTAGCAACTCAGCTACTCCGCACTGCTCCTAGAGTCGCCTAGGAGGGGTTAACGTTTATAAAACAATAAAACGTGAGCGAAGGCCCAGTAGGATATATTTTGATAGAACTTTGTAAATAGGTAAACAAGTAAGTAAATGAATAGGTAAATGAATAAATATAGACATTCAATTCTAACACAATAGCCGGAACCTCATATCATTTTTCTTAAAGGAAATATAAGTGAAAATCACCGTATTACAAGCATCAGCAAGTAATTTATATTATGATAAATTACTTACACAACCAAATGCACAAGCCATCACCCCCGGGCCGGGTAGGTCCTGCCCCCAAGGATGCACTCTCCACATCCTATCTAGGCCATCAGTTGGTTTACCGATTTGCAAGATCTCTTGCCTTAAGAAATGATTCATTAAACTTTATGAAATAGTTCTTTATACTCCCCATAATCTACAACAAGCCATGGGGGTTAAAACTATTTTTCTTTCGCAAACAAGCCCTTTCTTTAAAACATTTGCAATGCCAAAATCCTTTTTGAAAACAGGCTCACAAAGGAAAGGGGTAAGAAATCCTACCTCGTAAATATCAAGCATGTGGCTGGCAGCGCACTATTCCGGCTTCCGCTTCCTCAAGCCCCTTAATCTAAGTCCTCAGCTAACACTGACACAAGACAACACTTTAGGATCCAATTCACATTCCTTGTGCAATTTCAATCTCAGTTATACTATTTGATTTTCTATTAGTGTGCCATAATCAATTTCATGTTTCGAGTCATCATTCCAAGGGTTTTAATTGCAAAACACGGATTAAAGATGCTAATCCATTGACTCTAGGTCCCCAAATGAAGCTAATTTGGGTTCTTCTAAAAAATCAAGGTCAAAACAAGGTTTTAAGGCAAAACAAGGTCAAACCTAGTGTACACCGGTCGACCGGAGACAGAGCAGTGCAACACCACCGGTCGACCGGTGGTGTGCAATTCGGTCGACCGTATAGGTCAACCGGTAGACTAATGCAATCTGGTCGACCTGTGAAGAACAACAGGGTAAAGAAAGCTCGCTAAATCAGCCCAAAAACCTGCAATTTTAGTTCCAAATTGAAATATTTCAAAGGAAAACTACAAGATCCGGGTTCTAGGTCTTAAAACAAGTCCAAAGAATCCAAGATCTCCAATTTCTACCATGGTTTTACACAAAATCCATTTCGAACCAAAAATAAGTTTTTAAATCTGAAAATCTTAAGATTCAATAGAGGTTTTTAGAAATCTTACCTTGAATCCTTCTCTTGACGTTGAAAACTTCTTGGAATTCCTCTTTGGTTCGAAATCCGGTTGATTTTGAAGAGAGAGAGTGAAGGAACGAGAGAGAGTGAGAATGAGAGTGAAGAGAGAGAGGGAGAGTGTGCACGAGAAAGGAAAGAGAAAAGGAAAGAAAGAAAGAAAAAGAAAAGGAAAGAAGGACATGTGTCACAAACTTAAAAGACAGTCTAAAAATGTGTCCATACACACTTCTAAGTTAAAATAAATACTGAGAATATTTAAATTGACATCTCAGAAATATTTATTAAACAATAATCAATTAATTAATTAAATCAAATTATGCATACTAATAAATCTTAATTACCTTAATTAATCTCATTTAATTTTTCAGAATGTTACAAATAAAGACACAATTTTGTCCACAATTTAACAGTTCAAACTTTTCGTTGTACTATTTTGTCCCTTTGAATTGTTGTTGTTGTTGTTTTTTTTTTTTTTTTCCTTTTTCTGAAATGATCTCCTCAACTTGTAATAGAAAAAATATAACTTGCTTGCCAAGATCAGTTCATGTTAAAATAAAAAATTTTTAAAGAAGAGATTTCTAACACTATTATTGTGTATTTACATGCATTCGACTACTGCTTGCGTTGCCGTCCCTTGTAATGCCTTCATGGTTTAGCATGACTTTCATCTCCTTATCGTAATTTAACATTTAAAATAACATTATGTCATATTTAGAGCATATTATAATGTTAATTTAAAATAACATTATGCATTAAAACACATTATAATTTATTATGAATTTCATCTCCTTGTAACCCATGATTACACATATCTTTCAGAGTGATAGGTATAAACACACTAAAGTTGAAACAAAAGCACATTCTTTATTCAACAAGCATATTCTTAATGCAAAGTTGAAAGATTCTAAAATAACATCCACAAGTACAGTTCGTAGGCAAGAGTTTGCAAAGACATCAGATATTTTAGAAACTTCCAAATATAAGCAAGCGAGTGAACTTATGAGAGATGAAGCTTTCAGACACAAACGAGCTCTTTTTCTATGTACATCGTCGATGATGTCATTTCTTAAGATGAGGAAAGCATGTGAAAACATCGGACTTGGGATGTTTTGCTTCTGCATGTTCTCTGCACTTGACCTCGGTAGTTGTGCACATGAATGTTTGCATGCATACCTTGCACTGCAACCATCGCCCACCATTCATTAGAAACATAATAAAAGAGACCAACACCAAAATATATAATTAATTTGTGCTCCAAATTAGCTTCAATATGTCTCAAAATCCACAATGTAGCATCCAAACTTCACTATTTCAACTTTGAAAACAATTGGGTAAAGATTATTTTATTTTCCAGTTGTGCGGCATTGATGTGAGGCTTAACAAAAGGAAAACTTACCTGGATAGTCATTGCCTTCTTGTTTGATTCAAGCTGACTTCCTGCGAGCCCAACAGAAAAGAAAAAAAAAAGACAAATTACCCAAGTAAAAACAAGGAAAAGACTCGTAATTGTCAGTATATTCAGATTATACTACGAATAGGAAACACAAACTAAAAGAATTAAGGGGCAGAAAAAGGCAATTACTTCCTTTTCGTTTGTGTGGGAAGAAAAATGAAAGAAAGAGACATAAAAATGAAAATTGAATCTTCTTTTTTAAATAGGAACAATCAGTTCTCCTTTTTCAATTTTGGGTATTGCGGAAGAAAATGGAAAACTCCTTTAGAACTGACCTCAGTACAACACTTGCCCAACTTTTATTGACCTTTTAAGAAAAAAAAAAAAAAAATAATAATAATAATAACTGAAAACGCATAAGATTCAGAACTGAAACGAATCGCAAAGAGTTAAGCTTGATTGCTTCTTTTCCTGTAGCTGAAACAAAATGAATTTAGCACAAGCTTTTCTCACAAAAGAGAATATACCTTTAGCCGCTGCTTTCATCTTCTCCGTATTCCTCTCTCGTGCCATCCTCGACTTTTGACCATTGCCTCCACCCATTTCTTCTTCTTCTTCTTCCTCTTCTTTGTTGCTCCTTTGGAAAATTGAACAGATTTTTGGTACTCAAGACTGGCCAAGAAATAGTGTGTGTATATATTGTGTGTGTGTGTGTGTGTGTATATATATATATATATAATATAATATATATATATATTCACATAAAGTTTAATTAGGTAGAGTGGGAGTCAAGAGAGAACGCAAAAAAGAGACAGGGCAAATCCTATAATAATTAATAATTCCAAAGAGATAACGAGATAACAAGAAATTTCCAAATGATTAATAGGTTTTTCCGTGATACCACAGAAACTTCTGTCTAATTAGACTTGTGGATGTTCACACTTCACCGATTGAGACATTTGGCCTACACATTTACGACAACTTTAAGTAGAGTTTAATTATCAAAAATAAATAAATAAATAAGTAGAGTTTGACAAAAGGAACACCAAAACTTAGTGTAAACATCCGTTTAATTAATACGTTTAAATCTATAATTTTAATTTTATTATAATATATATATTTTTTAATTTAAATTTTTAATGTCAAAATTAATAATTATTAATTTAAACGCATGACTAAATCAGCGTTAATATGTGTACCACTAAAAGTGCTTTGGTTTGGTTCTAACGTGATAACCTTACAGCTGGAGCCCACTAGTCACGACAATGTGTGGTGGCTGATTAAGCTGTTGATAAATTTCATCGCACAAAAAGTCGTGGGACCCACCGCACCGATTACTTCCCTTGCTCTGAGTCTAAGAAGCAATAAATGAGGCCAAAGGAAATATGCATGTTCAGCATTCCTTCTAAGAAGCAATAAATGCAGAGTAGTTGTTGGAGGGTAGTTTGGGAACTGAGGCCCCGTTTACTTGCACAAACTTACTCGAGAAAGGTCCACCCGCATAATGAACTTGGCCCAAGTTTGCGTTGGCGTTTGTTTACTCGATATCAAAATCGAAAATTAATTCGAGTTATCTATTTGTTAACGGTTGAATTTCATTAATAAGACCGTACTGAATTATTGTGTGATAGTCTGTGAGTTTACTGGTTTAATATTTATATTTTAATCGAACATGCAAGTTTGTGTAGTGGTGTTTAGCAGAGTGAATGTTATGATATTTTTAATAACAAGGACATATAGAGATTTTATAGTAGTTCACTTTTATAAATCAAGAACTACGTTTATTGGATTGTATTTCTCTTGATTGGTTTGTTTACAAGTATGTTTCGATACAGAGAAAAAATCACCCCTCTCTCTCGGGGGTCTTCCCCCCTTTTATAGCCTATTTTCCCTGAGTCTTGCCCAACGGTGGGCGGTTTGGACCATTGGCCTTTTCCTCCAGTGGGTTCATTCACTCGAGTGGCCTATTGTCTTATTTGCCTAGACTGTAGCCTGCCAACACCTTTTAGACTGTTCACTCATCTAATTTGTCCCCCTATTACGGCTATGTAGATTCTCTGTAATATATTTTGACCTATTCCAGGTGGTTTTAAGGGCTTGTAATCATTTCCTGTGTAACTAACCTCCTCCAAACCCAGACGCAACGCTGGGATACTCAACCGATCACCTCAAGGGCCTTGGGATGTGGATCCAGTTGCTCAGAGTCTGCCCTCTACGCCTATGCCAAAATTTGCCACGGGCGGCCTCTCTAACAATCGGCCTTATCATGCTATCTTGCACGAACTGGTCTCGCATGCCTCAACTGTGCATAGGGTCACCGGTCTCACTCTTCTTATGTGCTCGGCTCTCCTATCATATGGGAGAGACCAATAAGGCTTGGATGTCGAAGGCTCACTGTTGTGACAGGCAGGGAGTCACGTGTGACGTGATCGTCGTCCGACGTGTCAATGTGAATTTCATCACACAACACTATTCATTCTCGAGTTCATCTTTCCTTACTTACTCAAGTTAACTCCTCTACACTTTTACAATGCTGATTCTTAACCCTCGCCTAAGCAAACAGTAGAGATTCGTCCATGACTGTGTTGCATGCTGAAGCTCTCTCTCCTGAGGTCTTCTTTCTACACCGACATTTCACATGCTTCTCCTCTAAGCGAGAATCCAAATTTCAGAAATCTTTTGACCATAGATTGCCACCATTTCCTCCTTCAACGTTATAACCATTCGATCCCATGCCCACAATTCATTACATATCTATTTCCCCCCAATCTTAGGTTCGAAACTCTAGCCCCCAATTTTAGACCCTCATATGCATCTTTTGGGTCCCCTTTCAAAACGGGAAACTTTACGGGGAACCGATTGGTTCGGTGACCTCAGTGGGCAACCATCATAGTTCGATGCAGAAGGAAGAGCTCGCGGCCTATTGGTCTCCATTTGGGACGTCAAACCTCCTTCCTCTGCCATTATCATCATTGATACCTCAAACACTTTAACCCTTCCTCACATTTTGGGAATCTCCAAATAGATCAAACTAAGTTGCGTTTTGCTGGGAACATAATTTGTGTAATTTTTGCCTTAGACACGCCATGTAGTGTGCGTGCTTTACTGCTTTTGTTGATGATTCCACTCTTTCCTCGTTCAGAATATTCTACTAGATCAACTACCTTAAAGAAATATAGTGCAAGATAGATTCATAGTTTCTATCATTAAAAAAATAATAATAATAAAAAAATCACAGTTTTTAAGTTCCGCCCTTGAGTCAAAACGGGAAGTCGTCTTATCACTAGTGCCGCCCAACCTACATTTCGGGATTGAAGCCCAACTAGCTGTAGCATGGACCTTTACTAAGTGGACTTTCAATATGGGCCCATGTAAAACCCAAAAAAAGTTAGAGAATTTATCCGTGAAACATTTATTTTACTCTTAATAAATATCATTTTATTAATATAATTATTTAACTAAAAAAATTATAAATTAAAAATAAATAGTAAAAATACTGATTCATACATTTTTAAAAGGTATTTATTAAGATTACCCATATTTTAAAGAAAATAGGACTCTTTAGTATTTAGTAAAATTTCAATGGTAGAGTTTAAATATAGTAAATTTTTTTAAAATATTATAAAAAAAGATAAAATTTTAATATCATTAGAATAATGACTATATTATTATACAATACAAAATGTGGCATCATTATGAAAATGCTTATATCATTTTTGCTATATTTATAATATTCTGAAAGTTTGTTAAATTTCGAATGAAATTTTGCCATCTACTGTAATCCTCACAAGGAAATACCCTAAAATTTCTCCTGAAAAAAGCGCCCCAACATATTTAAAAATTAAAATATATTTTCTTTCTAAAATTAAAATTTCATATAATTTCATAAATATCTTTATTTACACTCCATACTATTTTCCACATGTGAAAAGGGGTTTATCAAAAAGGTTTACTTTCCTTTTTTTTTTTTTTTTGACTAAATTTTTCCATTTGAATTTTTGTTGCTGTTGAACCATATGATTAGTGAGCAATTTCTTCTCCACGTAAAGTATGAACTTGAAGAACAAAAACTGTTAAGAGAGTTTTTTCATTTTTTAAAGGATATTATACGATTATTGACGCTTGGTTCATAGATTAAAACTATGTAATTAGAACTATTTTCGATTTACGTGTATTTTTTGTGAGAGAAAATACTGTAGCGAATCACAAACCATGATTCGAATAAGAGAACAAATCTAAATACTACTCTAATAAAAAAAATTTCTTCACCGAGTAATGGAGCAAGATGAGAATGCTTCATCGAGTTTTATTCTCTATTTTTATTCTTCCTTTGCTTTATGTTCTTTCTTCTTCTTTTTTTTTTTTTTTCTCTGAAAGAAAGTTTGATCTTAGAGATGACGATATTGTCAACAAGCTGGAATATCATGTAAATTGATCCCCATGATGAATTGATATGCATATGCATGACCCAGAACTTCTAAAAGAAACTTAAAAGGAAAAAAATTCTTCTTCTTTTCCCTTTCTTTGTTCTTTTTTTTTTTCTTTCTTTCTTTCTTTCTTTCTTTCTTTCTTTCTTTCTCTTTCTCTTTACTGAAGGAATGCTTAATTTTTACTTAATATACAAGTTTTGTCCTTTCTCATTTGTGTTTTGTTTTATTGAAGTTGTTCGTGGTGTTGGTTTTGAAAGTGTTATAAATTTAAAATTTACCATCACAAATTACAAATTTAAAAGTGTGGCAAATATATAATTTACTATCAAAACACATAATGTGTTTATTTACAAATTCTATATTTAAAGTGCAAATTTAACATTTACTATTATTGAATTATAATTTTAGTAACATAAGGAAAATATTTTTTAATTCTGTTCGTAAATTTAAGATTTGCTATCAAAATTAAGATTGTATAGCTTCGTTAATTAAATCTAGGATTAACTATTAGAAACACAACTTATGTTATTTCATAAATATTTAATTTATCATCATAACACGTATTATTATTTGTAAATTCAGGGTTTAAATTGTAAAACCAATATTTACTATTAGTGAATTACATTAACTTTACTAATATAATTGAACATTTTTTACTTTGCTCGAAAATTTAAGTAAATATTTTTGTGTTATGATGGTAAATCATGAATTTACCATTCGATAAATTCAGCATTTACCATCAGAATACAAATTATATTTCTTCATAAATCTTAGGTTTCCACTATGAATATAAAGATTTACCATCAAAATACTTATTGTGTTTATTTATAAATCGTGAAGTTACAATATAAATTTACGATTCGTCAAAAAAACACTATATGTTATGTTAGTGAATTATTGATTTACAATGTATGTGGCACCAGATTTGTGGATGCTAGTTGTGGGTCGTTTAAAACAAAAAGAGCAAACGTGGAGGAAAAGATAAAGATGGACCATGTACCGGCCTCACAAAAAAGAAGATAGAAGATATTAAGAAAAAATGAGTTTAAAGGACAATAAAAATAAATAGACAATAATTTATAATTAATTAGTAAAGAGACCTTATACATTTTAAATGCGAAATTACATTAAATTAAAATTCTGAAAACACCCCTAATTAAAAAGAAAATAGATGGCTCTCTCTACACTCTCTCTTCTTGATCTCTCTCTGTCTCTCTAAGGAAAAATTGTAGAAATTTTCATACTTTAATAAAACAAAGAAGAAAAAAAATGTATTTTGAATGTAAGAAAAGCATTATTTTTTAAACACAAATAAAGTATATTATTGAAAAAAAGACATGTCTAATAACAATTTTATGTGTCGCGCATTATAAATTTTTAATATAAATCTGTACAAATTTAATCGTTAAAAATTTAATTTAATAGTTAAAAATATTTATTCTAACGGTAGATCACAAATGAGAAATGCACCCTAAAATTTCTCTAAGAAAAAAGACTATGATAAAAAGTCCAATAAGTAAATTATACAATTATTATGAAACGAAACAACAACAGTCATCATGTCATTTATGACACTCATCTTGTTACTTTATGATGCTCCATGCTCAGGTCTCAAAAGTGGCATCGAGCTGGGATGAGCATATTTAACAAGGATAAATGACATAAAACTCTAGATATTAATGTTCACTTTTTTTTTTTTTTTTTTTTTTTTTACGATTTCATTTTATTATAGAATTATCTAAAATCATGTGTACAATAACACTGCTATTTTATTTAAAAAATTATTTGATAAGGAAAAAAAGTTAAAAATACCACTTAAAATAGTAAAAAAAAATATTTTATATTACTCTAAAAAAATAAATAATTTTCATTCAATTAATAGAAAAACAAAATACTACGATAACATTTAATTATTTCAAAATTACATAAATAATAAATTTAGGTCTCGTTCATTTTACTAATTCGAGTTTTTAGTTTTAAATTTTTACAGTAAAAAATTCTCAGAAAATATAATATTTAGCTTTTTATGCTACAGTAAAAAGTTCTTAAAAAATATCACATCTTAACTTAAATTAAAAATTTAAATTTGTGAAGTGAACGAAATTTTAAAATAAAATATGATGAACCATACACTTTTCTCATTAAGTAATAATGTTAGCTCATTACCGTGCTCAATTTTTAATGTGGGCCTATCGACCTTCTAGGCCCAACTTGTTTTGAGCACCTCTAAAGGAAATCAGAAAGATGCGTATTTGTCCATTATTCATTGCAATTTGAAAATTGGCCAAGTAATTTGGTCCCAACAAAATAATAATTAGGAAAGCGGGGAGAAAAAGAGAAAATAATAGTGGGATACTTTTGAGTGGGGACCTACACAAACCCAATGGATCAATTCGTTTAGGATCTGACGGATCAAGCTAAGAATAAATGGATTTTCTTCTTCTTCTCTTTATTTTTTTATTTTTATTTTTATTTTTAAGAACAAAGTAAGATAAGGACAATAAAATCGAGTACGTATATATTTCGTAGAACCCACCTAGAATAAGAATGACTTGCATCAATAATCAGGCAAACCCAAAAGATTCAAAGAAAAAAGTTCCAAAAGGAAAAGTACTACAAATCATCAATATATTATCTACATGCATATCTATCTATACGTCTATAAAAGAACCCAAAGGCTATATTTAGAATTGATCTTTTTTTTTTACATTTTTTGAGAAAAAAATAAAAACGTTTTTAAATTAATGTTTGATGCAATAAAAATAAAAAACAAAAATAAAAATAATTTTTTAGTTTAATATAAAATGAGAGAGAATGAAAATGATTTTAAGTCGTTTTTCATTTTTTATTTTTATTTTCTCCTCTCTCGAGCAGAGAGAAAGAGAGAGAGATTAATGAGTTTTTTTTTAATACTGAAAATAATCTCTTGATAAAATTATCAAATATATTTTTAAAATTAATTTATATTTGAGATTTAAAACGTTTTTATTTTTATTTTCATATAAAAAAACAAAATTATTTTAAAAAGAATTCCAAACGCGTCCAAAATGTTTTTCTTTTCTCTTTAACATGTGTCATTAGAAGAAAATTTATCCCTTTTTTTATTACACATAGTAGTATAGTACCACTTTTGTATTTTTTTTTCTTATTATTATTTTTAAACGTGAAATGATTTTGCACCTTTATTTTTTTCAATCTTTTTCTAAAGTTTTTTATTTTTTATTTTTTTTATTTTTTATTTTTACAGTGTGTTTCTTTAAATACTTTTCTCCCCTCATTTTACACCCTAAAATGATCTCTTTTATATTTATCCATTTTTTTTTCTTTTTGTTAAAGCTCTTATTATGTGATACCTAAAACTGTATTTTGTCGAAATATCACTTTTGTCTTTCTTAACTATGCTTTACTCAAATATTTTATTTTTCTTACTAAACTACAGTACTCTTAACGAATAATAAGTTAAAAAAAGAAGTTTGAAGAAATTTTACATCTTTATATCTAAAAATAAGATGAACACACAAGTGTGTTCTAACTAGTTTAAACAATAAAGGTAAAAGAGAAAAATACATAGTTTATTATGATTTTGTAGATACATATAATTTATACCATTTTAAATAATTGAGTGTCATTGTAGTATTTTATTTTCTCTTTATATATTTGAAGGGAAAATTATTGAACTTATTCTTAGAAGTACATGGATTTGAATTTTTACTCTATACTCTTGATTGATACTCTTTTGACTAATATGATATTTGATTAAAAGAGATTAATTAAGAGTAAGAGATAAAAATTAAGACCTATGCATTTAAGAGATATTTGTCTCCTTTTTCCTCTAAAAAAAAAGATTATTTACAAAAATTCTCCATGAATTATGACTCATATAACACTTTACTCTCGATTTTCAAAACGTAACACCCGTCCTCTCAAATTCTGAACCATTAACAAAAAAAGCTCATTCCATCAATATTTCTAATAGAAAAGTGACTCATATTGCATAACTTGAGGGTATTTTGGTTATACCTAAATGTTCTTGGAGAAAATACTACAAATTATAAATTAAACTTTTTAAGTACTTTTCTTTTAATTAATTAGAAAAGTAAAATGAAAAATTTTGTTTTATTGTTTTATTTATTTATTATCATATTAAATTAAAATTGAAGTTTATTTTTTAAAATTATAAAATAAAAGTCACGAGTAGAAGATTTATTGTGTACCAAACTATTTAACAACAATTAATATTTGTTTAACATGTGCAAATTCCGTCATAAATACTAACAAAAGGAGCATTTTTATTAATAATTAATAATTTTAAAAGATAAATATTACATTTTAAAGATGAAGATGCGATGATTTGGAAGAAATTTTTGTAATTAATTCAAAATTGAAGAAAAAGAGAACCTGTTTGGATTCAAAGTTAGTCGCAGCTGACCAAAAGGACTCGTCAAACTCAAAGCAGTACACGTTTTTTTTTTCTTTTCTTTTTTTTTTTTAGGGGAAAAAAGCCAGGAATACAAGTCGGATCCAACATGATTATCTCTTATCCTGATCAACCCCCACCAACCATGAACGCTTCGTCATCAAAGCGCGATTGAATTTATAGTCAGTATAGTTTATAAATTTAAATTATGTAATTTAAATTATTTTTAATTTACGTATATTTTTTATAAAAAAAAATACTATAACGATTATAAATTATAATTTAAATTAGTCACTTAATTTTATGGATTATGGCACATAGACGGGAGAAGCACGTGAGGCCTATCCTAATCTTGGGGTCCAGGGGACATTAATAAACGCAAATTTAGATTTATAACAATATCCTAATTAATTACGTATCGCAGATTATACTTTCCCGTATCTAGAGGGGTTAATTAAACTCGCGTGTCTCTTAGGGTCCGTTCATTTCGTTGATTCGAGTTTTTAATTTGAATTGAGATTTAATTTTATGTGAGAGCTTTTTACTATAGCAAAAAAGTTAAATGTGATTGTTTGTGAGAGCTTTTTACTGTAGCAAAACTCGAATTCTAAACTCAAATAAGCGAAATAAACGGGACCTTAAATTATGTCCTTTACACGACACGACTATCATGACTTTTTATAATTTTAAATTTAATAGAATCTTTCAGATTTAATAAATTAACATTAAATTAAAAAATATATATAATAATAATTTTTTGATACAATTTTAATGACTAAAAATAAAAAATTATAAAAATTTATTTTTTAATCCTATCAAAAAAATTCTTTTATTTTTATTTCCTTGCAATAATATACACTCTAAATTAAAAAAATTTCTAGTTGACTAGTTCTATTAATAATATCAATTTTTAACTATTAAATTATATTAAAATTACATTACAATAAAAAATATATGCAGAACTCAAATAATTTTTAATACAAATTAAACAGTTAAAAAATTATTAAAAAATTATTTTTTCTAATCGCATTAAGACTCCTAATAATGGAAGGAAAAGAAAAAGCGCACAAATAATCAGACACAAGAGTCGATTGTCCGGATAGACGTCCGAGACCTTAAAAAACGACCGCCAGCGGAGAATGGGGCCCACACACTCCCTTAAATTCAACTAAATTAACAATATATATATATATATATATATATATTATATATATAAAGCAAAAAAGAAAAGCAGAATATGCTTTCCTCTGCTCCGCAAATATCCCTTCCTCTTCCCTCGCTACGATTACGGGTTTCTTGATAAATTAAACATTTCTATCTTCTCTTCCTCTTTTCTTTTGCTGACGACAAAGATCATCGCTGATATTTCTCTTCATTCGCTTTCTCTCGCAGTCGCAGAAGTGAAACTGAAAAAAAAAAAAAAAAAAAAAACAGAAACTATGGAGCTTGTTGGGGAGCTCTTTCTCACGGCCTCTCTCGCGGTCCTCCTTTCTTTTCTCGTCGCCAAACTCGTCGCCATGGCCATGGCGGTCGGTGACTCGGACGAAAAACCGGCAAGGGTTTCTGATGAGGGCGTCGTTGAGACGGAGGCGAACTACGAGAAGAGTTTGAGAGTTCGGAGTGCTGAGAGCGAGAGGAGAGTTGAATTTGTTGAAGAAGCCGTCGAAAAGGTCGATCGTTTAGGCGGGGAAATTTCGGAAGAACTGCAGCATAGTCAAGTGGAAGGTTTCGGAGGTCAACCGGAAACCGTTGGATCGCCGGGGGAGCGGACATCGGAGGGCGAAGAGAGGTCGTTGGATGAGAGAGCTTTGGACTTCAATGCTCGAGGAGTCGACGAAGCTGGCGCCGATGATGATTCAGCGGAAGAAGGTTCGGAGTATAGAGGAGTTGAAGAAACTAGTGCGAAATCGGCGGCGAACGACGTAGTTTCTCTGCAAACTGAAGAGGTCAGGGTTGTAAGAAGTGAATTGGAGGAAAAGGATGAAGTGAATGAGGTTGAATCGCATGATATCGGCGACGAGGATGATTGGGAAGGGATTGAGAGGAACGAATTGGAGAACGATTTCGCCGCGGCCGTGAAATTCGCGGAGGCTGAAGCAAAGGACGGCGGTCGTCCAGCGGTCCTTGGGAGCCATGTACAGATGGAGTTATTCGGACTTCGCAAGGTTGCGACGGAGGGGCCTTGCCACGAGCCTCAGCCTCCGGCTCTAGACCTCTCTGCCCGTGCCAAGTGGTACTACACTTTCTGTTGCCTTTTCTTTGTTGCTATTTATTTTTTTTTTTGTCTTTTTATTTGTGACGGTGGATTTAGATATGATTGCATAGGAAATCTCGTATTAGTAGCTTTCTGCGTCGTGAATTGCCAGAGAAAAATTGTCTTTAACGAACGGGACAGTATGTAAATTGCCAAAAAAAGAAAAAAACAAAACAAAACAAAAAAAAAAGAGCAAAGCAGAGTAACTTTTGTTGAATTGAATTCGCTTGTTTTAATTACCAAAAAGAAAAAATTCGTTCTTTTGCTTGATAAATTGTTGAAAGATCAAAGCTTTGGGTAAGCAGCCAGCATAAAATCTTAGGAAGAGACTGGAATGGAAGTTGAAATAGACCCCAGAATACACTACATAATGCAACAACGATGTGGTCCTTTTGGCCATTTCCCAACGTCTTGTAGCTAACATGAAACATAATGGAGGATGCAACACCTTGTGTTCACTTGGGTGGCGGTTTCTGAATAATGCTTTTGGGCTTGGCTTTCCAGCATTTTCCGGATCGCTCCTACATTTCTGTGTTATCATCAGCCTCCTTGAATCCTGACATATTAGTTCTTCGAGTTCGAACATAAGTTTTAATAGATGGTAATATCTCCCGAGTCCTGACATTTAGACAGATTAGTGGTCGTTCCAATGTATCAATATCATAGACATTTCCTTCAGTGCAGCAGGCCACCTCAAAATCACTTCCGTCTTAATCTGAAGATAAATTTTAACCCAATACTTACCTCAATCTCACCATCCCTAGAGCCGAACTTTGGACGCAAAAAAGTTTCACCAGAAGATAACAAATTTAAAAGAATCTAAATATGCGAAACACCGAACGGGCCTATACCAAATTACACGGTATAGCTTGATAGCTAGTTATAATAACAGGGTTGACAGCTGCTATGTGTGAGTGATGGAGGGCACTGGTTACGTTGTGCAAGGAATGCTTGGCAAAGGCAGGGAAAAATGACTCCAGAGATGGCAATGGAACAGTATGTTACCATTCTTTCAGAGAACGTTCCGGGTTGGATGGACGATCATGTTGCTGTAAGTCTTTTGCTGTTAGCCATAGTTCTTCCTAATTGGCGGGTGATTTAATCCTTGAAGAATGTTTCAATCAAAGTGGATTCTTTTTCTCTTTTTATTTTGAGGTTTTCAGGGAAAGAGTAGAGAAAAGCCTTCGGAGGAAAAGATGGCCGGCACTGTTGCTCCTGTTTCTGGCACATTATTGCACGCTCAACCAAATATTGCAAGCGAGAGGTGGTCTAACTGAATTTTCTTATTAGTCTACTTCTATTAAATATTAGAATAGCCGTAAAGTTTCTTCATTCTAATTTTTGCTACCATGCTTCTTATTTCTTCCAACTTTTTTGTGTTACCCCTGTAGGGAATCGAAACTGAAGTTTGGAGCTGAGAAAGATGATTTTACTGGGTCTTCAGACTTGGAGAACAGGGTAGGAATATATACGTTCAATTTGTTGCTGGTATCTGTTTTCCCCAAGTTGTCTCAATTCTTATTTGGAACATGAAGTTTTCGCGCAATTATAAAGGCTTTATTTCCACTATATAATTGCCCGTGTTTTTTCTTGTTTCTTTTGGTCATGGCTTGGAGTTATTTTTACTTCTCAAATCCCATTAATAGATTGCATAACATTGTTTGATTAAAAAAAATTTCAGCCCACAGGATGACAGCGTGGTTCTGCCTCTTGATTTTCCGGACCACAGGTGCAATTCTTTCGGTTTACTCAACTAAAGCAGGAAAATTTCTTATGACGGATGGAAATAAATAAAAGGTGCTTGAAGTGCTTGTGGTTCTTGGGCTATGTATACTATCATTTAATTTATCTATAATTATGATGATGCGTGTTTAATGCATACTATTGGCAATAGTATGGCAATAGTATGCAATAGTATGTTTTGTGCATATGTGCATGTATATATACAAGATTTACCTATCTTTGAAATTCCTTTCCTTGTGGTTGAAGTTAAACTATTGATATACGTAAGTCACTATCTTATGCAATACCTTCATCTTAATGTTTAAAATACTTTTTAAGTTGTCTTTGACCCTGACACTACGTAACAGATACAGAAAAAATCACGTAAAGTAACGTTCTTGAGGATCGTTAGTTGTGAATAATGATTTATTCAACTGCTAGTAGTTTCGTTCAAGTTTAAAACTGTGTAATGTTCACGCTCCTTGAGATTACGTATATCATTTGCAATTGAAAATGGGCGACTTTTTTAAGTTTTGAGGCAGAGCTTGTTCTATAGTTGATAGTTCTTCCTTTCTAGATTCGGCAGTACACTTTTTTCTTGTCATTCTGGAAAAGGAGAGGCACTTCACGCCATAAATTGATTAGGCAATACTTGAAGATTTATTACAATAAACAGATTACAGTGGTGCAGATTCGTGGATGGCAGAAAGGAAAGGGACATTTTATTCTAGTTCTATTCCCACTATTAAAACCATAGCATGCAACGTCTCTTGTTAGTCTTTGCGGGCTTTCATCGTCGACCCATCGTGATTGTGCATCTCATCACGGGAAGTATGAGTGTCCCTACGAGACATCATTGACCCATCATGGGCATATTCCTCACTATGGGAAGCTTCAGAAGGACGGCTGGTGAAGTGTGGGATTGAACTAGTGTGCGAGCCAGTTCCTCCACTGTTGCCCCTATGAGATTTGGGGCCAATGCCATTAATGCCACGGTTACCGTCTCCTCCACCATACCCACCTCCAAAGCCACCGCCATACCCACCACCGCTGCCATACCCACCACCGCCTCCACCTCCACCTCCGATCACGCCACCAATGTTGCCACCACCTGGTCCATAACCAGAACCGCCAATGCCAACACCACCTCCATTTCCAAACCCCCCACCATTTCCTCCTGGCCCAAAACCAGGGCCTCCACCATTGCCAAAACTGCCGCCGCCGCCGCCGCCGGATCCTCCTCCATAACCACCAGCTGTAAGCCCTCGGTAACGGGCCTCATTAGTCTCATGCCGATTCCGTAGCCTCTTACTCAAGCCGTTGATGTCATCTCTCAAGATCTTCCCTTCTCTTGCAGTTGCATAACCAAAAATCTGCAGACCCAAGAAAATGAGAGTCCACGAAACAGTACTAATCCTCGCCATGATTCCTTGAAGAGCAAACTGCATGTCATCAAACAAAAACGGAAAAAAAAAAAAGTGAACATAATTAGGTTATGACTATATACAAGAGAATAAAAGTGCACGAATATGAGACAATAGAAGTCTTACAACTTTGCCTTTTGCCACTTGGTTGGGTGTAGAAGTAATGTTGTGCTGTAGTAGTATTGTTGCCAACATTTATAGTGTCGTATTTTTCTTCTTACGGTTTTGGTGTACGGAAGCTGTGCAGAGGATTGAGCGGGCTTTCACGCTTTGCAGCAAAACTGCGTGGTTAGATGAAGCGAGCGAGCTGCTCATTTTGGTGATAAGGGCGACTTGCATGACCTCCCGGCGCAAAGTTGGTGCATGTCCCGGGTTGCTCATCTCTTTCTCTGCCTTCCGAATAGAATCATATATTTTATTCGTAAAGGATCATATGTAGTTGTTCCTCATTGTTGGACTTGGAATTGAGGCCCACTATTTGGGACAAATATCTCGTAAAAGCGCACGAGTTATGATTTTTATTTTTTTATTTTTTATTTATAATTTTTAATTAAATAATTATATTAACAAAAGATATTTATTTATGCTCTCACAGGTAAATTTTTCATTTTTTTTTCCCACAATTTTGAGGTAATGATCTACTTGAATATGGACACTGGATTAGCTCACTAGACTCCGAAACTCAGGGCTTGGGTCAGAATTGGCCTTTTGTTGTCCCTCTCATATTAAAAGATTAGTTAATTTTGACTTATACTCATTTACTCAAAATAATTATTTTTATCCTCCCCTCCATGTTTAGAATATGAATATGTGTTTAATTCAACAATATTATTAATCTGTCTATTTCATAATTATTGATATAATATAATTTTAAGAGAAATGTTAAAGGACAATCATTTTCTCATTCTCTCTATTACTTAATACCTTCTTTAATTGTCATGTGGAGTCTCATTTTCTTATGAAAAAGTAGTATAATTATAGACCATTTTTTAGTTCTAATTACAATCCTGCCACTCAATTTTTTATAAATAAAATATAATCTTGCCACTATTTTTTTATGAATAAAATATATGTGATTGACCACTACTAATTACGAAAGTGCCAATGAGTCTTAAAGCCTTTCTTTTTTTAACGGAAAATGCCCATCCTTTTTTAAGCTTTTTTCCCTTAAATTGTAAATACGTTAAAAAAGAAAAAAAAATACATTAAAAAGAACTAAATAAGACAAATAATTAGACTGCTAGCATGTAAAACACATCCAATTTTTTTTTTTAAATCTAATAATTGAACTATGCAAATTTAATTTCTAACGTAACTACATAGAACTTTTTTGTAACTACGGTCAAATAAAAAGAACTGTGAAAGTACTTAAATATTAGACAATTACCAACATAACATTTCAGAGTATCCAAAAAAAAAAAATGAATTAGAGAAAAAAAATAATAACACTCCATAATATTAAAAAAGAGATCAAATAGAAAAAAGTTACATTTTTAATCAAATAGAAAAAAAGTTATATTTTTAGCTAAAATTTTTCTATCATACTATTTTTACTCCTTTAGCTATTTGAAGAATTAGAAGCAGACATCGTGCTTTTACTCGTGAAGGCATCAGAACCTAGAATGATTGAAAAATAAATAAATTAAAAACTGATCATAGCATTAAAAAACCTTAACATTAAATTTAAGTAATTACGCTTTTAAGACATACATCTTAGTTCCTGTGTAGCATTGATGTAAAACTTTCATGGCCCTCCTGTTACAAAATATTAGCAATCCACGTGATTATCTTAAAAATTAAATAGGTTAAGACTTGAGATGAATTAAAATTAATAGGCTAATAGTTTACATAAGTTAATAAATAGGTCAAATTACTGTTTTTGTCCATAACTTGTCTAGTTATGAACCATAACTTGATAAGTTATTGTCCATAATTCATGATTTTTATCCATAATTTGTTTGGCTATGAAATTATAACTTGATAAGTTTATCCATAACTTATTTAGTTATGAACCATAACTTGACAAGTTATGATTTATTAATTTCCATAATTAAAAATTGGCCTATATATTTTCTTAAAGCTTTTCAATATGACTTATTTTCTACTATTTCCGTAAAAAGTATAACCCATTCAACATTGTATGGTTTATGCAAGGTAAAAATACTTTACTATTTGATGCAAATCTCGCTAATTAAGAACACCAAGTTTTGGGGTTGAGGTTTTCTCATGTTGCAAGCCTATTTATTTGTTTTCAATTACATATGTAGACAACCTGCTATGTTTTGGTACCTGAATAAAATACAGCACAAATTTTAGTTACAAGCATGCGAAAAAAAGGAAAAAAAAAAAAAAAAAAAAAAGGCTTGCAACATGTTCAAATACAACACAAATTTGGACATTAGGCTTCTTGACATTTGTTTTCTCAGTGGCATTTGTTTTCTCCTTTAGCGTGAAATGAAGATGATGACTGCTCTGTTTTCCTTTTCGTGCCCTGAAGTCTGAAGAAGATGAAGAGGCTCGATAGCAATTTCGTAATTAGTGATCAATCACATAACTTGTTTACATATTTTATTTATAAAAAAAAAAAAAATTTTGAGTGGCAGGATCGTAATTAGAAATAAAAAAGTGGTCTATAATACTACTATTTTTTTTTTTATAAAGAAATGAGATGACACGTGACAATAAGAGAAGATAATGTGTGATAGAAAGAGTGGTAAAGTGATTCTTCATAACTTTTTCTAATTTTAAATACTCTTTTATTTGGGTGGTTGTGAATTTATATAACTAATTTTAAGGGTAGTTAAGTAGGGATAGAAATATTATTATAGATTATTTAAAGACATATATGCAATATAACAATTTGTGAACTTTTTTTTTTTTCATCAATTATAAAATAGACATATCCGTAATTAACTCAACATTTGTTAGTAAATGTAGGCTTGAAGCCTTCACAGAAAATGAGCTGGGCTACAAAGTAATGATGAGCTCTTCAGCAATAAAAGAATTTTATGAGTTATTTGGTATGAATATTCGTGTCACGATTCGAATTATAATTTATAATTTATTACAGTATTTTTTTTTATAAAAACACACATAAATTAAAAATAATTCTGAATTATGATTCTGAATTCGTGAATCAAACGTCCACTAATGTTTCTCAATAAATTATAAATAATTTTTTTAAAAATAAAAAAGGGTTGACAATTGAAGTTAATTCCTCTATAAGTTGAAGAAGAAAGTTTAAAGGGACAGAGCGATAGAAAAGAGCAGTTAAGTCACACCGTTATGATGTTTTTAAAGGAAATAAATGGCAATTGAAGGCTTTTTTTTTTGTTTTTTGTTTTTTTTTTTCCTGGTGAACAAGGAAATTGAATATAATTCTTATGGCTGGTGAGTGATACTGCTATTATATTATCGCAATCAAAATCGAAATCTTTCATCCTCATTGTGAGTGTTAAAGTTAGTGGGATTCTTACTGAAATCCTCTTTGAGTGGGAGTTCCACCGAAAGCCTTGTGATCATGATTACTGTACTGAGTTTTATGTCAGTGGGTTGCTGGACTTGGAAGAAAAGAAACTTCCAGACTACTTAAACATGAAGGGTTCGTTTGGTTTTTAAATTTAAATTATTGATTCGAATCATGATTTATGATTGTTGCAGTATTTTTTTTCACAAAAAATATACGTAAATTAAAAATAGTTCAAATAACATAATTTGAATCCATGAATTAAACGGATCCGAAATTAAAAATAACACGTTGATTTAAGTTTTTAATTCGAATTGAGATGTAATTTTATATTAGAGTTTTTTATTATAGTAAAAAAATTAAATGTGATTATTTATGAAAACTTTTTATTATAATAAAACTTAAATTTTAAATTCAAATTAATAAAATAAATAAAGTCTTAATGCTTTTAGTTAGTTCTAGTTTTTTATTTGTTCTATTAACAATCTTTTCTCCATACCATTCTGTAGCGGCAGTGTACCAAGTTTGAAAGTGGCAGGCAAATAAAAGGGAGAATTCGAGAATGTAGTTACTCACTCCTTTTTATTATTGAAAGTCTCTCTCTCTCTCTCTCTCTCTCTGAAATATTAGTATTAATGTGACAATTTAGTTCCGATTTCTTTTGGTTGATTTGTAAATATAAGTAATTACGTACTCGTTACGTACGTTGAAAGGTTACATAAACAGTCGCATAAAGTTTAAATTGATCTTTTTCAATCCTTTGAATTCTCATAAAAGTTAACTATTTATGATTCATGCGACTTTTTTAAAATTTTATCGCATAATTGGTATACAAAACACCTATGTTAAATTTAAAAATCTTTCAATATTAGGGTTAGAGAACCAAAATTGTCAAAATAATAAGGTTTTAGCTCAATCAGCAAAAAAAAAAAAAAAAAAAAAAGAACTGAACTGCCACATTTATGCAAATTTAAGGATTGATCATGGATGACTCAAAGGCTGAAAAAAAAAAAAAAAAGAAGCTTAAGAAGGAAAAAGAAAAAAATAACATTATAGCCGCACGTTTAGAGAAAATATTTTCCCCCACTACCGGAAAATTTACGGTGATATCCACTATTACATATATTGCATATGGACCGTCCCATTATGTAAACACGTCATTTCAAAAATAAAATAATAAAGAGAAAAACAAGAAGGAAAGTGAAACTAATCTAAAGTTTTAACTTGTTATAATAGCGTTTCTAACATTTATAATGTAGGTTCAATAAAAAACATTGATAATGTAGGTCCTAAATTAGTTGTGTTTCTAACATTTATAATGCAGGTTGAATAAAAAAACATTGATAATGTAGGTCCTAAATTAGTTGTGTTTTTAATCGGAAGCAAATTAATCCGGTTTCGCATATCTGGGTGCCCATTCATGTATATTGATGGCCATTGGCCCACCTAATCCTATCTAATCATTATTCATTACTACCAGCAATACAAGAGTCTTCCCCAGTTCAGTGAGAGCTAAAAAAACTTGCATTTCAGCAGCCTCTGAGGGCAAAAAATATTCCAACAAGAAAAAAGAAAAACAGCAGAGAAGAAGACGAAGACGAAGATGAAGATGAAAATACTCCTCTTCGTACTTGCACAAACACACGTGCTCCTGACTCTCCCCCATTTCTACGTCGCAGCAGACGACAGACAAGAACAGAAAACGACGTACATAATCCACATGGACAATTCCAACAAGCCAGCAGTTTTTGAAGATCATGCCAACTGGTATGATTCCTCTTTGAGATCGGTATCGGACTCCGCCGAAATGCTTTACACCTACAACAACGTAATCCATGGCTTCTCCACAAGCCTTAACGACCAAGAAGCAGAGTTGCTCAAAATACAACCGGGTGTTGTCTCTGTTATTCCCGAAACCATATACGAGCTCCACACAACTCGGACGCCAGACTTCCTCGGACTAATGGAGGAGAGCGCTAGTAATTCCATTTTACCTTCGCCGGGAAAAGTCGGCAACGTCGTGGTCGGCATACTGGACACTGGAGTTTGGCCCGAGATCAGAAGCTACGACGACACGGGGCTCGGCCCGGTGCCGAGAAGCTGGAAAGGATGTTGCGTGGTTGGGAAGAACTTCAACTCCTCGAGCTGTAACAGAAAGCTGATCGGAGCGAGGCTTTTCTCAAAGGGATATGAGAAAAGAATTGGACATTCGATCGACGAGAAAGTGGAATCGAAATCGCCGAGAGACGACCACGGCCATGGAACTCACACCTCAAGCACCGCAGCCGGGTCGGCTGTCGAAGATGCTGGATTTTTGGGCTATGCTTCCGGGACAGCACGCGGAATGGCCACTGCGGCACGAGTCGCTGTTTACAAGGTTTGCTGGCTCGGCGGATGTTTTGGCTCCGACATAATCGCAGCCGTCGATAAAGCCATAGAAGATGGCGTCCATGTTCTATCAATGTCCTTCGGTGGAGGCTCCCCTGATTACCACTCCGACAACGTCGCCATCGCAGCTTTTGCAGCCACGGCACGGGGAATCCTAGTATCCGCCTCGGCCGGAAACAACGGACCGCATTTTGGGACCTTGTCTAATGTCGCGCCTTGGATAATTACCGTCGGAGCGGGGACACTGGACCGTGATTTCCCTGCTTATGTTAAGCTTGGAAACGGGAAAACACATAAAGGCATTTCACTGTACGGCGGGAAACCTTTGTCTGATAAGGTGTTGGTTCCGATTGTCTCAGCTTACAACGCAAGTACCTCAACAGACGGTCGTCTATGCTTGGTAGGCACTTTGATTCCCGAAAAGGTTGCTGGTAAAATAGTGATATGCAACCGAGGGAGAATACAGAGGACCCTAAAGGGTTTGGTGGTGAAAGACGCTGGTGGAGTTGGCATGATTTTAACCAGCAGCGACAATTCTAATGGCGAAGACCTAGTCGCGGATGCGCATTTTTTGCCCACAGCAGCTCTTAGCCTAGAGAAAGGAAATGAGATTAAAAAATATGCGGATCATGTGGCTAACCCAACAGCCACAATCATTCAGGGAGGCACAAAGTTGGGAGTTCAACCTTCGCCAATAGTTGCAGCCTTCAGCTCTCGGGGTCCAAATCCAGTCACCCCAGAGATACTCAAACCAGACGTTATAGCCCCTGGGGTGAATATCCTTGCTGGATGGACCGGTGCCGCGGGTCCAACTGGATTGGGCCTTGACAAGAGACGGGTGAGTTTCAACATCATTTCAGGCACGTCAATGTCTTGTCCTCACGTAAGCGGCCTTGCAGCCCTTCTCAAGGCTGCACATCCCAAATGGAGCCCTGCTGCTATTAAATCGGCCCTCATGACCACCGCCTATTCGACCTACAAACAAGGTGAAACCATAAAAGATGTTGTCACTACGAGTGCCGCGACCCCGTTTGATTTCGGGGCTGGGCATGTGGATCCAGTGGCGGCACTTGACCCTGGCCTTGTCTACGATGCTACCGTTGAAGACTACATAAACTTTTTGTGTGCCTCTAATTATACTCCGGAGCAGATTAAGACCGTCACTAAGAGGGATTTTACCTGCAATGTGAGAAAGAAGTACAGTGTGGGAGATCTTAACTACCCATCTTTTTCCGTTACTCTTGGAAAGGCATCAAGAAGAGTGACATACACTAGAAACCTAACAAATGTTGGTGCCCCTGCGACATATAAAGTCTCGGTATCAAAGGTTGACGCAGTGAAGATCTTGGTCAAACCCAAAGCGTTGACTTTCAAACAGACGTATGAGAAGAAGACTTACACTGTCACATTTGTTGCGCGTTCTATGTTAAGGAATACAATACGCTCTGCTCATTTGGAATGGTCCGATGGAAAACACATTGTTAGGAGCATTGTTGCTTTAAGGTGGACATAACAAGTACTATAGAATTCAGTAGCAAAAAAAGAGAGAACTATAGAATTGAATGATATGGTTTCTCTCCTTATTTATTTTTAATAGGCTTGAGATAATAGCTGGTGTATTAACTCTGGAGGGTCGTTTGTTAAACAGAACAAAGTGTACACCACTTTGTGTGTCATTTTAATTTATCTTCTCCTCAGTTGGTACATTCCTTATAATTAAGAGTGATCATCAAATCCATCCAATTCGCATAATTCAATCCAATCCGGAGAACTGGATTAGATTGAAATAATTTTGGATTAGTAATGGATTGAGATTTTCTCAATCCGTAGTTACGGATTGGATTGCGGATTGTTGCTTTCCAATGTGTGTTTTTTTATGTTTTATTGTTGACATTATTATGAATAAGACTTTAGCTTTTATTTTATTTTATTTTGTTTTATTTTTATTTTTTTATTTTTTGCTGAAAGGAATAAGACTTTAGCTTTTTGGTTAATGTTGTTGTTATGAAATGTTCGCATAGATTTTAATGTCGTCTTTGCCTTTTGAATGTCGTTGTTTTTTGGATTTTGTTGCGCTATTAATGTATATTTTTTTGTATTTCTTAAGAGTGTTGTTGACATGTTTACTTTGATTGTCGTTTTTAGCGTACTATTCTTTGTTCATGTCGCTACTTGACTAATTGTATTCTTAAATGTCGTCTCACAATTTATTGTCGTTTTTAGATTTCCATCCATTTCAAAGCTGTCTTTGCTTTTTGAATGTCGTTGTTGTTGTTTCCTTTTGTTGCCCTTTTTAATATTTACTTTGTTTTTCTTAATAATTTAATATATACTTCGTCGTTAGCGATCTCATTTGAAATATTTAATCATCGTTTTTGGTTGTTGTTGTCGTAATCACTTATGGTTTTTAAGGTTCGTCGTTTCCTTCTCATCCTTCTTCAAGTAATTCTTTCTTAATTTCCACTTGAAAAGATCCTCTTGTCCCCGTTTTTGTCATACTCTATTACCTTTATTGCGCTGCAGAGTTTAAAAATTAATATGATCTTAGCTGTATTGAAATTAGTCTAATGATCTTGGCATCTTACTAGGAAGTTTTATTTATTAAATAGATTGATATTGAGGCCTTCCTCTCAATAGTGTCACTTTTATTATTTGGTTTGGTAGTGTATACATCACTAATAATCTAAACGAGATTAAATCGGATAAAATAAGTGGATCATGATCGGCGTTTACATCTTTTTAATAAGAAAAAGCTGCAACCACGTTTTAGATCATTATCAAATGTAAAAATAAAAAAAAAAGGTTTTTATTTTTATTTTTATTTTTTATGGGGCTTGGTATAAAGCTTTTTGTGAGTTTAAACTTCAGTGAGGGGTGCATTTTCTTGAATTGCTTACTTATTTCGTATTTTTTATTAGAAAAAAAGTCTATTCATTTTGTTGATTGGTTATTTTTTTTCTCTTAGGTTCTTCCGCATGCTCACATGAATGGGCAGTTGTAGGAAAGAAAGAAAAAAAAACAGATAATATGAGAAACGTACCGTAAACATGCAATTAAAAAAGACGAATTTCTATATTAATTCCATTTTGTAACTTCTAACTAGGCCGGTAAGTCAGCCGGGGTGGGTCGGTTTTGGAAAAAAAATTGGGCCGGCCCGCAAGTCTCGGGCTGGGAATGATTTGGGCCATAACGGCTTGTAGAATTAGGATACCGTATACCATTCGGGTGCTTTGGGTAACTTCGGGTCGGCTGGGTTACCTAGGGTAAACTATGATTTTTTTTTTATAAAAAAAAACCCTTTTTTAATTTATTTTTGTTATTTACCTCATCTAAGACTCAATTTTGACAGACTCATCCTAAACAAGAATTAAGAATAAACAAGAATTATTTAAAGATTCAACCCTTTATATTGTGTTTAGAAGATTTTTAAACTTATTATCATTAGGGTTGGACATTATTTTATCTACTTTTTGAACATGTTTGGCCAGGTAAGGGTATCTCGTGTTCATAGAACCCTATCCTGCGCCCCTACCAGCACAGTGCGGGTTGGGCAAAATTAAAACCAAACATTAAATAAAAAATTTAAAACCTGTAATTTTTTAGTAGGATCGACTCGGCTCGGCCGGGTTCGTCGTGTTCGAAGTGATTTCTTATTACCCTACTTCTAACATATAATTATCCACCTTCATCATGTTCTATTTAAGAGCAAACTCGGAATACAGAGTCCTAACAAGTTCATTAATCTTCACTAAAAACAGGAAGATGAAGATATGTGATCCCTTCATACTTCTGCTAGCAGTTGTATTGCTTTTGAGTCTCTCCCACTCGCACGTAGCTGCAATATATGATCATGAAAGTCATGAACAACCCAAAGAGACTTGTATTATCCATATGGATAAGCCTCTTAAGCCAGCAGTTTTCGGCCACCATTCCAACTAGTATCACTCCTCTTTGAAATCGGTTTCGGAATCAGCCCACGTGCTTTACACCTACAACAACGTAATCCACGGCTTCTCTGCGAGTATCACTGAAAAGGAAGCAGATTTGCTCAAAAACCAACCCAATGTTCTCTCTGTTATTCCCGAAACCATATATGAGCCCCACACAACTCGGACGCCGGACTTCCTCGGACTAACGGGGAAGAACGCAGCGCTCTTCCCTGCGCTGGGATAAAGGTGGTGATGTCCTGATCGGAGGTTTCGACCGCGGCGTTTGGCCTGAGCTCGAAAGCTACAACGACGCAGAGTTTGGACCGTTGCTGAGCGGATGGAAAGGGGTTTGCGCGGTGGGCACTAACTTCAGCTCGGCGAGCTGCAATAAGAAATTGATTGGCGCAAGGTTTTACGCAAAGGGATATGAGAAAAAGATGGGACATCCAGTTGATGAGACGTGGAATCGAGGTAACCAAGAGATGACACCGGCCATGGAACTCACACCTCGAGCATCGCAGCGGGGTGAGCCGTAAAAAATGCTAGCTTATTGGGATACGCTTCGGGAACAGCACGCGGGGTGGCTACCGCGGCCTGAGTTGTAGTGTACAAGGTTTGCTGGATCGGTTGATGTTTCGGCTCCGACTTCATCGCAACCGTCGATGATGCCATTGGAGACGGCATGGAGATTTTGTCTATGTCTTTAGGGGGTCGGCGGGCGAAGGAATTCCACTTCGACAACTTTGCCATTTCGGCTTTCGCGGCGACAGAGCATGGGATCCTAATATCGGCATCGGCCGTAAACAGTGGGCCCCATGCGCAGACTTTGGCCAACTACGCACTTTGGATGACCACTATTGGCGCCGGGACAATTGACCGTGATTTCCTAGCATATGTTAGGCTTGGGAACGGGAAAGAGTACAGAGCCGTTGGGGTCTACCTCGGAGAATCTTTGTTGTCTGATAAGGTATTGGTTCCTATCGTTTACTCTGGTGGCACAAGTAATGACCCGGTAAATGGTGCTTTTTGCTTGCAAGGTACTTTGGATCCGGCAAAGGTTGCAGGCAAAATAGTAATATGCGACCGAGATGCAAACTCGAGGGTCGAAAAAGGTAAGACGGTGAAGGACGCTGGTGGCATTGGCATGATTATTGCTAATCATGGAGATTTAAATGGTGAAGAGCTACTGGCCGATGTGCATATCTTGCCCACAACAGTTGTTAGCCTAGAAAAAGTAAGGAAATAAAGAGATATGTGGATTCAGTGGCTAGTCCAACGGCCACAATCATCCTGGAAGGCACAATTTTAGGAGTTCAACCTTCTCCAATAGTTGCAGATTTTAGCTCCCGAGGTCCAAATAAAATCACACTAGAAATACTCAAACTAGACATTATAGCCCCAGGAGTGAATATCCTAGCCAGGTGGACCGGCGCACTTGAGCCACCGGATTGGCCATTGACAAAAGGTGTAAACCAACAAGGGTGTCAAGTTTTGATAGTGGGTATTAGATTACTGTTAAGTACCGCGATTATCATAACTCAATTTTATCTAAGCAACTTAATTAAGAGAACAGACTAATTAAAACAATAAAAGTAAATTAATAAAATAAGTAAAAAGAGGTGTATCAAAGGGAACTCTATAATAAAAGCTAGCTAGGGGTTTTGATTTCACCTCACTAGACAATGTTTATTCAAATCAATAGTTTGTTAAGAAACTTCACTCTAATAATTAATCACGAGTTTTCTAATGTAATCTCACTCTCTCTCTTGAGTGCCGAACAAAATAATACGCAAAATAAATCAAGTAATATCCCTATTAACCCAACCCATTAAGCGTTCATTAAGCATAAACCTATTTAGTGATTATCCAAATTATATTGGTCTCCCGAACTCAATAAACTTAGGCTGTGTTTCCCAAATCTTAATATGTGCAAATGATTTTTCCAAGACTAAATCCACATATCTAAATCACTAATTCAGTGGATAATCAAATTAGATAATAAGCATAGAGAAACACAAGTGATTAGAAATGAATTTAATTAACAAGCACTAGAATTTTCAAAACATTGCCATGGTAAAGTTACATCCATCCCCTACCATAAGAAATCTAGCTCAACATAGAGAAATCCATAACTAATCTTATCAATAAATCCATAAATGAAAATATGTTCAACACAATATCCACAAATATAAATCTCAAGAAAGACTATGATGAAAGAAAGGAAGAAGGAACTCTTGTGGAGATAAATTTTAAGCTTGAATCCTCCAAGAATCCACCATGAATCCTCCAAGAATCTTCAACTCAAGCTCCCTCCTCTAGGAATTATGGCATAGCTTGTGTTTCCTTCCTAATTCTCCACCATTTTGGGAAAATGAGTCTTTTCTCTTTTTATATCTTTCCAAATTAGCTCAAATTGACAGCATTTCATGTGAAGGCGTTGCATCAGATCAATTTCTTGCTACACTGCCGCTAAGGTTTTTGAAAAAA